>CM077811.1:63686147-64106147 GCA_039764185.1 Tamarix austromongolica
ATTATCCTCTAACTAGTATCAATGATATATTTGACTAGCTTAGAGGAGTCACAATGTTTTCAAATATTGATCTTCAGCCAGGCTATTAGTACTTGAGGATAATTCAATAGGATATTCCAGATGTGTCAATATCATTCATGGATCTCATGAAAATGATATTTAGACATTTTTTGGATCATTTCATCATGTTGTTCATTGATAACAATCCCATCAACTATTGTAGCTGTGAGAATCATGAGAAGCATTTATGACATACCTTAGCATTATTGAGAAAACACCATTTGCATGTTAATCTCTTAAAGAGTAAGTTTTGTTTTGATTGGGTAGATTTTCTTAGGTATGTAATCTTAAAGGATTATGTGCTAGTAGACTTTTCAAACATTTAGACAATTTCTTAGTGTCTAGTACCAAAATTAGTTAGGAAGGTTAGTTTTTTAGCATTGGCTGGTTATTATAGTAGCTTTGTCTAAAATTTCTCCAATATAACTCACCCATTGAATAACTTGTTGAAGAAGCCTCTCATTATGATCTTTTGATTTAGCTAAACTAATTGTCTTCTTCTTCTTGCTTCTCCCTGTCTTTGGTTCTCATTGCATCATCAACCATCACCGCAACACCTCACCACCAACAACCACAAAGCACCATCATTTTTTCCTATAAACTATAAGCACTACCTCTCCATAAATGTCTCTTCTCATCACCCAACAATCACTACCTTAAACCTTTTATTTTCTATCTCCCATCATGCTTTGGTTTTATTTTTGTTAGGGAGAACAATCGTGCTCCATGACACACCCTAGTCGTACCTCTCTCACACAACACATGGAAGACCTACAGAAAGATTGTGTGCTTCTATTCTCATTTGTTTCCTTGTATGCTAGTGCACCACACACATATACCATTTGCTTCTCTTATCATTTTTCCTTGATACCCATGCGTGATCATCCTCATTGACCCATGCATGGGCTACATGTGAGATTATGCCTTTAATATTTTCCTAGCACAACCGTGCTCGTACATACATTCTTCAACCAACCTACCCATGTATGAACTCTTGCCATTTTCCTCCTTTCTTGTTATGAGTTCTTTCTTTCTACCTTGGTGAAGTGATAACCTCACACAACTTAGTATGTTTGATTTTTGTAAATTAGTTGATAGTTTTAGATTAAATTGTTAATGTATCAGATTATTTTGATGTCAGGAGTTCAAAGAGCTTGAATGGAGACTAGTTTATCAAATCTTACTTATTTATTTTGCTTGGATAAGAGGTAACCATACCCTTAAACTAAAGTGTGAAATCTTGCAGTAACACATAAAGGTCATTATGTTGCTTAGGATATGATTTATGTATGTAATTTTGATAGGATATATGTATGTGTTATACACTAAAATTATTATAATAGGTATGCAAGTATTATGAAAAGGTGTGAACTGAAAGTATAATATTAAATAACACTACAACAAATTTGGTTTTTACCTACAATGGTTTAAATGTTTGTAACAAATTTTGCTAACATATATATATATGACATATGTGTTGGTAAAAACATTATTGTTAAAAATATTACAAAAAAAAACTATCTGCTAGAAAAACTCAATAATACCAACAAATATATATATTAGTATAAATCTTATTAACTAAAAATACCAGTTGGTAAAAAAAATTTCCGAGATATACATTCTATTGCTGAAACTCTTTTCCTGCACTTATTTTTAGTTGTTAATACTTTTCCCAATACATTATTTGTTGGTAATTTTTTTTCTGATAATTATTTTCTATTAGTAATACCTTTTCTGACATATAATTTATGTTGGTAATACCTTTATATATATACACACACACATGGTATTATTAAGTTGTCTTTTATTTCTTTATTACAATAATTGTACAAATATTCGTTGATAATACTATTACTAACAAATAAAATATGTTAGTATAATCTTATTATATTGTTTATTATAGTGATACCAACATATAATAATTGCACCCTTATCATTAGCCTCTTATAAACTTGTACAATGAATTTTCAAATATTTTTAATATCTAAATCCCATAGTTGTTTGTAAATATAAAAACATTATACACAATCATAATGTCTTAAATGTCTCCACAACAATATTACACATATCCAACAAATGTTATTCCATTGTCACATGACAAGACACCTAAAACTTAAATTATTTTTATACAAAAATACCATTATCTTGAATAATCGAATTAATAAGATTTTGAAATTAATAAATAAATTTCACACTAAATCAAAAAAAAATTTCATCAAATTATTCATTATTTGTATCATTTTCCACATTCTTCATCCTTTTCCTCTTCCGCATAATCCACATTCAGATCCTATACTAAAATAAATAGATAAAAGTGAAAAAAATCACTAATACATTTTAGAATATACATAAAACATCAAATTTGTTTATATCCAAAGTTTAAGAATTTTTTTGGAATAAATTAATAAGGTCTATGATACTTGGTGTTGCAAAGATTTTACTCCAATCCCATCGAATATTCAATCCATTTATCATATTAATTTTATTTTTCTTATGTTCATCGAGTTTCTTCTTCAAGCATTGAAATTCTTCTTTAGTTTTTATTCTTTTAGATCTTTCCTCCTATAATGCACATTTCTTCTTCTAAGAATGACGAACTTGAATACCTAGGCCAAAAGTTTTCACATAGCCACAAGTGTTATCAATGACCACCTTAAAATTTTCATTTCTATCTTATTGTGAAAAACCTTTAGGAAGGTAAGCAAGTTCATCCTCAATTGTTTGTTGTTAAAAAATAGCTATAATATTCATTATACTAATACCAAAATAAAAATGGCCAAGTTATCAAAATAAATAAATAAATAAAACCACCTCTAATATTAATAACCACATTGTCATTAATAAGAACCTTTTCTGATCTATACTATTTAATTAAGTACATACCTCTTAGTAGCTACCATCACTACTTTAAATTAAAATATTTATCCTATCACACAATCCTTTTCTCGTGTTAACCAAGAAAATGAGTTATAAAAAATATTTTTTTTAAATGACAAAAGTGCCTCATGAATTAAAATCTAATACATACATGTATAACATCATCTGCTAACCATCTATACAATATGCCCCATCTAATTATTTTGAATTTAAATTGTAATTAATAAAGTAAATGCAAAGATGATCACTATAATTAAAAACCTATTAATTCAAGCTACATAATTCTTTTCATTTAACTAAAAACTTAGGATAGAGAATAGAATAGGTGAGGAAATAGTTCACTTTCGAAGAACATTTTCTATTCTGGATAAAGTAGAAAATTGTAAAATTTTCCTCAAAAAATCACCTACTTGTAAAAGTTCTACAATTTTAATCAAAACTTTTCATGAGGAAAAAAATTATTAGATACATTAAAAAAAGGTGATTTGAAAAGAAAAAAAATTATCTCATTTGAATTCATCACCATAATTTTTTTTATAGTACAAATAGTAAAAGTTATCCTAGAAAAACTACAGTAATCCGCGTGATCATCCTTTGCCGCAGATTCCTTTGTTGTCTTTCTCTTTTGCTTTTACTTTATTCTTTTACCATGGTAAAAACGTCAATCGCTGAAAGTAGCCGAAAGTAGATTCCTAATTTTTTGTGGACGACACTTTTGACTCTGACACGAACTTTTGGCTGGCAGGAATATTCTTTGTCTGCCACGATCTTTGACGCATGTGGATGCGTAGTCCTCTACTGATGATACCCATATTTGTACTGTCTACCGGAGGGGAGGTAGTATCCCGTAACAGTCGTCTTCGTTCTCATCACCAAAGTCTATCTCTGGGATAGCTGATGAGGCTTTAGACTCTCCTTGTTTGGTTTGAGAGAGTACTTCGTTCATGATAGCGAGGTACTCATCTTCATTCTTTGCGGCTGCAAGCTTAGAGGCCGTAACAGACTTTTGAGCCAGAAATTTTGAGTCTTTGGATCTGGCTAGAACCCTGTTTGTTGAAGAAGAGGCCGGTTGAGTGCTGATGAGTTTGCGAACGGCCTGTTCCGATACTTTCTCAAACGTTTGATACTTTGACCACCATTTGACTTTGAAGCGGTGGACCAAAGTAGGGACACCTTGAATCTCATGGATCTCTACTGTCCAGGAGAATACCCAGGGGGAGAATAGTTTGGAGCAGAAGGCAAAGATAGGGGGCAAAACCCTATTGTCTTTTGTAGGTTTGTAAAGGCTTTTGAATAGGTCAAGGGATTTTGATACCTGTTCCGGTAGGATGTCTGGGATGGCACCAAAATCTCTCCACCATCGGATGAACCAGACAGGGTAATGTGTTTGGTTGAAGTTTTTAAAAAACAATAACCAGGAGTGCGACTTCTTGGAATTCTCCTTGAAGAAGACATTCCACCAAGCCTGTTGATAGTCCTAGTAATTGAAATTTAGTTTGGCATTTTGGCTGAATTTGTACGAATTGGGGAGCCTTCGAGGCAATTCGAGGCTTTATTACTGTAGTTTTTCTAGGATAACTTTTACTATTTGTACTTTTACCTTGTATTATTCAAACTTTTCCTTTGATTAGAAGATTAATTTGATCTTCATAAATCAAGCTTGCTTTTAACAAATTTAGGTTTCTCGTCCTAGGGATTTCTAAAAAGGATAAATTATTCTTTTTTCCTTTTGTTTTGAAAGAAATTCCTGACAAACGTACTTTGTAAGGGGTTATCAAATTAATGAAGGGAGTACCTAAGATAACTGATTGACTAATATCGGGAGTTATCAAATAGGTCGTTTTGATTTGTAAATTATTACAAATTAAATCCGCTTCACATTTGTATTTGATTTTTAGTATGGAGCTGTTTGCAGCAGACAATTTCTCGTTTGATTTTGAGAGGTATTTCCTTGGAATTATTCCCTCTTTTATACAGTTTAAGTCAGCACCGGTATCAAATAGTGCAACTTTGTTTATTTGAAAACCATCTTTATACTGATGATATATTTGCGGGAGGTTATTTCTTTTAAGACATGAAGAAATTCTCCTGAGACTAATTCGTTTAAGTCTTCACCTATGTTTTGATCATCTTCAGATTTTTTGTGTTCACTAGATTCTAGAGATGAGTGGGAGACTTGTTTTGATAGTATCTCATGTAAGGTTTGAATTTCATATTCTTGTTTTAATTTTAACTCTTTCAATTATTTTTTGACTTCTTTAATCTCATGTTGGAGTTCAGAAGTAGTCGGAGATAAAAATTTTGATTTCTTTTGTTTGTTAAGAATCTTTGTCAAATCATAAGCATTTGCCGGTTTTGAAGGAATGTTTTGTTTTAATGGTTCAGGTGATTCACCTTTTTCAATAGACTCCATTAATTTTTCCAAGTATTCTGCTTGTTTTAATGGGTCTGGGATTAAGTGAACTATGTCTAAAACCATTTTTTGTTGTTTTATTAAAACATTCATTTCATTTTCTACAGGATCTTCTTCTGGATCAGAGGAGCTGCTAGAAGAGGAAGATGACTCTGTTTGGAATTCATCTAACTCTGGGTTATCGTTATCATCCTCAGAAGATACTAGGAGGCTTTGAATTTTTTTCCCTAGTTTCATCATCTAAGTCTAATTCACGAATTTGTTTGTTCATTTTGCAATATGATTTGGTGTGTCCCATCTTACCACATTTTTGACATCTGTAGTTTCTAAATCTTTTTCCCTAATCTAGGCTTCTAGAAACTGTTTTCTTTTCCCCTTTCTTGGTTGTTTGATAATAGGGAATTTGTTTTTGTGGTTGTGGAGTAGGTAACTATTTTTTCTTTGATTTTTGTGGTAACTAGGTTTACAATTTCCAAAACATTGTTTGTTTGGAATATCTACAATGTCGAATTGTTTACAGAATGATCCTAGTTCCTTTTGGTTTGATTTAATTCCTTTTTGAGTTCTTTTTGGAATTTGAAATGTTGACAAATTTTTAAAGCTTCCTTTTGTGTGAAACTTATTAATTTGCCATAAGTGAATTTGTTGTAAGGAATCTGGTTGTTATGAGTTTCTTTGATTCTGTTCCATACTTTTCTTCCTAACACGAGCGGTAGACCATCTAAAAACTTTTCTTTCTAGAATGGCTGGTTTGAATCTTCCCTAAGCATAACTCTAGTTAGGAAAGTATTTTTGTACCACCGGAAGTCGTTAAGTCTTTTGCACCTAAGGTTTGACAATAATTCTCCATTTTTGTCTTTAAGGTGTGAAGGGTCTCCTACGAAGTGTAAGGATATGGCCAGTATAAGGGATGCTACAGCATCAGATATGGGTTCTCCATTATCTAAGATGATTTTTTCATTTTCATCTACCTTAATGGCGTCTAAAATGTCTATTTGTTCATTTGAGGTCAAATAAAAATCCCACCGTCCTTTTAATTGTCCTGCGAACCCCGCTATAAGGAGTTCTGCTATGGTTTTATCGGATGTGTTCATTTGGGCTTTATACGCGTTTGCTGCCATAGTCATTTGTTGTAGAAAGCCTAAAATTTGGTATTCAGACAGTCCATCTATATTCCATTCATATAGTGAATTGGCTTTGAAGCTGGGCTGAACTAATTTGTTGGGCCTAACTTCAAGACTAAGGTCAGGTGCTGTTTGTCTAGGTACTATGGTCCTAGAGGACATTGGGTCACCTAAACGGGCTACTACAGGTGTTTCAGGCTCTTGGGCCTCATCAGACTCTGTTTGTTCCGTTTCGTTTACCATCTTGATTTGGGCTGTTTGATCAGGTGTCTCAGGAACCCGATTCTAGTTTTTGCTAGACGAAGTTGAGGTGGCAATTAAATTTAATTTTTCCTTAATTGCAGTTACAAATTCATCATTTTCAGTTTCAATTTCCTTTTTACTGGATTTTGATAATTCAAAGGGTTTGAATACTGGCATTTGTTTCTATTCAGGTTGTTTATTTTCTATTAGGTGACCCAATATCCTCTAGGACCATAGTACCTAGACAAACAACACCTGACCTTAGTCTTGAAGTTAGGCCCAACAAATTATTTCAGCCCAGCTACAGAGCCAATTCACTGTATGAATGTAATATAGATGGACTGTCTGAATACCAACTTTTAGGCCTTCTACAACAAATGACTATGGCAGCAAACGCGTATAAAGCCCAAATGAACACATCCGATAAAACCATAGCAGAACTCCTTATAGCAGGGTTCTCAGGACAATTAAAAGGATGGTGGGATTTTTATTTGACCTCAAATGAACAAATAGAAATTTTAGACGCCATTAAGGTAGATGAAAATGAAAAAATCATCTTAGATAATGGAGAACCCATATCTGATGCTGTAGCATCCCTTATACTGGCCATATCCTTACACTTCGTAGGAGACCCTTCACACCTTAAAGACAAAAATGGAGAATTATTGTCAAACCTTAGGTGCAAAAGACTTAACGACTTCCGGTGGTACAAAAATACTTTCCTAACTAGAGTTATGCTTAGGGAAGATTCAAACCAGCCATTCTGGAAAGAAAAGTTTTTAGATGGTCTACCGCTCGTGTTAGGAAGAAAAGTATGGAACAGAATCAAAGAAACTCATAACAACCAGATTCCTTACAACAAATTCACTTATGGCAAATTAATAAGTTTCACACAAAAGGAAGCTTTAAAAATTTGTCAACATTTCAAATTCCAAAAAGAACTCAAAAAGGAATTAAATCAAACCAAAAGGAACTAGGATCATTCTGTAAACAATTCGACATTGTAGATATTCCAAACAAACAATGTTTTGGAAATTGTAAACCTAGTTACCACAAAAAATCAAAGAAAAAATAGTTACCTACTCCACAACCACAAAAACAAATTCCCTATTATCAAACAACCAAGAAAGGGGAAAAGAAGACAGTTTCTAGAAGCCCAGATTGCAAAATGAACAAAAAAATTCGTGAATTAGACTTAGATGATGAAACTAGGGAAAAAAATTCAAAGTCTCCTAGTATCTTCTGAGGATGATAACGATAACCCAGAGTTAGATGAACTCCAAACAGAGTCATCTTGCTCTTCTAGCAGCTCCTCTCACCCAGAAGAAGAGCCTGTAGAAAATCAAATGAATGTTTTAACAAAACAACAAAAAATGGTTTTAGACATAGTTCACTTAATCCCAGACCCATTAAAACAAGCAGAATACTTGGAAAAATTAATGGAGTCAATTGAAAAAGGTGAATCACCTGAACCATTAAAACAAAAAATTCCTGGAAATTGACTAGATACAAATAAAAATTGACCAGATACACTTACCCCTCTCACGCTAATTCCCGCTTGGCTCTGATACTATATACGCTACAGGATCTCGGGATGCAGACGTATATATATATATATATATATATATATATATATATATATATATATATATATATATATATATATATATGAATGTATATAGTTGGGCAGGGATTGATTACTACCATTTATGTTGCTACTGTAGCTAATGCTGTAGAATTTTGTTGTATTTGTAACTAATTTACCCTAAGGTAGAATCTTTTGTACTAGGAGGTTAGGTTGATATTAAGAGATATAAATTTTATAGGACAACAAGCAAATGTAGATGTATTCTTTTTCAAATCTATTTATTGAAATGGATGGTAAATTACTATAAAATGAAAGTAATGCTTAAGTTGCTTGGTTAGTGTATAATATATCAATTAGAATATATACCTAAGTCCCAAAATATTATCTTTATTTATATTTTCTTTTGTTTGACTTCAAAATTCTTGATTTTCTGATGAATCAGATGTAAATGGTATAGAGATTATATTTGTAGTTATACTAATGTCTTCTCATTAATAAGTCAACAAATAGAGTACCAAGTTAGGGGGAACTGGTATATTGATTTTTCTAGAATACTTTCAACTCAACAAGATAGTTATTAGTTTAAGGATAGATTATTATTCCCATTTGACATCTCATACTTGAAGTCCAAGTCAAAGCGAGGCATCTTGAATAGCATTGCAAATTTATTTCTTAAGTTTAATATATATACATTGATCTAGCGATTATGCCTTCATATAATGGTCAAAAAATAAAATTATTTTTATGCTTTATATTGAAAAGGATTTAATATATTGAGGTAATTACATGAGGGGATTTGGCTTAATGTACTCATTCTAAGAAAACCAAAAAAGGCTAGAAAACCATGCCCATCAAACTCCATAATGTTGCACCAGTAGTCAAAGTGTAGTGTAGAGAATGGACGCTTACCTTTGTTGCTGTATAGTTGGAATCAATCTTAGAGCCCTTTCTTGGTTCATGTGCTTTTAACCATATATTGATGAGGACACTACCCCGAAAAGCAGTTTTAATAACGGTTATTTTATAGTTTTAATAACGGTTTTCAACCGTTATTAAAACGCCCGTTATTAAATCTTTAATAACGGTTCATAACTGTTATCAAAAATATAAAAAAACCCGCCAATATGAGCATAAACTGTATGTTTAATAACGGTTTTTAAGAAAAATAGTTGTTAAAAAAGAGGGTTTTAATAACGGTTATACAAAAACTATTGTTAAACATCATCCAATTACACTTTCTGACATTATTTATGCATTTATTAAACCCTAATGCTTATTAAATGAGCATAAATTTGAGATTAAATGTACATTTTTAATAACAGTTCTGATGAAAACCGTTATTAAAACAAGGTTTTAATAACGTTTTTCATCATAACCGTTATTAAAAGAAGGTTTTAATAATGGTTTTCATAAGAACCGTCATTAAAACTCTAATCTTTTTAAAGTTTTTGCTGTTTTGTTCCTGCCCGCATACACAGTTGTATGTTCAAATAATTACCAAATCTACACTGTAAAAGAACATCAATTGATAACAAATCTGCAATGACACCATAATTTCAATCAATCCCTTGTTAATATGCATGTCTTAATACACCGGACATATATACTGAAGAATCAAAATTAGTAGGCATACCATAACTTGGTAGCTCTACACCCCAAAGTAAAATGTCCATATCTAGCTTAGAAGACTTAAAGACATAGACAAAATACATACCTGAACATGTATGTAGAATATATAGATCTCTACCTAATACCGAATGAATGAGTGCACGTGCTTGGCCCATTGCTCTCTCACTTCATCAATTTCTTCAACATTGTATTGCTTGCCTTGTGCATAATCATCGACGAAAAACTACAATGCCCAAGTTTTGATTAATATACAGTTAGCACTTGTGTCAAGTACCAAACATATATGTCATGATTCATTAATGGAAAAATATCGAAAAGAAAACACACATGGCTTGAATCTATGTTGACCGATATATTTTGGACTATCAGATCCATTGCTCTACATACATAGTATCCATAATAATTATCGTTTTGCTGTTGTGGACATTGTCAAATGAATTCAGTTAGCTCTCTAACTATTAGATATTAATTTTAATTAAAATAAAATATGAAATAGTTGTCTTCCTACTTACTATGATAGGCTCGTATTGAACATTCTTTGGATTTGGGACACCATTCCCACCTCTCCTTTGATACGCTGTCTGTAGTGCCCTAATAAATAGAGTTGGATACACAATATTGTAAGTAAGCATATATACCTCAAATAATGAATGCTAGGCGAATATATGTATAAATAAGCTAATGAAGTAAGAAGTAAAAAGTATACTAACATGTCGATAAATTCCATCCCACCACGACGAGCGACTTCAAAAGGCACGTCATAGGTTCGAAGGGAATCAAACACATAGAATTTATTAAGATCAGGTCGGACGGTGTACAAAACCCAATGTTCAGTTGTGAGGTGAGGAATGAGATAGAGCTTGTTGTGTCCCTCAATCAAAATGCGATCCGCTAAATAGTTTATGTGCCTACCCTCTCTTATTGTACTACCGTCAGCTATGTAGTATGGGCACACAAACACAATAGAGGACAGCATTCCCTCCATCGCAGCTCGAGTAGCTACCAACCTATGGATGACAAAAACAATGCATATTTGTTAATAACTAATAACTCATATAAGAGTTCATAAAAATTCCAATTGTACAAGTTAAGAGTACTAAAATCTCAAAATGAAATAATACTTATGTGACATAGACGGCGACACTAATGGTTGACATCCATTCTTGATTATAAATGTCACTTATGTCAGCCGTCGATACCATGTAAGTAGCATCGTCCCTCCCAACATACTCAGGACAACAATCAATGAAAATATAATTGTCCCTGAGGTAGTTTTGGGCATAAAAATATAATAAAGCTAATGCTGGTGGAGGTTGGCTTTGTTGATCTGAAGAAGGAATCTTTTGTGAGGAAACTGATTTTGTAGATTTAGCTCTCTTTCCTTTAGCAAAGCCCTATTTTGTGTTGCTTGTTCTACTAGTACCTCTCTTGGTTTTACTAGCAGAAGCAGTCTTCTTTTTTGATTCCTTAATTGATAATATTAAACAAAATATATATTGAGCATATAAATATATATATGAAAAAGGTATGAATAGTGTAACTACTAAAGAAGGTCTAATGAAGATGTCAAATGTCAATACCTCTTCAGTAGTGAGACATATTTGATCCGCAGGCCAAGCCACGAAGCTTCCATGAGCTTCTAGTACTGTGGTTGCCTCATTGCCCTCTTTATAACAAGCTAAGTGTGCACTGCCAATGATTGGAGTGTCAATACTCACCGGCCTTGTATTTAGGGCTAAATTGTACCCTTGGATTGTTTGCGTTTCAGTACTGTGACTGATGCGGACCCTTCCTTTCGCCAAAATTGTTGAAAGGTCATTCGCTAATAAGTCACATTTATGCAAACCCTAAACAAAAATATTACACATTATTAATAATTTATTACACCGCATACATTTAATAACAATTCATAGTTTGTAATGCTTACCTCGGGAAGAGTAGAAAGACGTGCATTGGCTTCACAACTATCTCTGATGCTATTTACATTAAGTATGTGAAGCTGATCATGGTCTACTGAATCGGATGGCTTATACCCTTGACATTTAATAAATGAAAACTCTTGCTCCATTATTGCCATCCGTTCAAATGCCACGTTCAATTTTTGGGTGAGGATGGCGACTTGCTCATTAGTGCTACGGGAACCACGAGATTGACCACATATGCTCGTTCTCGTAACACCCAATCCAAGGCTCCTGTGTCTTCCAGGGTGTTCTACAATTCCTGTAGCCTGGGACACAATGCTATATTGGTCCACCTCCTCACCATCTGACGTTTCAAGTTTGTCTTGTAATGTATATAATATATGTAAATTTAACTTATAGGAATAAGCATAATATAATAGTTTTCTAAAAGAAAACTAAGTAGGGTTCTAGATATCTACAAACTTACAATTTTTTTGGCTGCAACATCAACATATTTATTAACATATCCATCTCTTGTTGCTCTAGCGTTCTTCCATAATGTATTAATATTGATGGACGAGGTACATGGGTCCAAGTCTTGGGCTAGGAGCTACAAATCAAAAAATATTCTTAATTAAGAATATTCTTATAAAATTTGACATTTACATGTAAATTGATAATCACAAAATGCATACCAACTCCTCTTCAAAGCCCGCATAGCCTTTGTGAGCCATATTTTGCCGGTATTTATTTTGCTTCGTAATCTCTTTATTTTGGGTACTTTTTTCCTATGTGACAAGCCAAAACATAATGACATGGTTATTTCAATATTAAGCATAATACTGGGATTGATACAAAAAGGTTAATTGTTATCTAACGAGTACCTTAAAATCCCCCGTAAGACGATAAGCAATGAATTGGTTCCAACTTTCTTGATCGATAAAACCGTATCGTTTGGGTGGGTTCTGTTGTAGAGAACCATCCCTCTTTCTATCCATTTTTCTACGAGCTAAATATGACCTAAAGGATCTTAGACGCTCTCAACAATGTCTAAGAAGCCATTTCTTCCTACTCTCTGGGACATTGAACACTCTCTGTAAAATAAGACATGTAGATGTATACCGATGTTAATGTAATAAAATTAATAACATTTGACATACAAAAATGATTACATAAAATAGCATATTTACCGTGATTTCCTGCCAAATATGCTCCTTATGACCCTTTGGAACCTGCTTCCAATTATTATAGGAGATAGGAACGCGGTTACGGGTCACAAGTGAAATGTAAGTCAAGAACATATCTACGTAAGGGCCGATGGGAAGATTGTAAGTATTCCATCCCAAATCGACTACTTCTCCTCTATTCCTCATGTCTGTGATAATTCTCATAATCGTAGGTCCTCTATTCCCTTCTTCATCACTGTTGTCCCTATCAATGTTTTTGTTAGCCATATCTCTAAAAAAATAAATAAATAAATAAATTATGTTAGAATGTTATGTATTGAGCATAATAATGAACCATTATATTATCGATACGAATTATGCTTAGAAAGAATTAATCTCAAATGTATCATGCTATTCTATATATATATACGAAATATGCTAACATGTTTCCAAAAAGATATTAATACTAACCCTAACCCTAATTAAGCATAAGTAACCATAATAAACGATAAACCCTAACCCTAACCCTAGCTAATTAACCATAATTTAATATAATAAAACCTAACCCTAAACCTCATAAAACCCTAATCCCTAAACCTAGCTAAATGTAATTAAAGCATAATATATAAATAATATTAATTATTATTATTATTATTATTATTATTATTATTATTATTATTATTATTATTATTATTATTATTATTATTATTTCTCTCTATTTAATTATTCACTTTTATATATTCCTTATTCTCTATATCTATTTAATCCTCCTCAAATAGCAATCATTAACATATGCGTATGTAAAATATATTTGCATTTCATTATATGACATTTCCTATATCTTATTGCTAGTCTCCTATACTTATTAATGAAAATGTGTGTGTGTGTGTGTGTATATATATATAGTTTTTATGAGTGAAAATGTATATAATTCTACACTCACATTCATATTATATATATATGTAAAGGTCTCGGCCAACACATCCATTTGTTAATATATAACAATAACGCAACAAATTCAACAACGAACAGCAAAATTTTCAGCCAACACATTCAACAACACATTTTCGAATGACAAACCACAATCTTTCAATAACAAACAAATGAAACCCTGTAGCAACATGCATGCATATATATATATATATACACACACACATATATAAGTAGATAAAAAGTTACGAGAGGAAGAACAAATACATACATAAAGTGAGCTAGCTACAAACACGATGGCGAGAATGTTGAGAGAGGTAAGGGCTTCAAACATGACGGAGGATGAAGGTGCAAGTGCTGGCTAGCTAGCTTCGAAACAATGACAGCACACACATGCAGAGCCGACAATGGTAGAGGCATGGTGGAGATTTGGCGGTTTTCCTTTACTTGAGAGGAGCCGAAGTGGTGGTGCACAGTGTGGTGGTGTGAGGGTTTGCAATGAGAATGAGAGCAAGAGAAAGAAAGTGCAGAGTCTGAAAACTTTGGCACGAAACAGAACTAAGCGAAATAAAAGTTTGATTTTAGAGTTTTAATAATGGTTTCTGGAATAACCGTTATTAAAAATGGGTTTTAATAACAGTTCCTGATAGAACGGTTATTAAAACATCTTTTAATAACGGTTCATCCAGGAACCGTTATTAAAACCTTCTAACTTTTGACAATGGTTCTAATATGAACCGTTATTAAAACATCTTTTAATAATGGTTTAAATAAAACCGTTATTAAAACATCCATGAAAAATTTAACGTTGCCCTTTTAATAACGGTTTTTAACTAGAACCATTATCAAAACTCTCCTGCCCATTAATTTTCACGTGTTTAACAATGGCTTTCGAACCATCGTTATTATTGTTCCGTTATTATTTTCCATTTTCATAGTAGTGGGACAAGCTCTTTGCCTTCATTTATGGACTAAATAAAACATATCATTAAACATAGGTGATGATGATGATCATACTGCTAATAAAACAAAAAAGGTATATATATATATTAATAGTAATAATATACCTTTCTTTAGTTTGCAAACGTGCAAAAATCTTTATCCCCATATAATGTGATGTCTTAAAATTAGAATGTTTTAGTTTACCTTTTCTAATTCTTTTCTATATAAATTAAATATCAAATAGATTAATATTACCATTTAGTTACTAAACTAATAAAAATTGAACAACACCATTACTTGTCTTTTTTCAGAATCCCAAAACTTCACTAACTTTACCCACATTTCATTTTCTTAGTGATAGGCCAATGATTGGGCCATCAAAACAAGCCACTTTCAAGTTACATTTTTTCCCACTCCAAGTAGCATTCATTATCACCATTGCCCAATGATAAGGTTCCCTTCTTTTAGAGAAGTTATAAGATTCCTGAAATGAAGCATCTAATATATTTATATATTTTTTTACACTAAAATCATGATTCAAAAAATGAACAATTGAATTTATAACAAAAATTTAAAATAAACATGCATCCATGAAATAACAATAAAAGAAAACTCTTTTATAGTAACAAAACTTTTGCAATGAAAACACTTTGTGGTTGCAAAAATTTCTTTTTGCTAATGAAAATTTTATGATGCTGCATAAAGTTACTTCCAAAAATAATTTATTTATATGGTGATTATTTAAAAATATTTTTTAACGACATTTGTCATTGTAATATATGTGATGGTTTATTTGTAATGACATTTATATGTTGTAATATACAAAACATTTTTACAATAATTTCTTGTTGCTGCAAAATGTTGATTGAATTTATTGTAATGATTATAATTGTTGTAAAAATTTAGATTATCACAACAACAATTTGTTGCAAAGAAAAATCAATAAATTTATTGCAATGTCTATACTTTGTTTTTACAAAAAATGACTTTTGACAACAATGATTATGTGTCATTGCTAAACATTGTTATTATAAATATCAATTTATTTTTCCTCATCATATCCAATTCGCGTGGGGTGATGAAAACTAAGAAAGATATTTTCACAATGATAATTATCATTGTAAGTTATAGATATAACTATTATCATTGCAATATATGTGATGGTTTATTACAATGACTATATTGATTGTAGTACACTTATTATTTTCCACAACAACATCCATTTGTTGCAAAACATACAAAAAGTGACAACGAAAAAAAATTATAAACAAAATTAGACCAACTTTCCCTAACCCCATTTCTCTCTCATCTATTTTATCCTATCTTCTAAGTCAATTTGTGCATGATCTTATTCATCGTCTACTATCTTCTTCTTTTCTCTCCATCCTTGGCTCCTTCCTCCTTGTTTCCATTACCTTCTCCCAGTCTTGTCTCATTGTGTTATCCTCATCTAACTATGTCAATTAGACATGCTAATTTGTCTTGGCATCCATTAGCAAAATCAAAGCCTTAATTGCCAAGTGGAATTTTGGTAAGGTTTCATTTAAGTTGATAAGTTTTTCTTGATATATATGTTAAGAATAATTTTTATATATTTTTGTTATATTGATTTAAACTGGACATATGTAAAGGAAATAATTGATGAACATCAATAAGAGGTTTCACAGGTCATTTATTGCAATGGTGTTTAAACAAGTTATTGTGTCATTGCAATTGTATGTTTTTGCAACAACAAAGATGGTCTTTAAAGTTTGAAGTTCAAATTGTGGTAATGAATTTATTGTTGCAGCTATGTATTTTTTGCAACAATAAAGTGTAATACCCCTAAATTGAGCGGAGTGTTATAAGGATTGATGGGACTACTTATATCAACATTGTATACCCTAATTTTGGTAATTTTTTCCTAAGAACTTCATAGTTAAGTGTGCTTGTCATGAAATAATTTTTAAGATGGGTGACCCTATTGGAAAGTTTTGGAAAGAACTAGTGTTGATATCTGGGGCTAGATGATTAATCCAAAAGCACTCTACAGTAGCCCTAGAAGCTCTTATGGGCCTAGGTGGCTACCAAGTATCCTAGCGTGGTCATTTCATGTAGGGGTGTTAGAATTTTATGTCCTGGGTCCTATTAGGTTGCCCTTGTGTGGTCATATTGACTCGAGGTGTTTTGTAATTTTTTTTCCTAAAGTATATTCAATTTTTTGTAATGACATAAGCGATGCAATTAATGTATTTTTGCAACAACAAATATGGTTGTTGTAATATGCTATTTTTTTTTGCAACAACTTTTGTTATTGCAAATAAGAAGCTTTAACAATGAAATAATTTGTTGCCAAAGTCCAACCATTTTTTTTTCAATGAAAAAATTTGGTGCTAATTACAAGTTTTTCTAATGAAGTTAATTATTGCCAAATTAGGATTAAAATTTTGTAATGATAAAATTTGTTGCAATATATAAATACATGTAGTTAGGTAAAGTGATGTAGAACAATGGCATTTTTTTGGAAATGACAATTTATGTTTCATTTATTTACCTTTTCCCAATGAACACTATTGTTGCATTATTTTTCTTTCAATACCATGACAAGCAATGATCCCATAACAAAAATTGTTATTGCAATATGTATTTTTTGCAATCACTTTCTATCTTTAGCAACAAAAAGTATCGTTACTAAAAATTGGTTTTTATGTGTAGTGTAACTCAAAGTAAATATGTGAATATTTATATTGTTTTACATATTTGGGTAGGCCACAAATTTTATGAGTAAACTTCATAAAAAATGAAGTTATTAACCTTGTCAAAGTTCATACAAAGGGTTCAATTGCTACACAAGGCAAAACCTAGTCTCCAAATTCCTTCAAAGAATGCAAAAGTAGGTAAGTAAAGTATGAAGAAGAGTATACTAGACATTAAGAGTTAAGAAAGAAAAACAGTCTGACATATTTTTTGGTACTAGATCCTAGAATGGTATGCTCAATAGCAATTAACTAATATGACTTTCTTATTAACATCTTGGTTGATTTGACATAACTCATCAAATAATTATTGTGAAGGTTGTATTTTTTTTTCCTTTGGAGGTTGACACTATCCAAAGTCCAGTTTATAAAACACACCTCTTTGCCTTTTCCTTTTCTTACCTATAATTTAGGGCCGATAAGCATCACTAATAAAGACTAAAATGGATTAAGGTTTTATTCAACTATGGATATGATAGCTCAACTTTCAATAAAAGCTTATCTGCTTCAATAAATCCACCAAGGGGCCCTAAAGACAATTATTTTATGTATTTCCAACTTTTTCTAAAAGGATATCCACTACAAGAAACTATGGTTTCAATAATATTCATAGCTGTTACCCATACAATACTTTACAAAGTAATTATACACTAGAACATTCATGCTACATCCACTTAAACTATAATAGCAACCCATGTTACAACTTGGTCTTGGGTATTGAAAATAAAAGAGTCAAACATGGCTATTTTAGAATCATCCATTTTTTTCATTGCTATCCAAGTGAGAGGTGTCCAACATAGACACTTCGTTGTAACCTATAGCATATACTACAAAAGAAAGCAAAAAAAACAAAAAACTTCTTTATATTAATCAAAAAGTTTTAGAAAGCAAATAATTATTTTTTTCTTTTAGAAAAATCTTTCAAAGAAAGAGACTACGATAGTGAAAGTAGAACACATAAGATTTTGAAAGAGAAAATAAAGGGTTGTAAAATTTGTAGGCATGAGATAACAAAACTCCTAAAAATGTGTAATTAGGTGTGCAAACCAGCATGCATGTTCATGTATAGACATAAATATAGTGACAAATTCACTAGAGAAAGAGATTTAGGAATGAGTGGATTAAGGCTAACTGATCATTGATGTCATCTAATAGGTTGTTAGGCATATCATCGAATTATGTCTAACATTTTAATTTTCTCAACAACTCCCTTATATTTAATATTATTTCACTATTGAAATCTATGTATTAAATCATAAATGAAATGCAAAGGAGATATAGGTTAGGGCTAGTGTAATAACATAAAATTTACCTAAACCTAATTTGAGTAATTAATATCCTAACCAAATTATAACATTGCAAAATAATATTTCTATCATACTCTAACTCTATGATCCTAAATCTTAGTCGAACCTTAAACTTCATTTCAAGTTATTAATATTTTTCTTAACTTAAACCTAAACATAGTTAGTTTATAATTAATTTATCCCATTACCTTAACCTAAATTATTTAACCTAAATCTAATTCTAAACCCCCTATTTATTTTTCATTCTTCTCTTTCTTTTCTTTCCCTTTTTCCCTTTTTCTTTTTCCCCAATTTTGCGATCTCCTTTTTCCTTTATTCCCCTACTCATCTTACGTGAAAACCTTACCCTACATACATGAATCTGCCATAACATGACCTACACCCTACACCCCCCATCAGCATGTGAACTCCTACTCCTCCCATTCCTTGCAACACATATCGATTGACATATGTCCTCTTCCTACTGCCATCCTTCCCCTCACATTCAAATCTATATATATACAACACATTAAATGTGATAGACCTACCTTCTTATCCCTAATTTTTTTTTTCAAAATTTCAGATATGTTGTGAATAGTAGTCTTTTAGAAATTTGTATCATATATGGTAATTATATGATCCGTAGAGGAAACAATATGATATATTTGTTAAATTAGGGTTTTATTAGCCTTAAAAATAGTAATTCTTGAGATAGTATTATTATCATATGTGTAATACCTTAGAGTTAGGATGTGAATTTAAGGTATATTGATTATAATATTATTGGAGGAATAGGTATTACCTTTCATTTATTAAAGTGTAATAGAAGAGGAGTTATGCCTAAAATATGAAGTTAGGGTTTCTAATAGAAATATAAGGATTTTAACCTTTGAGAACAACCTTGTTATATGTATGTTGGTTCTTTTCTTACCGTAATTATGTTTAGTACCTTTAATGTCAACCATGAATAAGTCATGAACTATTTAAATTTAAACCTCACATGGGTCAGGATTGGTTCTACTTTTCCATTCCACCAAATAAGAATTGTAGTCAGGAGCATCTTGCCTCAAGATTGTATTGATAACTGTTACATTGATAGAGAATAGTGGATAAGAGTATTTTTCCTTGGTTTTTATTTTTATTTTTATAAATGTTGTACCAATTGGAAATAGTAGGGTCCTTAAACTCAATATAAAATAAATCAAGAGAAGGATCATAATCATTGATAAGGCATTAATCACTTAAAGTGGAAGACTACATAAGTTAGTACCGGTTCTACTTGTCTATTATAGTGGAAAAAAATTTAGCCTGAAGCATCTTGCCCTAAGGTTGTATTGATAACCATTCCAACTACAGAGAATAGTATCTAGTAGTATTTTTCCCTATGGCTGTATATTGATATTGTTCCATTAATTGAGATTAGTGGAGTCCCTAAACTCAACATAAATAATATAATAGATTATATCCTTGAACTGAATGACCTAAATTAGTAACTACCTTGTATTACCTTATGTACTTCATATATTTGTTACTTTTTATTGTAAATCTATGTAATTATCTGTATCTCTTACTTGATAGTACTGTCGTCTTATTTAGTATTTAGCGTATCGACCATCCTTTTTATGGGTGCTACTCATTCCCATGAATAGACAACCCTGATGCTTTTGTGCGGGTTGTTGAGAACCCACAAGAAGATTTTGTTGCCAATGATTCTTTGTATCGAGAAAAGTAATTTTCTATGCTATGGTTTTGGGCATAGAGTCATGTTATCCTAATGTTTGTTGTGAGCTTCAACTGAGTATTTGAAGTACAACATAACATTGTGTTGGTTCATGTTGCTCTTCGAGAAGTTTAGTGTACAATGGTGAGTTAAGAGAGAAATACGGGAGTCCCATGTTTTTTAACATGAACCATGGTTTCTCGCTAAATATTTTGATGTGTTTGTGCACAAAAACTAAGATTAAGGAAATTAACATGGGGATCTCCTGTTTCCTAAACACAAATCGTGTATTTCCTTTATTTATGAAACTTGTTGTTTTGCTATATAGGGTTTTATATTTTATATAAGGAGGCATAATTAAACCCTAACCATCAAGTCGTGCAATCCAACTTCTTCTTCTTCTTCTCCATAGAATTCTCCATTAAAATACAACTTCACTTTTGTGTAATCGATTGATTTATTTATTTAATCATCTTTTAATTACACAAGAGCACTAATAATGATCTCTTTTTTTCATAAATTATTCTATTTTGTGATTGAATCCTCAACTATTCATCATCTTGTTAATTTTGATTTTTTTGTTTTGATCCATTCAATCCATGTAATTTTACAATAATTTGGTATCGAAGCTACTATTGTTGAACATCTAGTAATCAAGATGCATACAAGATTCGATATTGAGAAGTTCAATTAGCTAGTAAATTTTGGATTATGGAAATTAAAGATGTAGGCGATTGTAATTCAGATTGGATTAGAGAAAGTGTTATTTGGTCATTCAAATAAGCTAGAATTGATGATAGATGAGAGATTTTAAGAAGTTGATATGAATGCCCTATCTACCATACAACCGTGCTTGTCGAATAAGGTATTGTGATAAGTGACAAATGAATCAACAGTGGTTGCCTTATGGTTGCATATTAAATCATTATATATGAAAAAATTAGTAACAAATTGGCTATTATGGAAGAGTTAGCTTCATAACCTGAACTAGATGAGGGTCAATCTTGTAAAAGTCATTTAGATGAATTTGACTCTATAGTTATGGATTTGTATAATATAGAAATTAAATTAGATGATAACAATTTGGTCATTACATTGTTATGTTCTTTGGCTGCATGATTTAAGTATTTTTGTGAGACTTTTTTTGTATGGGAAGGACTAGTTAGTCCTTGAGAATGTGAAATACGCCCTCCTATAATGGGATTTGATTGATAGTGAGTTGAATGGGAGTGGTACTTCTAGGGACTCATATAGTAAATGATTGGTAGAAGCAAGCCTCTAAGAAAGATTAACCAAATGAAAAACAAGTTCACAACTAACATCACAAGGAATTTCACTTAATAAAGATATACACCAACATGTATGTCCTCTCCAACAAACCTAAACAATGCTAGAACGTTGTTCATATTTACAAATACTAGAACATGCTTAACCCATAGAATCCCAAAATATCGAATTCTCAAGCATCAATCCCACTCAATAAACATAAGGCATGTCGGCAAAAAATATCAAATTCTAGGGACTCATTTGAATTCTATAGAGATCAAACCAATAGATTACATTCCATTCATTATTGGTGTGATGGAAAATATTACAAAATCTAGTTTAAAGACCATTGCATAAAAAAAGGATGTAGTCCATAAGAACATCAAATAACACAATATTAAAAAAAAATCCAAACCAAAATCAACAAAAAAGATCTCTAAACACATCCCACTTTGCATCATGACACAAAATAAATAAATCAAGCATAGATCAACCAAAAAAATCATAAGATGTTGAACATCTTGATTAAATTCCATCATGATTAACCATCCAACTATCAAGAACTATGCATAGTACCACAACCAATCAAAAATACCACACATAATAAAATAATAAGAACTAGAAGAAAATAAGAAGTATCACCAAACAAGAAAAATTCTAGAGATAAACCAAGAATATAAAAGATCACAGCAACAAACCATCCAGCTTAGACTCAATAGCTACTTCCTATAGTATGCACTAGAAGAGGGCTTATTGTAATGTTTGAATCTAATAAATCATTAAACCATATTCCATAATTCCCATTTTCTAGATTAATTGTTAGCCATAAAATCCATCTCATCAAAATAAGGTGACTTAAAACTCATGTCATTAGCCCTTTATGTGGTTAATAAACCTAAGTGAAGAAGTTAATGCCTATGGTTCATTACCAAGCATTATGTGAATATAATTCAATAAGTACATCCAAATAACAATTCCATTAATTTTTTTATTGGATTATCATGTTATATAGGTGTTTTAAAGAGTAAGAGAAAGGTTTGACACCAATAGTTAATTACGTCGGCTAATTGAATTAAACTACAACTTATCGAGAGTACATAGTCACTACACTATGAAGTAATCCATATGTACAAAAATGTAACTTAAATCCTCTACATGACTCATTTATCCTTAAAAAAATATATCCTCAATCACAACTCTACGTTTACACGAATTTAAAATTTTATATCAGGAGTACTTTTTAATGATGATATACTAATATATTATTTTGATAATTATTAGTAAATTTTGAGAAATAGATAATTGAAATAAAAGTTATCTAAAAAATATTAGTAGACCTAGAAATAAATAAAAATATATAAAAACATAAAAATTGTGAATTATATATTAGAAAAATCATACAAGTAAGAAGTTAGCACATCCTAACTAAACCAAATTCATGAAAAACTAATTACATGCCTTAATTTCACTTTCTCATACCAAATTCACTATAATGAAAGAAAACATAATCCATAAAAAAAGAAACAATATTCAACTACACTACATTAACTAAAAACTATTTATGCGACCTAATTTCTCTTTATACTCCAATTTGTTTAATTAGTTGATTAATTAACTACAATTAGGATATATAAGAACTTTTAAAGAGTTTTACATAATTTTATGTAAGAGAAGTAGATGAGGAAGTGGAGAAGGATAATACTTACAAATGAAAAATTATTTATATCCAAAGCCTTGATTATCGATAGAGTTGTTGGATGTCGAATGAATAACATCGTTGACAAAAGAGCAAGTTAGTGTTGTTGTAGTTTGTTTTTCTCTCACGACCTGCATCAAAGGTGTAACAACCCCATTTTTCACTACTATAAATTTTTATTTTGAAAACCATATAGAAGTGGAAAATACTAAACTTTTTGAAAAAATGGGGTGTTACTACCACTCTTAACATAGGATAGGCAACAACTTCCCATCCCATGTTAGATACAAGATTGGGAACCAAACAAACCAAAATCAAATTAGAGTGTGCCAAAAACACATTATATAAATATCAAGAAACGTTTTCTAAGTATAAGACCTTGATGGTTTGTAAATGTTTGAATACATGAGGGAAAATAAGCCAAAGTACTGAATTTCAACATATAAAAATAAAAGTAGGATGCAGCCTTAAAGTCTAGTCCATCAAGGACTATACAAATAGTCTCTAGATTTCCATGCTTTTAGAACTTAACCCTAGCATGAGGTAGGCTTACCACTGACCATCCCTAAAAACTTGTAGATGGCCATCTAGCTACTTGTGGGAATGAGCAGTTGATCGTGCAAATAGACACAATAGTATGCTTCATACTAAGTAAGCCAATGGGAGTCACAAGCACACAAGTTGCAGCATATTATAGAGATCATGCTAACCTATTTCATTCCTATTCTATATAAATAATTATACATGTTGTATCATGATCATATCATACACTGGAAACTCATACCATGCACAACTCATCATGTTTATCAACATAATAAAATATGATAGATGACAACATGCAATATACTATATAGATTTCCTAGCCACTACTAAAGCTTCTTTCATCCATGAACTTAGTTTGAGCACAAGCCCATTTTTCTAACTTACATAATCTATAGGGTCATTTATTTATAAACCATTACTTCCTTTACCATTCTTTTTCCTTCCTACTTTATTTTTCTCTTTATCCACATTTTTATTCTAGAATCTTATCAAGTGATGGATTGCGCACATCCCATGGTCTCACATACTATGGAAGTATATCCAAACAAAAGGACATAATGTTAGGCTGAAGCATAACATCATTAATGGATGTAAGTTAGGGCCGAGCCTAAGTAACTACCAATAGGCATAAGTATGGGCCAAAGCCAAAAACCACCTAATTAACCAAATTCTTTACTATCGATATCCTCTAGTACATCATCAGTGTAAAGAGTTCGTAGGTTAATGGGATCTACAAGGATCTTGCCTAAAGGTAAAGTCTGAAGGCACTAATAAACAACCAAAGGCAGACTAAGTCCCTATAGCTAATCAAGGATTGGATAACCCTCACCCATACACAAGTCAAATACCTTTTTCTTTAAGTGATCCATACATTATTTTTGAGGTTTTGTGAACATAAAAGTACCATACAATATGCAAGCAAGGCTTCCGCATACTTATTCCTTATTAACCATTTGCATTCCCTTGGTGGGATTTCCATTAGTGCTTAATCTGAAATTCCCCCAAAATTATAATTTTAAGAATTATAGTTAAATAAGGTTTTATCATGAAAATTAATTAAATAGATTATTCTCACTAAAATAAAAAGAAAATTAATTAGGGTAAATTAAGAAGAAATTTATAAGTATTTTACTTAGGAGAAACTTGGGTATTTTAACTAATTAAATAATTTTATTTTAGAAATTAATTAAATAAATTATTTTATTTAAAATAAAAAGGAGAAAATAGTTCCAAATTAATAGGAATTTTATAAATAATTTAATTAAAGAAAATTAGGATGCTTTGCTAATTAAAATGGAATTTATGGAAAACATTTCAAAAATACTAAATTAGCCTAAAAAGGGATTTAAATATTATTTTATTTAAATATTATTATTTTTAAATATCCCAAATATTTAAATTAATTTAATTGGCTCTAACCTACGTGTTTTTCTCTTTTCCTTTTTCCTTTTTCCTTTTCCTTCCTTTTTCTTTTCTTTTCTTTTCTTTTCTTTTTTTTTCTTCCTCTCCTCCCCGACTTGGGCTAGCCCGTGGCCCATTCCTTTCCCCTCCTTCCTTCCTTCAGTGCAGCCCAGCCCGCACGACCGATGCCCTCTCCCTTTCTCCTTTGTCGTGGTCCGTTTCCCTAAATGTTGCATTTCAATTAAATTCCCTCCTCACCGTGCCGACCCGGTTCGCTTTCTTTTCTTTTTTTCTTTTCTACTCAACCGCCCGGTCCAACCCCCTTTCTTCCTCATTTCTTCTTCCTCTGTCCCCTGATGTCGATGCCTCCAACTCTGTCGTTGAGAGCCTTTGAAAATCCCGCCGCTGGCCACACCTGATCTGACTGGTCATTTTCCTCTCTCTCCCTCGCCAATTCAGTAGCCACGTCAACCTAACCAATCCTCCTCTATGCTCACATGATTTTTCCCTCTCCCTGGCTTGCACAACCATCCCTACCGTTTGAATATTCACCGGCCAACTATCGCTGGCCGATGCCATCTCCCTCTGCCCTATTTTCCCGACACTTTCCTCTAACCTTATCCCTTGCCTTAGCCTATAAATATCCCCAAACTATCCTAAACTTGAGCCTTTTCTCCCTGAAATCCAAAAATCATCCCTTTTCACTGCCGCCTTTTCAGACACAAACCCCGCCGTTGTCGGCCTACCAGGCCACCAAATCCGCCCACCTAAGCCTTCCCTTCATTGTCCTCTACCCAACTATACCTTTCCCCTCACGCTATTTGTCATACACGAGCACCCAAACTGTGAAAAGTTCTCTTCTCAATCAACCTATTTTCTATCCCTGCCACCCTTCGCGCCACCGTCAACCACCACATCCACCGCTATCACTACCTCCTAACCACCCAAAAGTTGCTACTAATCTTACTCCACCTAGCCATACCCTTCTTTTATCCTTTCTCCTTCTCCTCCCCTCTCTTTCTTCTTCTCTTAATTTTGGCTACCACCTCTGCCGCCATGTGCCATTGCCACTTGTTGCGCCACCACCCGCACTTTACTCCTATTAGCTTAGGCTACCACTAACACCTCAACCACCACCCTCATTCTCCACCTACCACTTGTTTCCTTTTTTACTCTCTTTTTCAGCCACTCAGCCGCCGCCGTGCACCACCACCTGTGCCACTCATCTCCGCCGACTTAAGGTAAAACCCTAGATCCTCTCAGCCCTTCTCCCCTATTTATTTAAGCTTACCATAATTTATTTCAATTTTCAACCTTTATTTGATTATTATGATTTATATTATTATTATTATTATTATTATTATTATTATTATTTGGTGTAATATTAATGTTATTATTTCTTAGTAGGGTCGAGAGTGTGTAGGAATTATTTAGATTATTAGTTTCAAATTAATAATAATAATAATAATAATAATAATAATATTATTATTATTATTATTATTATTATTATTATTTAGAGGGCTAAGACTCTATTTTACTTAAATAAGTTGATTACTATCATTTCTATTATTATTATTATTATTATTATTATTATTTTTATTATTATTACTATTATTATTATTATTATTACTATTATTATTATTATCATTATTATTTTAAATAATATGTATTAAAATTATTATTATTATTATTATTATTATTATTATTACCAATAGTACTTTTACTACTTTAGGGTAGCGTTGAAAACCCTACCTTATATTACTTTTGGTTTAAGTCATTTCATTATTATTATTATTATTATTATCATCATCATCATCATCATCATCATCATCATCATCATCATCATCATCATCATCATCATCATTATTATTATTTTATAATTTGAATATTATTATTATTAATATTTTTATTAATAATGTTTTAATGATATTTTGAGTATTATTTTTGGTGGAGGGTAGAAGCCCTTATATCACCATCCATTTTGAATCCTATTAATATTATTATTAGTATTTTTGGTATTATTTCATGTAGTTATTATTAGTATAGTATTATCTTATTTAAAAACCTAGTCTTAGGATAAGTTAGTAAATAATAGTATTTTTAGGAGTGAACCTAATTCTAGTTTTTTTCTCATAATAGGTGAGACCAATCAAATCCCTAAAGAGGTATAGAAGCATGCTCCAAGATCGGTAACATTTTAGGTAACGCATAACTAAGGTTGTTTGTGTGGTATGTGCTTTATATGCCATGCATGCCATGAGATATGAAATTATAATGTATTTTATATGTAATTGTATAACTGTCATATATGCATCATAATATGGTGTTAAGGTAAGATCATGCATTAAATTGTGGCATGTGTATTATGTGTATTGGTTGTGTTATTATTGTGGTATGGGGTGGCCCATAAGACATGGATAATAGGTTTTGTAAAATAATGATGGGGAGTATAATAATGTACATAGAAGTAGGGTTGGCATGGAGTTAGGGTTTGCATGGTGTTAGGGTTTGCATGGAGTTGGGGTTTTCGTGGAGGTAGGGTTTGCATGGAGTTGGAGTTTTCATGGAGCTAGGGTTTGCATGGAGTTGGGTGTTTACATGGTGTTAGGGTTTTCATGGAAGTAGGGTGTACATAGAAGTAGGGTTTGTATGGAAGTAGGGTTTGCATGGAGTAGGGTTTGCATGGAAGTAGGGTTTGCATGGATGAAGGGTTAGCATGGAGCTAGGGTTTGCATGGAAGTAGGGTTTGGATAGAAGTAGGGTTGGCATGGAAGTAGGGTTTGCATGGATTTAGGGTTTGCATGGGTGTTAGGGTATGCTATGGTTGTGGTGGATAACTAGGGTTTGAAGGATAAGAATAGTAGGAGTCAGTCATGCATGTTTGGGTGAAATATTCTGAATAAAATACTGAAGACACTGATAATTTAAAGTGAAAGATTAATGCATGTTGAAGGTAGGTGATGCTTTCTTTGATGCCATTGATGTCTATAGGGTATCAGGTGGGGTCGAGTGATGATTTGGGCTAGATCGGGTCCTGGAGTGGCGTGGCCGTTTTTCCATTATGAACTTGCTATTCCTTTTCTCTTTTAACTATATGTTTGAACCACTAGAAATAATTTTATTATTGTAGCTATTTTTATTATCTAAAGAACTATCTCTCGTATTTCAGATTATGTAAAACTCATGCATACTCTGATTATTGATTTGCGAACTTTAATTTATGTATTAATATGTGATGATGGCAATGTTTCTCTTAGCCTTAATAATTAGTACTAGAATGGTAGGAGTGAACTAGTCTGGTACTAATAAGTGTGGTGGTAGCATCCCTAGAATTTATGGGTTTTAAATTCAAAGGTTTTGTATAATAAAAAAAAAGTAAGTTTTAGGATGTTACATAATCAATGTTAATTAAACCATCAGATTAATCCATCTTAAGCCTATGATGTAGATTACATTACCTTTTAAAGTCATAAAATACCTTTTATATATTTTCCTAATAAGGCCTTTGCAAACACCTATTAAGTATGTTAAGAATTACAATCCATTTCATCCATCTATTAGGTTATTAATCCATGTAAACTAATGTATTTCACTAATTAAGTAGTCATATAGCAGCATTAGGCATAGTCTCAAAGCATTTTCAAGTCAAAAGATGAAATTCACAAAATTTGACCAAATCAGTCAATTGATTTGGCCTAACCGGTTGATTGGTTTTTCTAACCAATCGATCTATTTGGGCAAACTAGTCCATAGGTTAGGCTCAGCTGAACCGAGGGCTCCTACAAACTAGTTAATAGGTTTAGTTAAACCAATCGAGTGCTCTAAGACTATTCAATCAATTCTCCTAAACTAGTTAATGGGTTTAAGCATATAGCAACCAAGGTCACCACAGACCTACCGGTTGATTAGTTTGGCCAACCAATAGACTATTCTAAGGACTAGTTGATTATTGTAGCCTAAATAGTCAATAGGTTTGCCCTTAATCAGCACAACATAGACATTTTCATCCCAATCACACACTAAAATCCTTCCACATCCAACACAAAATATGTCATACCATTATGCCAATACTTTATTAGCTCATAAACCGAAACATACTTCATAGTTAATCAATTCGACCTTATTTTCCTAAAATTATGCCTCTTCCTTAAAATTTACAAACTAATCAAGTACACCCTACTTCCTAGATCTAAGGAAATAAGCTTAGGAAATCTAAGAGAGTGACTTAACTTCCTCCTAAATCTAACCTGCCCTTACTTAAAGATATAAAATAAGGAGCTAGAGAAAGGATCTAGATAGTGGAAAGGAACATAAAATAAGCTCAAAGTAAGGAGGAAAGAGCATAAGCACTAGAGAGATGGAATATCTCAAAGATTGAAATAAAAATGAGTAGAATTGGTGATTAGGTCTATTTATTACCAATAAATCAAATGAAGGATGAGTGCGGGTTATGCATATATCAAGAAACCTAATCTTCACCATTTAAATTTGAGATAAATGGGTAGATTATTTTTTTCAAAAATAGGATAACCTCTGATCCATAGCTAAAATAGTGATTTTTGAAGAATGCAGGTCAAATTTGCCCCAAAAATGTTAAACACAAGAGAGATAATGGAAAATTAGCATGGGAAAGAATCTTCCTACTGGACAGAGATAGTTTAGGATTCAAATCAATGGTTCTAGAAGTTTGAAGAGGATAGAAATGGGAGATGAAAAATTTATGGTCATCTTTTCCCTTAATTGTCCAAATAGAACCCTCAAATCAGTTTGAGACAGCAGCTAGGGCCAAATGCATCATAAGATGGGTTAAGAATATATAAAGAATAGTATCAAGTGTGATTATTAAGATTCCATTTTAGTATAAGGAAATTTCCTAGATAAATTAAAATTTTAAAATATACTCAGCCCAACCAATCAACCACTCGGTTTGGCCTACAGCTAATTGTTCTATCTACCAATCAATCAATTTTCCAAACTAATTAATTGGTTCAGTTAAACATAAAAATTTATCAGAAACGACAAACCAGTTAATCAGTTCATAGAAACAATCCATCAATCCACCTAAAAACTCATTTTATTCAATTTCCAAAGCTTATTTAAATCCAACTTTTTCTTATACTCAATCATAGTTCCAAATCAAAATAAAACATTATCAAATTTTAATAAACAATATAAATTCCCATTAAAAAATCCTTAAAAAAATATGGAGTATTAAAACACTACCCTCTTAAAGAGGTTGCATCGCCGAAGCGTACTAACCAAAGTCTAGGCATAGTACATAACACACAATAATTCATAGAGTACATTTAACTAGGAAAAAAGGGTACTGCCCTTTAAAATAAGGACTACACTAACAAACATCACACTTTGAGATAAACTCTAGGTACTTCCCTCAAATCTCCCCCTTGGCCTCCCAAGTTGCCTCCTCAGCACTGTGTTATAACCAAAGGACCTTTACTAGTGAAACACTCTTCATGTGTGTTGATCGGGTCTTTATGTCTAGGATACTTACTAATCATTCTTTATAAGTCAAAGACTCATCAAGGTTTAATGACTCCCACTGGATGATGTGTGAAGGATATGCTACATACTTCCTCAATTGGGATATGTGAAAAAATTGTGAACACACATAAATTTCATCGATAGGGAAAAATGATAAGCGGCTTTGCCAACCCTGTCTACAATATCGTACGATCCAATATACCTTGGACTGAGCTTACCCTTTCTGTCGTACTTCATGACTCCCTTGGTGGGAGAGACCTTTAAAGGATTATATCTCCTACCTTGTAACCATTGGTCCATATTCTCAAATCTGCTTAGTTCTTTCAACCCAATGGTGCATGAGTTTAACAAAAGAGGAAGGTGTAGGGACCTTAGGATTTTATCATCTTTGGGCTTGATTTCTCACAAAATTTGTGCAAAATTTGAAAAAGAATAAACCTCTTTTATTTCCCTATATGATAGGCATGTGTACACATGTCGTTAGAAATGGAAAAGAAAAAGAGAAAAATATAGAATGATATTGAAAACCAAAGTGCACGACACTTCGTTACGATGCCAAAGTCAATAGTTGGTTATAATAACCAACTTTTGTGTCCTTTTCCTTTCTTAAAATTTATAAATTTGGATAATTAATTAGTTAACTTAATTATCTCTTCTAACCCATTTTTATGTGTTAAGCACATGTTTATACACACACACACACATTTAATTATCATTCTACCATCAAGAATTAAATAGAAAGATATATGTTAGACTAAATTACTAACATATGACCACACTAATTAACTTTATGAATGAACTTTATATCTAATTTTATATGGACCACACTAAATGTTAATATAGTTATTAAATATAAAAAACACTTTATATGTTAAAATAATAATGGTAATTATACAAAACTAAAAATATATAATAACTGTGTATTTATATTTGAGAAGATGATATTGTGGAAGATATGCATCTGGCTGGAAAATATGTATATTATTATAAGATGTGTACGCCTCCATATACACATGTATCCCCCGTAAGTTTAACATATATTGATATAGATATCTATTTATATAGAAAATTCTAAGAAGAATTTTAGTATAGTTTTTTTTAATGACCTAAATCAAACATAATTAGTATGGATATTTTGTCAAGAATGAAGACAATTAGCTAAAATATACTAACAATTCTTCTAATATTCAAAACAAATTTCAATTAAAGATGGATGTCTATGTATCCATGGTGCATCCTCAAAATGTATCTAGGCTGCAAACTGCCACATAGACTTTTTCCATCGTTAAATAACTACTTTTTTTTTCATTATTGTTGTTGTTGTTGTTATTGTTGTTATTGTTGTTAAAGTACTTTGGCAATAATTTTTTTATAGCCAAGGAATTTTTTATTTAATAAAATATAAATAAAAATGACTCATTTATTATAGCAAGAATTATCAAGGTTATTTTTTTTAGAAACACTCTTATTCACAACTAGAGTTGGCAAAAGTTAACCCGCTTGACCCGAACCAACACTCACAAAACCCGACCCGATAAAATCCTATAAATTCATCAACCTACCTTGATCTAAATATTACCCAACTCGACACTTATCCAAATATAAGTGATCTAACCTAACCCCAACTTGTAACCCACCATCAACTCGACCCGCAATCAACTTGACACGACTCGACAAAACCAAATTTAATATTGACCAGTTATGATAATAACACAACTTATTTGTATTTTAAGCATTAAAAGATATATTATTATTGAATTTTACTTATTTTCTTACTTTTATTATAAAATTATATACTCACCAACGATTTTCTAATTTTATCAAATTTTTTTAGCATAAAAACACAACATTAAAAACTCATAGTAATAAATAAATAGCAATTAATAACACATTATTAATCATATGCTTACATGAAATTAAATTTAATGCTTACCTACGAGGTTGATGAGTTAAATTAATTTTGGTCAGGATTAACTTGGCCCGAATCCAACCCAATCTAACAGAGCCTAAAAATATATGATTCCTCAAGCTAACCCAAACCAGACAGTCAAATTAACTTAAAAACAAAATCACCCAAATACGAATTTGTTCAGCCAAAACTCATATCCTTACCTTAAACGAGTATCTACTAACACATTCATATATGTATCCATTGGATATTTATTACTAGATAGATAATACATTTAATGTAATACCCATTATTTTTAAATTTAGTTTTATTAAGTTTAATTATTTTAATTAGTTTGGCCAACCAATAGACTGTTCTAAGGACTAGTTGATTATTGTAGCCTAAATAGTCAATAGGTTTGCCCTTAATCAGCACAACATAGACATTTTCATCCCAATCACACACTAAAATCCTTCCACATCCAACACAAAATATGTCATACCATTATGCCAATACTTTATTAGCTCATAAACTGAAACATGCTTCATAGTTAATCAATTCGACCTTATTTTCCTAAAATTATGCCTCTTCCTTAAAATTTACAAACTAATCAAGTACACCCTACTTCCTAGATCTAAGGAAATAAGCTTAGGAAATCTAAGAGAGTGACTTAACTTCCTCCTAAATCTAACCTGCCCTTACTTAAAGATATAAAATAAGGAGCTAGAGAAAGGATCTAGATAGTGGAAAGGAACATAAAATAAGCTCAAAGTAAGGAGGAAAGAGCATAAGCACTAGAGAGATGGAATATCTCAAAGATTGAAATAAAAATGAGTAGAATTGGTGATTAGGTCTATTTATTACCAATAATTATTTTAATTTATATTTATTTTATGGATTTATCGACGATTTTGACTTTATATTTTGAATTTAATTAATTATTGTCATTGTAGATCATTCTAGATAAATTCGTTCACAATTATGATTTTATTATATTCAAATGATTTCGATTTCCGGTTAAAAATATGTATTTCCGTTCGTGTAAAGTTTTAGATATTTCGTCGATTATTTCTCTCTTGTGCATAAAATACATTTATTACAATTCTTCCAATTCCTATGTTTTCACTCTTTTGATCCCTTAAAAATTTGTGTATCAATCTAAACATATTTTTGAGTTCATCCATCCATTGTATTCATTCATGTTTCCCCATTTCTTTCCGAATCACCAAATTGCGGAAAAATTCGTTTACGCGATTAGATAATTTTAGTCGTTTGTGCTATTTTTATCCGTTAGTCATCAAATGAGTTCCGAGACCAAATATTTTTATATATTTGATTTTATAAAAATATTTCATATCAATACCTGACAGTTTAAACCCCCGTTATTCGTTTTGTGAATTTACGGAAAAACGTGTTTCCACAACTTACCCGTTTTTGCCGTTTTTGATCATTTTCCATCCGTAAAGGATCAAACCTACTCCAATACTTAATATTTTTATATATTTGAGTTTCTAAGATTATTCCAAATATTTTCATAAATTTTTATAATTTTTAGAATTCAAGTGATATTTTTCTCAATAAGTGTCTATTATTAGACTTTCTTATAATTTAATTAATCAAAATAAATTGTAACCAATCCTCTAACTAATATTCCAATCCTAACTAGTCTCCTAACCAAACCAAATCAGATTTGTAACTTGGTTACATTTCTCCCAACCAAAAAGTACAACTATTACCATAATCATGATCTTATGACATTTCTCTTACACACTTAGTCATAGCCTATCATTTCTCTGACACCCCTAATCCTAGCACTCAAGTGAGGCCAAGGTCAAACCAAAAACTCAATCCACACTCCACCATATCAGATCCTACTCTATCTTTGCCAAATCGTGCGTTCCTATCTCAAAACGCACATAGAATCATAGATTGTAGCAGAGTGCAAAGTTGATTACTTTCCAACTTTGAGCAACTCGTTCTCTCTCTCTGGTTATCCTTTTCCTTTAGTTTTTATTTCTTTCGAAATTCTGCATTGTATACTATGAATACATATAATTTATATCCCTGAAGTCGAAATCTCTCATTCTTATTCATAGCCAAACTTTTGCTTCCCGACCATCTTTACAAAATCAGCAAAGCTGATTCTTTTGGTGACTTCGAGCATCTTTTTTGCATCGAACTTGATTCTTCAACCCTATATTCTTTTTTGGTGTTTTTCCTTGCATATTATTCCTCATCTACAGACCCTTCTTACCAAAGAAATCGTTCCCCTACCCTCTCTTTTTTCCTCTCCTATCTGCCTTGCCGAGCAACATTGAAGTTTTTGCTGCAGTGGTTAAGTGGGTTTCAGCAAAGATTTCGTGCCTTTCATGCCTTCTTTTCTCCTTGTTTTCCTCCCCTTTAACCCTCCAAAACCTTAATTCATCATTCCTTTGTGGTTGTTCGTTGTTTTGTGGTGGTTTTCAAGCCCCCCTATTCAAGAGTAATATTTTATATTTCACTTCTTTCATTCCAATTCCTTTCTTTCCCATGTTTGTTATTTATTAAACTTGGTTTATCTAACTCATTTACCTTATATTCTTGAAGGTGACAAAGTGGGTTTAGAGAAGGAATTGCTAGATTCCTCATTTTAGCTTTGCTAAGGAGCTTAGGAGTTTTGGTAACAAAACTAACATTTAGAAATAGGATTTTGTGCTAGGTATATTATATGTTCTCTTATGTGTGGATAGCTTTATTTTAATTATAAGTATTGAATAATATCTTGAAAACTATTATATGACATGTGTATGTTTCTATCTGATGTGTGTAGGCATGAACATCTAATGAGATGATGGTTTGTGTGATTATTTTTATATGTTTATGCTTGCTGGAAAGGTGATGAATATTTAGTGAAGAAGTGATGAATGTTCAGTAGAGTCGTGATGAATATACAGCATAGTTGTGATGAATATGCCTGGATCCGAGTAGTTTAGATCTCATCCTTGCTATTTTATGTGTGCTTTGGTTGTTTTAAATTTATCTAAGTATTTCCCTATATTTATAATAGTGTATATAAGCTAGGTTATGAGTTTTGGATCATTTAGAGTTGAAATGAAATTTTTATAAGGCTTGTACATATTCAACCATGGGTACATTGGGCAATACAGATTGTTTTTGAAAGTTTTAAGTGCACTATTATCTTCATTGGGTCTTTTACATAAAATTTAGTATATGATATGTTAGGATTTGATGTTGTTTAGCGTAAGTTATGAATTTTAGAAGCTTAAGGTAATTTTTGGTGAATAACGACATTTTGGCCATTATATGTAAAATTCTAAAAAAATTTCAGACCTAATTGAATATTATGCTAATAAGTAAGAAAAAGAAAAAGAGAAAGAGACAGTGTGGGTGTATTGAGGAATCTTAATATTTTATCTTATTTTCCTATTGATATTTCATCCTAAGAAAATAATTGGTCAAGTGTAATATATTTTAGCATGAAATACACCTCTCTTTCTCAATTTGCTTAGCTAGCTTCGGATTTAGGTAAGTCATTACTTACCTTACTTATGACATAATCTCGATGTATATCTACTTGGAGTGGAAGGTGATGATGATGTTATCAATTATTTAATTATGTCAAGCACATGCGATATTCTATATGGTAATTGTATGAATGTATGAAGTTATAGCCTCAATGCAACATGTGTTAATATGACGCTTGAATATTGTATGTGCGTAAGTGTGTGAAGGGTTGAGTATGGATTGAAATTGTATGATGCCTTGTGCTATATTTTATGCCATGGACTTATTCGGCTTTAATGGCCCTAAAATTATTCCGCTTTAATGCCACATAAATTGGATCCGCCTTAATGCCTCTAGAATCGATCGGCTTTAATGCCACTTGAATGGATTGGCTTTAATGCCACTTGGGCTGGTTCGACTTTAATGCCACTTAGATTGGATTAGCTTTAATGTCGCTTGAAATTTATCAGCTTTAATGTTGCTTGGCTTTAATGGCACTTGAAATTGATATAATAATGAAAATTCATTGTGTTGATGGATATGAGCTAAGTGTTGTTATGTGGGCTTCATTTATGATTGGCTAAATCCTTGAATAAAATATTAATCACTTAAAGTGAAAGATCTTGAGTTGAGACTTGTATCACTCGGTGTAGCTATCCGAGTTAGGTTTGGTATTCACTTGGTACCATTCTGGTGTTTTTTCTATTCTGTGATCCCGGGTGCCTTACAAGGTCCGGTGAGGCCCTCTTCTACTCTATAGGTGACTTGATATATGTCGACCCTATAGGGGGTATGCATACTTAAGTGATTAGGTGTCCTATTTATTGGTGGTCTGGTTACGTTTCAGAGCAGGCAAGCTAGGACTAGTACCGTTCGAGTACTAGATTAGTCGTTACAATCTTTTCGAGTCTCCGTCCTCAAGTTAATATATTAAATTGGTTGTGATCACGATGATAAAATATAATAACCAATGAATCCCATCTACCCATATATCCATATTACATTATTTTATGCTTGAAAGTTGAGTTTTGTGTTCTCAATTAACATATATATGTAAGCATGATATTACCTTGTTATTATATGCTCTATTAATTTCTTCGCATGGACCTCGCACTCAATGCTATCTCTTTAGGATAGTTGTGTTGCCTAGTACATGATGTGTACTGATACTACACATTTGTAGACGTTGTGTCACATATATATGATGATGATCCTACGGACTTTAAGGAGGTTCCTCGGGCAGAGTGATGTGGGTTTACACCCTTAGGGTTAGGGCGTAGAGTTATTTCTATCCGAGGTCGCACATGTTATGTGCCCTAGATTTTGGATATTTCTTTTGGACTCTTCATTTCTTTTAACCCCCTTATCTCTTTTGGATATTGTATTATCTGGAGCATGTACTCCAAACTATGTTATTATGTCTAAATTATTCAAGTCTTTTGCTATTTATATCTATTTCCGTAAGTTTTGATTTATTTAATGTAAAGTTTTTGCCTTGTGCGTAGCACGAGAAAGGTATGGACTAGACTCGTGTTATGTGTGGCGGTAACACCTGTTATATTATGTTAATGTTTTCGCTTATAAAAAAAATTGTAGTAAATTTTGAGGTGTTACATTTACCTATTAATAGATATTATCTAGAGGATAAATCTATTAGACGAAGGATAAATTCATTTAGAGTTAAGGCAAATGATAATTTTAACCTTGATGTATGCTATATTTATCTTAAAATTAAGGATAAAAGGACAATTATATACTTTATAAATGAGTACGGATATGAATACGTGTATGGATATGGATATCCTATACTCGTATCCGTATCCAAACTCGATGAGTATTTTTTTTCATCATCTATATCTATTTAAGTATTTGATATATAAAATCCATCAAATCAGGTAAAATTAACTCTGTTTACATCTCTTGATCTAACCTAACTCGACCTGACAAATTAACCTAAAAAAATTTGAACCTGACCCAACTTCAATTTAAACTATCTCAAACAAACTCAACCTAATTTGATAAATTAACCGATACAACTTATAGCTATAACTACCTAAACAATAAGACCATACAAAATGACCCGAACTTAAAATAACTGAACTCGATTTAGAACCAAATTGTAAAAAAAAAATTAAAATATGTGAGCCAAAAATAATCTATAACCCGACCCATTGCGACCTATATTCACAACGAATTGGCACCGACCGTAAAATATCTAAAGTAGCGATGACGTATCCAGGTTGGTGCATCAGCACCGAACATGCTGGGGGACGATTTTGTTTTCTGTCCTCGTGCAACGCGAGTGAACAAAGTGGTAATAAATGGTCGTCTCAAAGTCAAGGAGATAATGTGTTTTTTTTTGTTTTTTCTTTTACTACGAAATGAATATATCTTTTCTCTCTCTCACACACACAAACACACACATAATTTGATAAAATAAAACTTTTCGACACTGGACGTTTTAGTGAATTTTAGTCAAACCAAAAAAAATATTCGGTGTCCTTTCTTGTTGGTAAAAATAATAATTAAAAACAATAGGCTTGCCTTATAAATAAAAAAAAAACTAATAATAATAGCAATGCCGCACACCCCATATTTGAGCTGTCAGCTGTGATGCACGGGGACGACAGCCGTACCCCCGTCCCAAAAACGTCCCCGTTCCAGAAATTCTTCGGAAACGTTTCCTCCTTAAAAATTATATTAAAATTATTTAATTAATATTTTTATTAAAAAATATTATTTAATCAATATTTTTATTTAAAAATTATTATTTAATCAATATTTTTTTGACGTTTTTTATCGTTCCTGTTTCTTATATTTTAAAAAAATACCGTTTTCTCGTTTTGTTCGGTTCCCGTTTCGCAAATTGTGTGTCATTGGGCTCCACCACACAGACATGCAATGTTGATTTACGTCGAAAGGACACTTTCTCACCTATGACGTTTTTTTGGGGGGGGGGGGGGGGGGAGGGTGTTTCGTCGCAAGTGACGAGGGTCAGGACTATGACTATCAGACAAAAGTGCCCGAATATAGTTTGCTTAGCCCTTGGGTTTTTAGGGGTGTCCGTACTTGATCTTTTTTGCCCTAGGACAACAAAGATTGTGCACATATCCTTTCACATAAACCGGAGGTAGTATGATTCAAATCTAAAATTTCATAAAAACAAGCCAAAATTCTTTGTACTAGACCGACGAACGAACCACTAAGGAAATACTTACTTGAACAGGGCACTTAATTTCAGATATATTATTTTTATATGTAGTATAATTATAATATATATTTTAATATTTTTTATAAAAATATACTAAAATATATTAAAAATATACTATAATTATCTTAAATATATAAAGGTCATGTTTCCGGTTTAAGTAATAATTTTCTAAGTCTAACGATTTGTTGGTGTGATGTAACTTACGTTTGGATTTTTATTGTCTCATGTTTTCAGACCTTAGGACTTACCTTTGCGTGTGTGCTCACTATTTTAACAGTAAAGAAAGTATATGATTAAACTTTTTTTTTCACATCAGCAACTTGTGCTAATGTTTAGGAAATTGTGAAAACTAAGTACCTTGGATCTCGCACGGGCTGTATAAATAAAGAGGTCTTGTAAAGCATCCTAGCACGTCCAACATCAGAGCTCTGTCCAACAGCCAGATTTTTGTTGCATGCATATACCCTCCCCAGTGGCTGCAGCATATCCCTCGCCCAATGAAGAGGCAACATTGCGACCGTTTTCTTACCACAGCAGGGATATTGAAAACCCGTCTAGCCATCATGATGCAGGCTCCAAATCACAACCGCAATCACAACAACAACCGCAGCCTCTATAATTGGAGCTATTTGGGAGTTTAATTAGGAACAGACATGGTGTTTGATAATTTTCAGGTGTGTAGGAGATGGTTGATTCTATTCATTGAAGTGATAATTGGTTCTTCGATTAAGGCAAAAAGAAGGGATTTTTCATATAGGATTTAGGAAGTGGTTCATAATGTTGCTGCTTTTTTGTAATGTTGTATTGTCTTAATGGCGCGTGTCACTATCTTACTTATCAAAAAAATATATAAAAAAAAAGGATACAGATATGAATATAAGTATGGGTACAGATATTTCATACCTATATCTGTACCCGATCTGGATGATGAATTTTTATTATTATCTATATTCACTTATCTATATCCGTTTAAATATCCGACATATAAAATCAATCGAATTTTACATAAAATCTAATCCGTCTACATCTCTAAACCCAATCCAATCTGAATTAACAAGTTAATTTAAAATAATCTAAACCCAATCCGACTTGAATCTAATGTATCTCAAATAAAACCTGACGCAATCCGATAAATTAGTCCGATACGATCCCTATATATAATAATCCAAATTTAAATCTAAATAATAAGACAATACCAAATAATTCGAACTTAAAATAACTCAATTCGATCCACGACCAATATATAAAATAAATAAAAAATAATAATTTGATCTAAAAGTAGTCTAACCCGGATCTAATTGCCACCTATATCGGTCAGGCAACTAATTGCGAATGATTGTAAAATATATAAAGTAGCGATGAAATATCCAGGTTGGTGCATCTGTATCAAACATGCTGCGGCACGATTTTGTTTTCTGTCCTCGTGCAACGCGAGTGAACAAAGTGGTAATAAATAAATAGTCGTCTCAAAGTCAAGGAGATAATGTTGTTTGACGGATGTTGTCCAGTGTTGCACCGAACGGGAACGGAGACCTAAAGGAATACAAAAATATTGTCTTTTAAAAATTAAAGAAATGGAAACGTAAGAAAAAATAAATAAATTATATATATTATTTATTTAAAAAAAATAGATTAAATCTTTTAAAATTAAGAAAAAAATGAATAAATATCTTAAAATTACTACCTATCTTAATTAATTTAAACTATTGCTTATTTTTTATAAAAAAAAATTATTTAAATACTTTCAATATCAACTCTAATACCAAAATATTCAAAAAACAGTGCTCTGCACTTTGTGTCTTCAGCAAATGAAGTTGCAGCAATTATTAAAAAAAATTATATTCCAATCTCATCAAAATATAGAAACTACAGCAAACAAAATTAATGATAATGACCGCAACTAGCTCGACCTTTACCATATATTTTTCCGCTAGCTGCTGATCTAACGGTTTCCGTGCATCACAGATCGACGTGGTCTCGCCACACAAAGTTATATCGGGTTTCGATTTTAGCTTACTCCCAAATCGGTTTTCACCGACGTTGCCTCCGTCCTAGTCCCGGAATATGTCTTTTAAAGATGGCGATCGCAAACGCCCATCCAACGAGTGACTTTTTAATTATGGACGGAAATTAAACTTCTACAATACGGTTATCTAAATTACTATAGCCAATTTTATTTCAATATATCCACAAATTTTTTCATTTCAAATAGTGTAATTCGAACCTCGAATTTTATAAAAGTAAGTTGAAATAACCCTTTCCACTTTAAAAAAGAAACTATTAAAAAAAACTTACTTGAACAGGGCGCACTTAATTTTAGATATATTATTTATATATGTAGTATAATTATAATATATATTAAGTACATTTTAAAATTTTTTTTATAAATATATACTAAAATATATTAAAAATATACTATAATTATATTAAATATATAAAGATGTTTCGGGTTTAAGTAATAATTTTCTAAGTCTAACGGTGTGTTGGTGTGATGTAACTTAGGTTTGGATTTTTATTGTCTCATGTTTTCAGACCCTAGGACTTATCTATGATTAAACTTTTTTGGCACATCAGCAACCTGTGCTAATGTTTTGGAAATTGTAAAAACTAAGCACCTTGGATCTCGCACGGGCAGTATAAATAAAGAAGTCTTGCAAAGCATCTTAGCACATCCGACACCATAGCTCAATAGATCTGCACTTTCCAACAGCCAGATTTTTGTTGCATGCATATACACTCCCCAATGGCTGCAGCCTCTCCCTCGCCTAATAAAGAGGCAACACCGCCACCGTTTTCTTACGACAGCGGGGATATTGAAAGCCGACTCAGCAGTCATGATGCAGGCTCCAAATCACAACCACAATCGCAACCACAACAACAACCGCAATCGAAACCACAATCACAACCGGAATCGAAAACAGTACAACAACAGGAATCGCAACCACAGAATTGGAATAAGAATCTACAAGTAATCAGTAAGTATCTACTGATTCTGCTGCTAATAGCTGGAGTAACAGCTGCAGTAGATGCCTTGGGCATCCTGCCAGCAAAAATAACAGCTGTGTTGCTGGTCGTCTCCTTGATCCCTTACTGTTTCACGCGTCCTGCTCAAATACTGAGGGGAGAGGAACTCCAGCAGACGAAACGGTATATTACTGGCGTGGCCTTTTCACTCTTTGTTGCTTTGATTGTTCTACTTTTGATCTTTCTTCTCGACCCTGGTTTAAAGGAGCGAAAATTAGCTGGTTATGACGTGTGGATGTGGTCGGTGGCAGCCCTTGTGTCCGGTATGTTTGGAGTCATTTGGACATGTGGTAATTTCTTGAGGACCTACGTTCAACGTAAGTATAATGACAATCAGGTGTTGGTTTATTTCGTCAATGCATCAAGGTGGGCGGTCAACTGCATGTGTTTCTTTGGCGGGGAACTCATAGTCATTTACGTGTTTTTCAAATCTGATCATCAGCCTAAGATCCATGTCCCGAATATCTACAAATGGATAGCAGTGATCGATCTGATTATCTGTGGCTGTCATGTGATCCGAATTGTTACTCGTCTCATGATCCCCTTTCTCGACCTATATCGGGAAACTGGTACTACTGGTAAGAGCAGCAGCTACGACAAGTACGCGGTTTACATGGCCGAGGGACTTAGGGGAAGCATAAATGCATTGTTGTTCATGGTCATGATTCTCCTTACATGGTGCTTTTATGTCGACCGAAGACTCAGATTTTGGGACAAAGATGGCGATACTTTCAAATTTGCAAAGGGAACTTTTCTTGCTCTTTTGGTCGGGTCTGTCCTTTGGCTGTTGAAGAATTTCCTTCTGCTGTTGTGGGAGGCGCGGGAGCTTTACAAGAGAAACAGCGATAGGATGCTGAAGGCGTGGATGCAGTTGTACTTTCTCATCAAGATTTTTGGGCTGGAAGAAGCCGAGCTAGTTAACGATGATGATCGCGAAAATAGGCCACCAAAGCTGCCGCATGTACATTCAGTACTCTGTCACTGCATACGAGGAAGAGACAACGATGGAGGTGGGGGTAGTGGTGAGCCGACGAAGATGAAACAAGACAGAAAGAAGCGCACTCCCCAGAACTCAAGGGACATAATACTGCGTAAGATTGTCGATCGCCGAGGTCAAAAAGAAACGCTTACGTATGACTTACTCCAAGGACTGTCCGCATACTTAGTAGCAACTGATGAGCTATGGACTAGCAAGGAGGACGAGGAATCCACCGACTCCGTTTCTTCTAAAATCTCTCAATTTCGGAAGAAATGGAAGGAGCGATATCCTGATGGGAAAGACGGGTAATATATATATATGTACACACACACACCCACCCCCGCAGACAATTAATAACGTGTGTGATATTATTATTATTATTTACGGCCTGAACTTTATGTGAGTCGTCGAGATCGATTTCTATACATGCAATCTCACGTCTTCTTATTTCTTGATTTTATTTGATGGCCGCGCATGCAGAGAAGTGACCATGGATGAACTTAAAAAGGAGCTTAACAAAATGATCGAAGAGGATGGTAGATCGAACGACACGGACGAACATGAGCAGAACAACAAAGACTTAGAACTTTTGTATGCACAGCTTGAGGAAGTAGACCGAACAAGGAAAAAAGTTTGGTATGGGGACTTGGAGAAATGGCTGGTACGCACGTTTTAGTAACTAAAATAGTCATCATCTCTCCTTTCTATTAATAATTGGGACATATAATATTCAATTAATTTAGTTCGTACCGCTCGATCACTAATATTCAACTAGGTATGCAGCCGAACAAATAATAGGCGGCTGGCTAATGATTTGCTGCAGTTGTCCAACTGCGGGCGTTGTCTGCCACTACCATGTGTTTACTTTTATAGTCATTCATTCTGTACATTACTTTATTATTATTATTATTATTATTTTGTATTAACGTACCATACGTTCTTTACACGAATTATTGCTACAATCATGGGTTTATGTTTTAACTACTAATTGTGATCAGACGAGGGCACACAAAAATTGTCAAACGATTGGGCGTGCCCTAGCCGGTAACCGAGAGGGCGTCGTATATTTGAACAAGATCATGGCAGTAGCTCTCGTCATTGCAGTCGTCATCGTCTGGATTTTCCTTGTCCAACTCACAACTATGGAAATCATTGCTGCCGTTGTTTCGCCGCTGATAGCAATAGGTTATATTTTTGGCGACAGCGCAAAGACAATATTCCAAGGAATGGTTTTTGCATTCGGCGTCCACCCTTTTGATGTTGGTGACGTCTGTCTAATCAACGATACTCAGGTATATATATAAATATATATAAATTTCGTTGTCAGTGTCTGGTATATGATTAACGAGTATAACTTTTTTTATATGTCAATAAAAAAAAAAAATTGTAGATGAAATCTCTGACAATAAGGTTTTTGATACAGACGTTGGAGGTGAAAAAACTTGGCATTTGGACGACAACCTTTCTCAAGGAGGGTCGTAAAGATGAGGAAGTAATATATCCGAATTCAGCCTTAGCTACTGCAACCATTGTCAAGCACAAAAGCATTCTGGATATGAGTGATTATCTGGAGTTTTCCGTAAGTAAAGACGTTCCTGTCGAAAAATTGAAGGAGATCCAGAAACAAATTGAAACGTACGTACCAAAGTGAGCTTTACCTTACAATATTATTGTGATCCGCTCAACCTTTAGTGAATTAATCAGTTAATTAAAATATATTTATTTTCAGATACCTTACGAAGAATGAAGAGAAATTTGAGATGGAATCGTCCCAAGTGGTTGTGAAGGAGATTGGAGAGAGTGTCAAGATCGGAATTGCCTTCAAACATTTGATGAGCTTCCACAGTATGACGTACTTCGAATGCTTGAACATGAAGAACGAGACCAATTCTGAGCTACTGCAAGAGATAAAATTATTAGTCGACGATTGCGAGAAAAATGCAGCTGAAAACGAAGTCTCTGGGCAAGGCGCGGCGAGGAGGTAGACACTACTACAGCTAAAACTTATCAAAACTAAGTCTGTTTGGACAGAGCGACGGCAATTAAGGACAGCATCTCTCAAGCGTAATCCAGTTCATGTGCTGTGTTAGCTCCATAAGTGTGTGTTTGTGTTTGAGTGTGTGTGTATATGTATGTATGTATGTGTGGTGCAGACATGATTTCTGTAGATATATATAATGGAGTGGACCTGAGGTATGCAAGAGACGAAATATGATTTAGCGATGAGTGCATTGAGAATAATGGCCTAAAGCTTCATGTTAGAGTAAGGAATGCGTGTAAAATTCGAGATGTAAAAAATTTGATCTTTTATCTAGAATATTCGATTGCAGTTGTTACTGATATTTGGCTCCATTTTTAATTGCATTATCTAAAATCCGTATACCATTTGATTTTTTAATGTATTTTACCGTATTCAAAATATGTTATACAATATTTTGTACGATATTCTCATATATGAAAATATTTTACATTGTATTTAACAATAATTAGAGCATATTATACTAAACTATATAGTATATTATTTTTTTCATAAATATAGTTATAAAGTATTATTACTATTATTATTATTTTTAAATATATGCTTTTAATTATGACTATAGGTATAATTATATATTCTTGTTATATTTTGTATCTTACTTACTTTTTTCACATATCCAATCCCATAGACTCATTATGAATACAAATATGTCTCAATAGATATAAATATTTAATTTTACATATCACTAATTTTTTTTATTCATCAGGGGCCCATATCACTAATATTAATATATAATGAGAGTTGAAGCAACTTTATATTCCACTAACCGTTATGTTGTCATGTTGAGGTCCTTGTAGGACCACATCATTTGAAGCTAATTATTGTTGGTCCGATAAGAATTTGGTCTGAGAATTGATTAGTCCAATGGTTTGTTGATTGACGTAGTTGTGACAACCGGTGATATACTAGTGGAATCATGAGGAACAATTGAAGATGGATTGATATGGTTGAGCTAGTACACAACATCATTACGGCCAACATTTAAATCTTGTTCAAGATTCTTGCACAAAATTACTAAGTGACTAAATCTATATTGACACACATTTTGAGTTCACGACTTGTTTTCTTATTGCAAGATAAGGATTCTATTCAAAAGAATACAAGGTGAATCTCGAGCATCAATCATGATAATCCCCCACCCCATTCTAGGAAGGGATAGATGTCACGCACCAAAATTTTCAATTGACTAAACTTATTTTAGTGTGAAACCTACACAAATATATGTTATTGCCACCACACAAAATATAGAAGAGGTGTTACTAATACCTAATTCATGTCGAATATAAGGCTAAAAAAATGTAATTCAAATCTAGAGATCAGGTATAATAGTCACTTGATCTTAAGTGAAATAAGATTAGAAAATAGATATAAAAGAAATTACAATATCAGATGTTACACACCAAAATTTTACTTCAGAAAAATTTTATTTTAAAGAAAAATATACTACAACTATAGTAAAAACTAGGGAATGTTGCTACCATACCTACTATAAGACAAATATCTATCATCTATCTTGTGATAGATGTAATCCTACAACCTATTTAACTAAAACTTAAACATCGGCAATACTGAGAGAATAAAATTCCATAAAAAGATATTCAATGGTAGATGAAAAGCAAATTATTTCACTAAAAAAAATCACCACTGATAAAATCAACGGTACCTATGAATAACCCTAGATTTTAAAAACTTAGCAAGGTAAATGGATATTAAAATTTAGTTACAAAAGCATCAAAATTTTAATACAACACTTGAAAATTTTTAAAATATGTACAACAAATAAAGGTAAATCATCGAGGGATAAGGACTCCGGGTGGCCTAAGTCTCTCAAAACTCAATTCTCCAACCCAACAATATAACTTCCAATATTAGTTTTGCATGAGAGTTCTGCTCCCTACCATTAGTAGATCATCATAGGAACTATTCAACCAAGATAGTATTAGTATGGGTCAAGTACTAAGTAAATCAAAACTACATAACTCATGGAGAGCATATGATACATAAAAGGTCATGAAAATCTTAAACTTACAATACTCATGATCAAGTATAAATATGATACACACATTATTCCACTCGTACACTTTCATGAAGTATATAACATAACATTAATCGTTATCCTAATAGATATCAAGGAAGGTCATACATGAAATGAATATAGCAAGATACATATGTGTTAACTAGAGGAGGGAGTGCTAGCATAGAATATAATGGCTATAATCATTAAAGGTATACATGAGTGCATGCGATGACATACGATATAACATGTGATCATAGAGTCATGCTTATAAACACATAATCTGACATGACAACACATGAGTATGAGTGAATAACGAAACATGAACTCGTTTTAAATAACATAACTATCCTAAAATATAGCATTTTTCACATAAGGCACACATGCGATTAAAATAATAAACAAGACGATAACAAGGTAAGAACAAGCTTCATATGGTAGCACAATTATAAGAAAAATAACTAAGTAACACACATAGGTTAATAAAATACAAAGTTCATAAATAAATGAGAATAATCGATTAATTTATTCCATTATTGTGATCATAACCATTTAATTATGTTAACTTGATTATAGTATAAAATCCCAACATAAGGCATCTTACAATTTTAATCCATACTTAATCGATCATACAATTTTCCAATTATAATTAAAACACCTTAGAACATGCTAAAAAATATTTTTATTGAAAATTATAACCTCATAGATATGTAAAATTTTAATATAAGACATGATAAGCATGAAATGCATAAATCATATAGAGCATACTCATTACCCTTTACCTCAAGATGACATACATTACATGGTTCCATCATAAGTAAGGGTAAGTCGAGACTTACTTAGGTTTAAAGGTAGCTAAGCAAAATAAGAAGGATATGAGTATCACTAGCTTAAGGATCCACATGAATAATTTTCTAGATTGTTGATAGAAATTTTAGGACTATGTTAGGAAACTAATCAAAATATAGAATCATAGAAGGAAAGTAAATTTTATTAAAACTCACTTAAACATTAAGTGTTTACAACCAAAAAACATCAAACCAATAATTTTTAAAAAATTGATCCAAATAATAAGTTAAAAACTTAATTTACTTGATTTAAAATCAAAGCTAATCGATTAATACATGATAAAGTCAAACACATCTAAGTTTAAGAAAACTATTCCCAATATTTAAAGGTTGAAATCCCAAAATAAAAATTTGGAGAATTCAAATCAATTAATCAGAATTGAAGTTGTTATAACAAAATTAAGGTCATTTCAAACATTTTAATAAAAGTGATATTATAAAAAACAATTATACAATAACCAATTTCATAATTTTATTTAAAAGTTAGGATTTTAGGTCCAGATATACAATTTGGTTAATTTTATTAATTTATTTATATTGAATTATTAGAAATGAAAATAAACATATCTAATAATATATTGTATACTAAATTAATAAAAAAGAATAAAAGAAAATGACTAATTTAATATCATGAGGGTATTTGAGCCCATAATACAAATCTGGTTAAATCTTCCTAAAATATTTAAATTAATATTTTGGCAATAAAATTAAATATATTTTAAAACATTGTAATAACCCGTTTTTAGGAAATCCTAATTAAAATTAATAATTACGTATGATTAGTTATAATTATTAATTTAGGAGGTTTAGTATTAAACGTATTATTATTATTATTATTATTATTATTATTTCAATGACTTAGATATGAAATTAATTAGGCTAAAAAGTTAACAGAAACCGATTCTTCATTTTAATCCTAGTTTTACCCGTAAATCTTATTTTAAATTATTTTATTAATAATCTTTTTATCCGTAACCAAAAATAATTTCCTAAAAATTATTCCTGATTATATTTATCTTTTTCGTCTTATTTAAATCTACCTTAGATCGAATTATTTTTCTATCCGATATTTTAATTTATCCGGACTAAATTTAATATAAAATATATATGTATATATATATAATATATTTTTATCTTCTCTCCCCTCCTCTGCCATTTTCTGTCTCTTCCCGTCCTGTCCCCCTTATTTCCTACCTGTTCTGCATATTATACACATGTACACACGCACACGAAACCATCACCGTCCAACCCAAACAGCCCCCCCCCCCCTCTTTCATTTCAGACACACACGCACAGCACCTCATCGCAGCTCCCTCTCTGCTCCCCTCCATTTTCGGTCACCAAACACCATCTCCCTCACCGCACACTCCACCCCGACGGCACTTCCCCAGCCACCAATCGTCGCCACCAACAGCACCACCTTAGCCGAGCCCCTTGCTCCGTGCATCCAGCAGCCCATCGAAGCCCCTGTTTCTCTCCCGAGCAGCACCAACAGCCACGCAGCCCAGCCACCCTCGACAGCCCCTACTCCCAGCTCCCTCACCGCACAGCAACCGTCCACCATCACTCATCCCAGCAGCCCACCACCCCGTCGCCCAAGCCTGCAGCGCCCCACCCGTCGCCCAGACACCGCGCCCTTCCCCGACCGCAGCCATCCCGTCGCCCAGCTCCCCAGCCCGTGCCTTCCTCTGCTTCGTCCGATTCCCCGTCCCATTGTTTCCCATGCACTAACCCCCCGACCACCTCGCAGCACCAGCCCCGTTGCTCCCCCTCTTTTGTTCGATTTTTCCTCCCACCCAAACACCACCGCATCACCTCCACCATCATCCCCCTGCACTTCTACCAGCCCTGCATCCACCACCGGGCCACCCCACCTTCTCCACCCGTCCCTCCTTTTTCTTTCTCTTCTCCTGCAGCCACAACCAGCAGCCGCAGCACCACCCAACCAGCCTGCACCCTTCTTCCCCGTCGCCCAGCCGCCCAGCAGCCACCAGCAACCGCCGGTCTCCACCGCCACTGCCACCCTCTCCCTTCCCCTGCCTTGCCCAGCCGACCCTCTCTCCCATTCTGCCGTGCCCCCTTTTCCCTCGAGCGTGACTCACGCTGCATGCAGCGTGAGTTGCGTAGTGGTTTAATAAACTTTTGGTACCAATATTAATTGTAAGGGTATTTTGGTAATTTTAGAAAAATAAATATTTTTATACTATAATTATTATTTTATCTGATAGATATTAATTCTGCATTTGTGGTATTATTTTTAGGTACGAAAGTTTAATTTGCAGGACCTAATACATTTTAGTGGATACCGCTAATTTTACGTTTTTGCTGGATTTCAGGTAACCGTTATACTCTACTAAAATGAAAAAAAAAATTGCATGATAATACATTAGGGTTCTTGGTGTATTAAATATGTTTAGCATGATTTATTTCAATATAATTATGTGTTAATTATTATTATTATGAAAAAGGGTAAAAATGGGCATGTTATCTGATATAAAATATTTCGGGTATAAAAGTATGTCTTAAAAATAATTCTAATGATGGGAGAACGTTTGGTATAATAATTATGCATATAATTATTAGTTTAGCATGTTTAGATATAATTATGCAAGAATTATTAGGAATGTGTGCCCTAAGGGCAATTTAGTCATTTTTGTGTAATATGATATTTATCCTGAAAATCATGTCTAACATGTACTATCTGTTGTTGATTTTATGAGTATGAGTTTTATACGTTTCAAAAGTTTATGATAGAGTTTCATATGCCGAAATCTATGTAGGGGCAAAATGGTCTTTTGACATGATTAATGATTTAAATTATATAATAAATAATTAGATTATTCATTTTAGCCTTTTCATGATAGATTAATAAATAAGATAGACTTAGTATTTAAATGGATACTAATCTGATAATTATTAGCTTCAAGGGCATTTTGGTCATTTTCGGCCTAACGCCCAAATGTGAATAATTGGATATAGGATGGCCTTAGAATTTTGGTAGGTTGACCTTAGTATTGATTTTGACTTTTCTTTTTACCGTTGACCGTAAGGTTGACTTGGATAATTGGAAATAAAGGGAAAATGAATAAGTATGGAAATAAGAATAAATGTATAATGTGTGTTATCTGTGATTACTTTATAAAAACACTAATACGTAAAGTGAAAGACCTCGAGTTTGGGAATGGTTTCTCTCTAGGGGTAGCTATCCTAGAGACGAGGTAGGAGTCCTCGATTTGTTGGGTTTTTGGTGTGCCGGTTGTGCCCTAGTAAGGCCCTAATCTACTCTATAGGTGACCTACGGGCCCTATAGGGGGTATCGATACTTAAGGATTAGGTGTCCGAGGTGAGGAGGGTACTGTGTGCCTTGTGCATCAGTATGACCAGAGTGCTGTTATGCCTCTGGGTTGGATGGTTGGAGGGTATCGTGTTGCCTTGTGCGCCGATATGACCGGTGTACTGTTATGTCTCCGGGTTATTATTGTATCCCCCTCGAGTAAATAAAAATGGAAATAATATGATTTGATTGGAAGGATTATTATTGGGTGTTGGACTGGTTTGGTAGTGGATGTTGTGCCTACCTGTGGCTTAAGTAGTAGCCTGCGGGCCTACGTGTGTGGGTATTATGTCTATAAGTATGCCTGTGATGTTATGTATATTATTATACTATATCTATAAATATACCGTTGATGTTTTGTATTTTAATTTACTATACCTGTAAGTGTACCTGTGGGATTACGGTTATTATTATTCTGTGTCTGTAAGTACCCAAGTGATGTTATGTATTTTATCATATTCTACCTGTAAGTATACTTTTGATGTTGTGGATTATGTTATAGCTTACCTGTTAATACACTTGTGATGTTATAAATTTGGTTGGGAGTTATGCTGAGATATGAGTCATGCTGCTGATGTTATAATTGTTATGCTGGAGTTTAGGTTCTAATCATTACTTCTGAGAATACCTTTGACATGTTAGTCTGGTAAGCTGTCGGTTGTTTTAGACAAATAAAAATGAGTAGCATGTAGCTTTAATAGAAATTGATTGTCTAAATGATTATTGTTTATCAATCCTCGTATGAATACTTAAATGTCTTGTACCTGTTAGTCGTATGCCTTGTATGTGTCCATGCTAGTTTTTCATATTAGTTTGGTATAAAGGGTTATTCAGTACCGTAGTACTGACGGGTTCCGTTTCATGGTCCCCTGCCTATTCCACGGGCAGTCGCTACTTTGCAGGATTACTTTGAGGGTAGGGTCTGACGACTTCAAATAGAGGGTTGAGAGTTAGGACTATCCGGTGTTCGCCTCGACTTCTTTTGGTCCGGATATTTCTTGGACTCTTAAGTCCCCTGCTATTTCTCTTTTGTTACATTACAACTCTTGCCTGATCTTTTTGTATCTAATCAGGACAATGTAATTTGTAATGAAATTCTATCCTGCCTCTGTTTTAATATTATTTAAGTAAAGTAATGTTTTAGCCTTAGCACTCAGTATAAGAACGGTAGAGGATGCCAGACTTATACTGAGTGTGGCGGTAACACCCATTAGTTTTGTAATTATCGCTTCCGCAAAACGAAAAATTTTTAGCAGTAAAAATGGGGGTGTTACAAGTTGGTATCAGAGGTTTTGGTTTTAAAATCCTCCCTTCTGTCTTTGAAAACTTTCGTTCCTAAAAGTTTTAAAAACCCGGATTAGTCAGGTGAGGAAGTGGTACGGATTTGGGTTTGGCCTTAGAATTAGCTGTGGTTACCTGTTGGCCTTTCATGTAATTAGTTGCTTGTTACTTCTCTAGGTTGCCTTATTCTGCTGCATTTACTACGTGATTTTCTTGAAGTGTGTGTTGAACCCTTCCTTGCCCCGTCCTAGAGCATCATGGTTCAGAATACAAGACTTGCACGTATGGAGGAGCTTCTTATCGCCATGGCTGAAAGGGACTTACATCAGCCACCACCCCCACCACCATTCCAGATACCTATCCATGTTCCTGCACCAGCTCCGCAGGAGGACTGGTTGCGAAGGACACGATCACACTCGCCGCCGACATTTATGGGTACCGAGGACCCATTAGCTCTAGAGTATTGGATTCGAGAGTTTGACAAAATATTTGAAGCTTCAGAGTGTCCACCTGAGAAGAAGGTGAAGGTAGCTGCATACTTCCTGAAGGGTCGTGCTGATGATTGGTGGCGCAGTCAGCAGGAACCAGGTGCACCCATTGAGACTTGGGAGCACATGCTACAGAAAATGAGAGCTCGCTTTTGTTCGACCAGTGTTAGGATGGGATTATATGATAGATTCATGGCGCTTCGCCAGGGTTCCTCCACAGTCGAGCAGTATTACTTGGAGTTCACCGACTTGATTCGTTTCGCACCTGATGTAGGGGCAGATGAGGAGATGAAGATGCACCGATTTGAGATGGGTTTGAACCCTCGTATCCAGGAGTTGCTCTCGAGTTCTTCTTTCCTCAGCCTCTTTGACATGTTTGAGAAGGCGACCAAGGTCGCAAAGGCTATTCAGATTAGGGTTAGTGAGACCCCAGGGAACAAAAGGAAACCAGAGGTTCCAGACAGTGATCGCAGGATTCAGCCTCGGACAGGAGGCCAGACTAGTCAGCACCAGGGTAGTCAGATTGGCTCCCGTAGTGGAGGAGGCCAAGGACAGAGCAGACACTACCACTGCAAGCGTTGTGGACGAAACCATCCAGGGAAAACTTGTGAGGGTCAGCTAGTCCAGTGTTATAATTGTGGCAAGCATGGTCATAGGAGTTTTGAGTGCTTCCAGGTACCTCGGGACGGAGTTCAGAGGATGTAGGTGCAGCCATCAGAATCCGGCACCTACCAGCAGCAAACTACACAGAGGACCCCACAGCCAGCAGGCATCTCACAGGGTAGAGACAATAAGGGTAAAGCTCCGAGCTATCGTCCTTCGCCGCAAGGTAACGGTACAGGTCAGGGATCTGGCATTGGGAATGCCCCGAGAGATCCAATGTTTGGCGCAATCCGTCTTATCAGCCGATCAGAGGCAGATGCTCAGGCCAGGGGTCTAGAAAACCCACCTCCCGGTATTTTGGCTATTAATCCTTTGACTGCTTGAATGGTTTGACTTTATGTGTTATATGTTAGATTGTTATGAGATTTCTATGATGAGGTAGTTCTATAAGGCATTGACTCTAGTATGCTATGTGGGCCTTATGTGCTTAAATTATGTGGTGTGATGTGGACTTCGGGGGCGAAGTCCCTTTTTAAGGGGGTAGTAATGTAATAACCCGTTTTTAGGAAATCCTAATTAAAATTAATAATTACGTATGATTAGTTATAATTATTAATTTAGGAGGTTTAGTATTAAACGTATTATTATTATTATTATTATTATTATTTCAATGACTTAGATATGAAATTAATTAGGCTAAAAAGTTAACAGAAACCGATTCTTCATTTTAATCCTAGTTTTACCCGTAAATCTTATTTTAAATTATTTTATTAATAATCTTTTTATCCTTAACCAAAAATAATTTCCTAAAAATTATTCCTGATTATATTTATCTTTTTCGTCTTATTTAAATCTACCTTAGATCGAATTATTTTTCTATCCGATATTTTAATTTATCCGGACTAAATTTAATATAAAATATATATGTATATATATATAATATATTTTTATCTTCTCTCCCCTCCTCTGCCATTTTCTGTCTCTTCCCGTCCTGTCCCCCTTATTTCCTACCTGTTCTGCATATTATACACATGTACACACGCACACGAAACCATCACCGTCCAACCCAAACAGCCCCCCCCTCTTTCATTTCAGACACACACGCACAGCACCTCATCGCAGCTCCCTCTCTGCTCCCCTCCATTTTCGGTCACCAAACACCATCTCCCTCACCGCACACTCCACCCCGACGGCACTTCCCCAGCCCCCAATCGTCGCCACCAACAGCACCACCTTAGCCGAGCCCCCTGCTCCGTGCATCCAGCAGCCCATCGAAGCCCCTGTTTCTCTCCCGAGCAGCACCAACAGCCACGCAGCCCAGCCACCCTCGACAGCCCCTACTCCCAGCTCCCTCACCGCACAGCAACCGTCCACCATCACTCATCCCAGCAGCCCACCACCCCGTCGCCCAAGCCTGCAGCGCCCCACCCGTCGCCCAGACACCGCGCCCTTCCCCGACCGCAGCCATCCCGTCGCCCAGCTCCCTAGCCCGTGCCTTCCTCTGCTTCGTCCGATTCCCCGTCCCATTGTTTCCCATGCACTAACCCCCCGACCACCTCGCAGCACCAGCCCCGTTGCTCCCCCTCTTTTGTTCGATTTTTCCTCCCACCCAAACACCACCGCATCACCTCCACCATCATCCCCCTGCACTTCTACCAGCCCTGCATCCACCACCGGGCCACCCCACCTTCTCCACCCGTCCCTCCTTTTTTCTTTCTCTTCTCCTGCAGCCACAACCAGCAGCCGCAGCACCACCCAACCAGCCTGCACCCTTCTTCCCCGTCGCCCAGCCGCCCAGCAGCCACCAGCAACCGCCGGTCTCCACCGCCACTGCCACCCTCTCCCTTCCCCTGCCTTGCCCAGCCGACCCTCTCTCCCATTCTGCCGTGCCCCCTTTTCCCTCGAGCGTGACTCACGCTGCATGCAGCGTGAGTTGCGTAGTGGTTTAATAAACTTTTGGTACCAATATTAATTGTAAGGGTATTTTGGTAATTTTAGAAAAATAAATATTTTTATACTATAATTATTATTTTATCTGATAGATATTAATTCTGCATTTGTGGTATTATTTTTAGGTACGAAAGTTTAATTTGCAGGACCTAATACATTTTAGTGGATACCGCTAATTTTACGTTTTTGCTGGATTTCAGGTAACCGTTATACTCTACTAAAATGAAAAAAAAATTGCATGATAATACATTAGGGTTCTTGGTGTATTAAATATGTTTAGCATGATTTATTTCAATATAATTATGTGTTAATTATTATTATTATGAAAAAGGGTAAAAATGGGCATGTTATCTGATATAAAATATTTCGGGTATAAAAGTATGTCTTAAAAATAATTCTAATGATGGGAGAACGTTTGGTATAATAATTATGCATATAATTATTAGTTTAGCATGTTTAGATATAATTATGCAAGAATTATTAGGAATGTGTGCCCTAAGGGCAATTTAGTCATTTTTGTGTAATATGATATTTATCCTGAAAATCATGTCTAACATGTACTATCTGTTGTTGATTTTATGAGTATGAGTTTTATACGTTTCAAAAGTTTATGATAGAGTTTCATATGCCGAAATCTATGTAGGGGCAAAATGGTCTTTTGACATGATTAATGATTTAAATTATATAATAAATAATTAGATTATTCATTTTAGCCTTTTCATGATAGATTAATAAATAAGATAGACTTAGTATTTAAATGGATACTAATCTGATAATTATTAGCTTCAAGGGCATTTTGGTCATTTTCGGCCTAACGCCCAAATGTGAATAATTGGATATAGGATGGCCTTAGAATTTTGGTAGGTTGACCTTAGTATTGATTTTGACTTTTCTTTTTACCGTTGACCGTAAGGTTGACTTGGATAATTGGAAATAAAGGGAAAATGAATAAGTATGGAAATAAGAATAAATGTATAATGTGTGTTATCTGTGATTACTTTATAAAAACACTAATACGTAAAGTGAAAGACCTCGAGTTTGGGAATGGTTTCTCTCTAGGGGTAGCTATCCTAGAGACGAGGTAGGAGTCCTCGATTTGTTGGGTTTTTGGTGTGCCGGTTGTGCCCTAGTAAGGCCCTAATCTACTCTATAGGTGACCTACGGGCCCTATAGGGGGTATCGATACTTAAGGATTAGGTGTCCGAGGTGAGGAGGGTACTGTGTGCCTTGTGCATCAGTATGACCAGAGTGCTGTTATGCCTCTGGGTTGGATGGTTGGAGGGTATCGTGTTGCCTTGTGCGCCGATATGACCGGTGTACTGTTATGTCTCCGGGTTATTATTGTATCCCCCTCGAGTAAATAAAAATGGAAATAATATGATTTGATTGGAAGGATTATTATTGGGTGTTGGACTGGTTTGGTAGTGGATGTTGTGCCTACCTGTGGCTTAAGTAGTAGCCTGCGGGCCTACGTGTGTGGGTATTATGTCTATAAGTATGCCTGTGATGTTATGTATATTATTATACTATATCTATAAATATACCGTTGATGTTTTGTATTTTAATTTACTATACCTGTAAGTGTACCTGTGGGATTACGGTTATTATTATTCTGTGTCTGTAAGTACCCAAGTGATGTTATGTATTTTATCATATTCTACCTGTAAGTATACTTTTGATGTTGTGGATTATGTTATAGCTTACCTGTTAATACACTTGTGATGTTATAAATTTGGTTGGGAGTTATGCTGAGATATGAGTCATGCTGCTGATGTTATAATTGTTATGCTGGAGTTTAGGTTCTAATCATTACTTCTGAGAATACCTTTGACATGTTAGTCTGGTAAGCTGTCGGTTGTTTTAGACAAATAAAAATGAGTAGCATGTAGCTTTAATAGAAATTGATTGTCTAAATGATTATTGTTTATCAATCCTCGTATGAATACTTAAATGTCTTGTACCTGTTAGTCGTATGCCTTGTATGTGTCCATGCTAGTTTTTCATATTAGTTTGGTATAAAGGGTTATTCAGTACCGTAGTACTGACGGGTTCCGTTTCATGGTCCCCTGCCTATTCCACGGGCAGTCGCTACTTTGCAGGATTACTTTGAGGGTAGGGTCTGACGACTTCAAATAGAGGGTTGAGAGTTAGGACTATCCGGTGTTCGCCTCGACTTCTTTTGGTCCGGATATTTCTTGGACTCTTAAGTCCCCTGCTATTTCTCTTTTGTTACATTACAACTCTTGCCTGATCTTTTTGTATCTAATCAGGACAATGTAATTTGTAATGAAATTCTATCCTGCCTCTGTTTTAATATTATTTAAGTAAAGTAATGTTTTAGCCTTAGCACTCAGTATAAGAACGGTAGAGGATGCCAGACTTATACTGAGTGTGGCGGTAACACCCATTAGTTTTGTAATTATCGCTTCCGCAAAACGAAAATTTTTAGCAGTAAAAATGGGGGTGTTACAAACATATTATATAATTAATTCAATTAGAAACCATAAAGACATGTACCCATTTAATATGATTAGATTTATGACTTTAATATCCCAATTCATTCAATTTATTCAATTTCATTAAATTGATGCTACCAATATACAATTAGATACATTTCAAGACATCTTATATATTAAATTCACCAAACCTATCTTAATTAGATATATCCATATAGTCCAGACATATCTAGATCAAAATCACAAATTTTAGAATTTAATAACATACATCACAGTTAACGCATTCAAATCCATCCTACAACTCATAGACATATAATTAAATAAGTAATAACTTAATTAAACCCAATATATATAAAATCAATTGGATTTAGAGTTAGGGTTTAAAAAAATATACCAATAGGTATCAGCCAAAACAAAGTGAGTGAAGGGTAGTAGAGCCTCACTGGAGGTCAAAGAATATTTATTAGTGGTCGGTTGGGCTCGTAGAGATCAGACGGTTGTGCGATGCGCTGCTATTTCCCATCATATTTGCTTTCTTACATTTTGTTGTGGTTGGTGTTGGAAGGGAAATGACAAGTCTAGAAGTTAGAGTAGTTAGTGGTGGTAGAGTGTGTGGCATGGTGTGGCGTGACATGGTAGTACTCCTAAGAGCATTTTTCTTTTTTGATTCCTTAGTTCATAATAATAAATGAAATATGTATTGAGCATATATATATGAAAAAGGTATAAATAGTGTAAATAACAAATAATGTCTAATAATGATATCAAATGTCATTACCTCTTCAATAGTGAGACGTATCTGATCCGCAGGCCAATGCACGAAACTTCCATGAGCATATTTCACATATAGAGACTCCTAATAAGGAAGGTTGAAGAATATAAACATATTCTTCCACCCAATTGATGGAGGTTTACATTTATTCTTCTTCCCAAACTTGACACTAAAATGTTTCTTCTTCAGCCACAATCGTTGACCCGTTAACTTGATTGGTGCATGCCCTTCTTCCCAAAAGCCATTGAACGATTTCCTTTGCTTATAATAATGATGATTCTTAGTTTAAAATCTATTATGCCCGAGGAAGACAATCTTTTAGCCATGTGTTAGCTGAACAAATGAAGTATTCTCCTCACATATCAAGCATACATAATAGCCTATCACGCTATAACATGACAAGTTGCCATATGTTGGAAAATCATTTATAGTAAAGAATAACATTGCTCTTAAAGTGAAATTTTCTTCACTATATACATTAAATACTTTAACTCCCATGTCTCAGAAGAACTTCAAATCATTAATCAAAGGTGCCAAATAAACATAAATATCATTGCCTTATTAGTTTGGCCCCAAAATGAGTAAAGACAACATCATATATACTTACATTTCATATAGAGCCACATAGGTAGATTGTATATAACCAAAATTACTGCCATATAATGTAGGTTCCTTACTTGTGTGCGTATTCATTCCATCTGCAAAAAGCGCAAAGCACATGTCTCTTGATTCTTTACCGAATTCAGGGAATAAGCCATCAATCGTCATCCATTGTTTAGAGTTAGATTTATGTCTAAGAAGCCCATCATTTATCTTCTCATTAACATACCATCTCATGTTCTTTGCATCTTCAACATCATTAAACATCTGCCTGAATCTTGGTATTATAGGAAAATACCATAACACCTTAGTCAGCACCTTGTTCTTCTTATATCATGGTGATTTGCATTAAATATTAGGACAACTATCGAAAGATGCATTCTCATTGCAAAATAAAATACAATCATTAGGGCATGCATGTATTTTCTCATAACTCATGCGCACAGAGGAAATAATCTTCTTCACTTCATAGGTACGATCGAGTAGAATGTTGTCATTAGAAAGCATATCCTTTATAAGTGTTAATAATTATGTGAAGCTCTTATCACTCCATATTTTACATGCTTTTAAGTTATACAACCTTAAAGTAGCGGACAATCGAGTAAATGTCTTATAATCACCATACAAAGGTTTCTCCAAGTCATTCAATAACTTCTCAAACATTTTTGAGTCATCTCCTCTAATGAATGTCCCTTCTAGTTCTCAAATGATGATCCACTACTTTCCCTCCTAACTTCTTCATTATCATATTTAGAATCTATCTCACCATGCCATATCCAACAAGTGTAACTTGTATCAATTCCATACACAAACAAATGATCTCTCAAATCATCAACGTTGACACACTAAATATAAGCACAGTTCAAATAAGGACAGACTATTCTACTAGAGTCTCGAGTATGTTCAACTGTAAACTTGATGAAAAATTCCACTCCTTCATTATATTCTCTAGACAAATGATTTGTAGACAACCATTTCTGGTCCATAGCTTTTCAATCAAGATGTATCATATGCAAAAGTAATTATTACAAATCAATTCAACTATAAGTTTAATAATTCATAAACCACTCATGCTTAGAAAGAATTAATCTTAAATTTATCATGGTATTTTGTATATATATATATACAAATCATATAAACACATTTCAAAAAAGATATCAATACTGAAGCCGCTCATACTGAGAAAGGGTTCATACACACACACACACACACACACACACACACATATAGCAAAACATTATACAATGGTTCAAATTATAAAAGATATACATACTACGGGATTAAAGTAATAGTAGCACTATATACATCAAAAGGTTCCTAAAGCCCAAACACTTAACTATGAAAACTCATAACCGTAAAACTAAGTCCCTCGGTAGCCTTGTCGAGCCCTACTAATAACTATCACTCTCAAAGTTCACCTATCTTGATATGTCATCTATTCCCTCACATCATCAACAAAGATTCTAGTCATGGTTACGCTAGGGTAACTGTGGTGGATACTTGAAGGCGAGCTATGATAAAACCTCCACTTGTCATCAATCACCATCAGCTCTCTAGATATCAGATCATACTCTCTAGCAAACACCTTACCCTCAATAAATCTTGGGTGTGGCGCATCAGTGTGGTGAACAAACCAATGCAAAAAATTAGATGTAGCCTGAATTAGGGTCAAGAGTAGGTGATAAGATTTGAAATGGAATGGGTCATACAACGTGCCACTCATAGACAACCTACGTACCTTATTGTATAAACATATGACATGAATCCATAGATCAGCATTGGGCACCATGTATAGATATGGTGGAGGGTATGTCATAGCAATGAGCGACATCTCACTATCTACAAATGAGAACAACCACTAAATCTTATCATCAAAGTTGTTCTCGAAAGGATCTAAATTACAGAATATGTAAACTCTTCAACTAGCTAGACAAATCATAAATATATTCTACCATATCTTACCCAACTATGTAAAGCCAACAACATGCCTACATAAGATACTCATAATAAAACATATAATCTTGAATTGATTTTTATTTATTTCTCTATTAATATAAATGTGTCATTAAATATCAAGAAAAGATAAATTACCAAACGCGTCCTTTCATTTATTCCCACTAGATTTGTTAATGAGTTAAGTTGAATCAAACTTCCTCTTATTATACTTGACTTATTTAAAATAATGACATAATCGTAACTTATATATTTAACAAATTAGCTGAACTTCAAACTATCATCTAATCATTCAAGCTCCATATAGTAAAATCAAGTAGATATTAATAAGATAATATATATAGGTTAAGTATAATAATATTATTAAAATTACAGTTGAGAATAATTTATATAATAGTTTCTTATAAGAGAAAATATTAATTATTATATTTACTATAATAAATGCTAAACCCTAACCCTAATAAATTATAATAAACCCTAATCCTAAACCTAGCTAACTATAATTAAACCCTAATAAATCCTATATGTGATTATTATTATTATTATTATTATACACAGTTATTCCTCTGTATTTAATTATTCACTTTTATATCTTCTTTATTTTCTATATTTATTTAATCCTCATAAAATAAAAATTATTAACATGCAAGTCTAAATTGAAATTTTCATTTAATGATGTACATATGTAAAATATATTTTTATTTAATTATATGGTATTTTCTAACATTCCAGTGCTCTATACTTATTAATGAAAATGTATGTATGTGTGTGTGTGTGTGTATAGTTTTATGAGTGAAATTACTAATATTTTTAAGTATTTTATTTCTCTTGGTAATTAAGCACTACAACGATGGTTATTTCTCTTACCCTCTTATTCTACCCTCTTTTTAGTTCTTTTTTGTGAGTTCTCTCCTTGGTTTTTCATGGGTGTTTTTTTTAGGTTTTAAAGGCTTGGATTTAGGGATTTTTCTTTCTCTTTGTCTATCAGGTTGGAGCCTTGTTAAGATAAGAATATATTCCTAAATATAAAGATGTTTAAGATTTAAGAAAATTATGGTGAGATGTTGATTTGAAGCATGTTTGTTTTGGGTATGGATTCAACCCTAGGACTTGTGCCATGATTCTTGAGTTTTTAGTTGAAATAAGTTACTCCATGTTAGTCCTTATATTATTTTAGCATGATTTTGATATATATATTGATGGAATATGGTTGTGTGAAGTAAGATTTTTAGTTGATCAAAGTTAAAAATGTTGTAGGTTGTTTGGGTGGATTTTAGACTAGTAGGCCTTAAATAATGTTTCCTTTTTAACTTTTGGTTTGTATGTTTATTACCATCACTACTACGAAAACGAAAAATAATAATGGGACAATAATAACGGTGGTTCAAAAACCATTGTCAAAAGCGTGAAAATTAATGGGCGGGAGAGTTTTGATAATGATTCTAGTTCAAAACCATTATTAAAAGGGCAACGTTAAAATTTGCACGGATGTTTTAATAACGGTTTTATTTAAACCGTTATTAAAAGAGTTTTGAATAACGGTTCATATAAGAACTGTTGTCAAAAGTCTGAAGGTTTTAATAACGGTTCCTAAAAGAACTGTTATTAAAACTCCAAAATCAAACTTTTATTTTGCTCAGTTATGTTTCGTGCCAAAAGTTTCAGACTCTCAGCACCTTCGTTCTCTTACTCTCATCTACTTGCAAACCCTCGCACCACCACACCGTGCACCACCACTCCGGATCCTCTCAAGTAAGGGAAACCTTCGCACCACCAACTCTCCACCACGCCTCTGCCATTGTCAGCTCTGCATGTGCGTGCTGTCATTGTTCCGAAGCTAGCTAGCCGACACTTGCACCTTCATCCTCCGCGTGTTTGAATCCCTTGCCTCTCTCAACTTGCTCGCCATCGTGTTTGTAGCTAGCTCACTTTATGTATGTGTTTGTTTTTCCTCTCGTAACTTTTTATCTACTTATATATGTATGTATATATAAATGTATGCATGTTGCTACAGGGTTTCATTTGTTTGTTATTGAAAGATTGCGGTTTGTCGTTCGAAAATGTGTTGTTGAATGTGTTGGTTAAAAATTTTTCTCTTCGTTGTTGAAGTTGTTGCATTATTGTTATATATTAACAAATGCATGTGTTGGCTGAGACCTTTACATATATATAATATGAATGTGAGTGTAGAATTATATACATTTTCACTCATAAAAACTATATATATACACATTTTCATTAATAAGTATAGGACACAAGGAATAAGATATCGGAAATGTCATATAATGAAATGCAAATATATTTTACATATGCACATGCATCATTAAATGAAAATTTCAATTAGAGATGCATATGTTAATGATTGCTATTTGATGAGGATTAAATAGATATAGAAAATAAGGAATATGTAAAAGTGAATAATTAAATAGAGAGAAATAATTGTGTATGATAATAATAATAATAATAATTAATAATATGATTTATATATTACGGTTTAATTACATTTACCTAGGTTTAGGGATTAGGGTTTTATGAGGTTTAGGGTTAGGTTTTATTATAATAAATTATGGTTAATTAGCTAGGGTTAGGGTTAGGGTTTATCATTTATTATGGTTAATTATGGTTAATTAGGGTTAGGGTTAGTATTAATATCTTTTTGGAAATGTGTTAGCATGATTCGTATATATATATATATATATATATATATATATATATATATAGAATAGCATGATACATTTGAGATTAATTCTTTCTAAGCATGATTCGTATCGATAATATAATGGTACATTATTATGCTCAATACATAACATTCTAACATAATTGATTTATTTATTTTTTGTAGAGATATGGCCAACAAAAACATTGATAGGGACAGTAGTGATGAAGAAGGGAAGAGAGGACCTAAGATTATGAGAATCATCACAGACATGAGGAATAGAGGAGAATTAGTTGAGTTGGGATAGAATACTTACAATCTTCCCATTGGCCCTTACGCAGATATGTTCTTGACTTACATTTCTCTTGTGACCCGTAACCGTGTTCCTATCTCCTATAATAATTGGAAGCAGGTTCCAAAGGGTCATAAGGAGCATATTTGGTAGGAAATCATGGTAAATATGCTATTTTATGTAATTATTTTTGTATGTCAAATGTTATTAATTTTATTACATTAACATTGGTATACATCTATATGCCTTATTTTGCATAGAGTGTTCAATGTCCCAGAGAGTAGGAAGAAATGTCTTATTAGACATTGTGGGGAGCATCTAAGAACATTTAGGTCATATTTAGCTCATAGAAAGATGTATAGAAAGAGGGATGGTTCTCTACAACAAAACCAACCCAAACGATACGGTTTCATCGATGAAGAAAGTTGGAACCAATTCATTGCATATCGTCTTACGGGGGTTTTAAGGTACTTGTTAGATATCAATTAAACTTTTTGTATCGATCCCAATATTATGCTTAATATTGAAATAACCATGTCACTATGTTTTGGCTTGTCACATAAGAAAAAAGTGCCCAAAATAAAGAGATTGCGAAGCAAAATAAATACCCGCATAATATGGCTCGCAAAGGCTATGCGAGCCTTGAACAGGAGTTGGTATGCATCTTGTGATTTATCTATTTACATGAAAATGTCAAATTTTATAATAATATTCTTAATTAAGAATAATTTTTGATTTGTAACTCCTAGCCCAAGACCTGGACCCATGTACCTCGTCCATCAATATTGGTACATTATGGAAGAAGGCTAGAGAAACAAGAGAATGAACATGTTGATGTTGCAGCCAAAAAAATTGTAAGTTTGTAGATATCTAGAACCCTACTTAGTTTTCTTTTAGAAAACTATTATATTATGCTTATTCCTATAAGTTAAATTTACATATATTATATACATTACAGGACGAACTTGAAACATTAGATGGTGAGGAGGTGGACCAATATAGCATTGTGTCCCAGGCTACAGGAATTGTAGAACACCCTGGAAGACACATGGGCCTTGGATTGGGTGTTACGAGAACGAGCATATGTGGTCGATCTCGTGGTTCTTGTAGCACCAATGAGCAAGTTGCCATGCTCACCCAAAAATTGAATGTGGCATTTGAACGTATGGCAACAATGGAGCAAGCGTTTTCATTTATTAAATCTCAAGGGTATAAGCCATCCGATTCAGTAGACCATGATAAGCTTCACATACCTAATGTAAATAGCGTTAAACATAGTTGTGAAGCTGATGCACGTCTTTCTATTCTTCTTGAGGTAAGCATTGCAAACTATGAATTGTTATTAAATGTATTCGGTGTAATAAATTATTAATAATGTGTAATATTTTTGTTTAGGGTTTGCATAAATGTGACTTATTAGCGAATGCCCTTTCAACACTTTTGGTGAAAGGAAGGGTCCGCATTAGTCACAGTACCCAAATGCAAACAATCCACGGGTACAATTTAGCCCTAAATACAAGGCCGGTGAGTATTGACACTCCAATCATTGGCAGTGCGCACTTGCCTTGTTATAAAGAGGGCGATGAGGCAACTACAGTACTAGAAGCTCATGGAAGCTTCGTGGTTTGGCATATGGATCAAATACGTCTCACTACTAAAGAGGTATTGACATTTGACATCTTCATTAGACCTTGTTTAGTAGTTACACTATTCATACCTTTTTCATATATATATTTATATGTTCAATACATATTTTGTTTAATATTATCAATTAAGGAATCAAAAAAGGAATAAAAAAAGAAGACTGCTTCTACTAGTAAAACCAAGAGAGGTACTAGCAGAATGAGCAACACAAAATAGAGCGCTGCTAAAGGAAAGAGAGCTAAATCAGAAAAATTAGTTGCCCCACAAAAGATTCCTTCTTTAGATTAGAAAAGCCAACCTCCACCAGCAATAGCTTAATTGTATTTTTATGCCCAAAACTACCTCAGGGACAATTATATTTTCATTGATTGTCATTCTGAGTATGTTGGGAGGGACGATGCTACTTACATGGTATCGACGGTTGACATAATCGACATTTATAATCAGGAATGGATGTTAACCATGAGTGTCGCCGTCTATGTCACGTAAGTATTATTTCATTTTGAGATTTTAGTACTCTTAACTTATACAATTGGAATTTTTATGACCTCTTATATGAGTTATTAGTTATTAACAAATATGCATTGTTTTTGTCATCCATAGGTTGGTAGCTAATCGAGCTGCGATGGAGGGAATGTTGTCCTCTATTGTGTTTGTGTGCCCATACTACATAGCTAACAGTAGTACAATAAGAGAGGGTAGGCACATAAACTATTTAGCGAATCGCATTTTGATTGAGGGACACAACAAGCTCTATCTCATTCCTCACCTCGCAACTGAACATTGGATTTTGTACGCCGTCCGACCTGATCTTAATAAAGTCTGTGTGTTTGATTCCCTTCGAACCTATGAAGTGCCTTTTGAAGTCGCTCGTCGTGGTGGGAAGGAATTTATCTACATATTAGTATACTTTTCACTTTTTACTTCATTAGCTTATTTATACATATATTCTACTAGCTTTCATTATTTGAGGTATATATGTGTACTTACAATATTGTGTATCCAACTCTATTTATTAGGGCACTACGGATAGTGTATCAAAGGAGAGGTGGGAATGGTGTCCCAGACCCAAAGAATGTTTAATACGAGCCTATCATAGTAAGTAGGAAGACAACTATTTCGTATTTTATTTTAATTAAAATTAATATCTAATAGTTAGAGAGCTAACTGAATTCATTTGACAATGTCCACAAAAACAAAACGACAATGATTGTGGATACTCTATATGTAGAACAATGGATCTAATAGTCCAAAATAGATCGGTCAACATAGATCCAAGCCATGTATGTTTTCTTTTCGATATTTTTCCATTAATGAATCATGACATATATGTTTGGTACTTGATGTAAGTCCTAACTATATATTAATCGAAACTTGGGAATTGTAGTTTTTCACTGATGATTATGCATAAGGCCAGCAATACAATGTTGAAGAAATTGATGAAGTGAGAGACCAATAGGCCAAGTACGTGCACTCATTCATTCGGTATTAGGTAGAGATCTATATATTCTACATGCATGTTCAGGTTTGCATTTTGTCTATGTCTTTCAGTCTTCTAGGCTAGATTTATGAACTTTTTACTTTGGGGTGTAGAGCTACCAAGTTGTGGTATGCCTACTAATTTTGATTCTTGAGTATATATGTCCGGTGTATTAAGACATGCATATTAACTAGGGATTGATTGAAATTATGGTGTGATTGTAGATTTGTTATGAATTGATGTTGTTTTACAATGCAGATTTGATAATTATTTGAACATATAACTGTGTATGTGGGCAGGAAAAAAATAGCAAAAACGTTAAAAAAAAACTGTAGTCTTAATAACGGTTCTAATGAAAACCGTTATTAAAACGTAGGTTTTAATAACGGCTCTTATGCAAACCGTTATTGAAAATGTAAATTTAATCTCAAATTTATGCTCATATAATACGTATTAGGGTTTAATAAATGCCTAAATAATGTCTGAAAGTCTAATTGGATGATGTTTTAACAGCGGTTTTTGTAGTAACCGTTATTAAAACCCTTTTTTTAACAACGGTTGTTTCTTAAAAACCGTTATTAAACATACAATTTATGCTCATATTGGCAGGTTTTTTTATATTTTTGATAACGGTTAGGAACCGTTATTAAAGATTTAATAATGGGCGGTTTAATAACGGTTTAAAACCGTTATTAAAATGCCTTTTCGGGGTAGTGCATGTTATAGGTAATAATTTCTAGATATGTTTTAGTATATAAAATGCTTAATTTTAGAACAATTTAAGGCTTTAATTTTTGGAGAAAAGTTTAGAAATGTTCTTCAAAGTTCTTAATAATAATCAAGTGTTCTTGAGAAAATATTTTAGTCACTGCCTAATCAACATTGGTTAGATATAATATGAGGTTAATTATGTTTTTATTAATTAACTATAAAGATAACCATTTTACTCGTAAAAGACCTTTATTAATATGTAGAATAGTGACCAAGCATGAATAGTAAATTATGGTGAATAGTAATTCTCAGTATTGAATAATTTTCTAACTTTGTTTTTTAAGCCTCTTGTTGGAAAATGGAATTCTATCAATTAATGAGTAGTGTTTTCTTGTAAATAATCATTTTTTTTCAAATTCAGCATACAACTTTATTTTATGATAACTAAGCTTAATATATTTGAGTTTTTTTTTTGCTTATTGCCCCCTTTTTAGTTTTTGAGTTTCATGTTAACTATAAACAATTATATGAACTGTGTTCTCTTTAATGTTCCCTTTGTGGAATACATTTTCTTTTAACATTTAAAAGCATATTCCTCTAGACCCTTCATTTTGCATTCTTGTAACATTTTAGGGGCTACCTTTCGTAAAGTAACTTGTTTCCTTTTCTACTTTATAAGATAGTTGATGTCTATAGGTGGTATGTATACTTAAGGATTATGATACCTTTGGCAAGACTCATATGGCCAGAGTCCATTGGTAGTAGAATGACATGCTGATATTATTATAATTCGTACCCTTGAAATTCATCCAATTTTGGTAAGACTTTAGAGTCCCTATATCCTTTGGTTTATATGCCCTATTGTTGTGATTGTGCCCTATGAATTTTGTTCATTTGATTTTACAAAAAGAGGGATGTTTCTTTACGGTAGAACCCACTCAAACAATATGGTTTCATCGATCAAGAAAGTTGGAACCAATTTATTACATATCATCTTACGGGGGGATTTTAAGGTATTTGTTAGATAACAATTAAACTTTTTGTATCCCAATATTATGGTTAATATTGAAATAACCATGTGACTATTTTTTATCTTGTAACATAGGAAAAAGTGCTAAAAATAAAGATATTGCGAAGAAGAATAAATACCAGCATAATATGGCTTGCAAAGGTTATGCAGGCCTTGAAGATGAGTTGGTATGCAATTATGATTTATCTATTTACATGTAAATATTGAATTTTATAATAATATTCTTAATTAAGAATATTTTTTTGGTTTATAGCTTCTAGCACAAGACCTAGATCCATGTACCTCGTCCATCAATATTGATATATTATAGAAGAAGGCTAGAGCAACAAAAGATGAATATATTAATAAAGATGTAGATGTTTCAGCCAAAAAAATTGTAAGTTTGTAGATATCTAGAATCCTACTTAGTTTTATTTTAGAAAACTATTATATTATGCTTATTCCTATAAGCTAAATTTACATATATTGTATACATTACAGGATGAACTTCAAACGTTAGATGGTGAGGAGGGGGTAGACCAATATAACATTGTGTCTCAGGTTACAGGAATTGTAGAACACCCTGAAAGACACAGGGGTCTTGGATTGGGTGTTACGAGAACGAGCGTATGTGGTCGATCTCCTGGTTCTTGTAGCACTAATGAGCAAGTGGCCATCCTCACCCAAAAATTGAACGTGGCATTTGAATGGATGGCAACAATGGAGCAAGAGTTGTCATTTATTATATCTCAAGGGTATAAGCCATCTGATTTAGTTGACCATGATCAGCTTCACATACCCAATGTAAATAGCATCAAAGAGAGTTGTGAAGCTAATGCATGCCTTTCTTCTCTTCCTGAGGTAAGAATTACAATCTATGAATTGTTATTAAATCTATTCGGAGTAATAAATAATTAATAATATGTAATATTTTCATTTAGAGTTTTCATAAATGTGACTTGTTAGCGAATGACCTTTCAACTCTTTTAGCGAAACGAAGGGTACGTATCAGTTATAGTACCCAAACACAAACAATCCACGGGTATAACTTAGCCCTAAATAAAAGGCCGGTAAGTATTGACACTCCAATCATTGGTAGTGAGCCCTTGCCTTGTTATAAAGATGGCAATGAGGCAGCCATAGTACTAGAAGCTCATGGAAGCTTCGTGCCTTAGCCTGTGGATCAGATACGTCTCACTACTGAAGAGGTAATGACATTCAACATCTTCATTAGACCTTGTTTAGTAGTTACACTGTTTATACCTTTTTCATATATATATATATGCTTAATAAATATATTGTTTATTATTATCAATTAAGGAATCAAAAAAGAAGATTTCTCCTACTAGTAAAACCAAGAGAGGTACTAGTAGAACGAGCAACACAAAAGAGGGCGCTGCTAAAAGAAAGAGAGATAAATTTGAAAAATTAGTTGCCCCACAAAAGATTCCTTTTTTGGAGAAGAGCCAACCTCCACCAACAATAGCTTTATTGTATTTCTATGCCCAAAACTACCTCAGGGACAATTATATTTTCATTGATTGTGGTCCTGAGTATTTTGGAAGGGATGATGCTACTTACATGGTATATATGGTTGACATAAGCTACATTTATAATCAGGAATGGATTTCAACCACGAGTGTAATCCCCCAAAATTTTAAAAACCTAAAATTTAATAAATAACTTTATTTGGGATAAATTAAATTTTAAAATTATTTAATTTAATTATTTTATGGATTTTTGAGAATAAAAAATTGGATAGGGATATTCAAAAATTAAAATAAATTTTTTATTTTATTTTAGAATACTCATTTTATTTAAATAAATTTTCAAACCAATATTCTCCCAAAATTAACCTTTTTAAACCCTTATATTTAATTATATCAAATTAAATTATTAAATAAATTTATTTCCCACAAATATTACATTCTATTATTTTAGAAATTTAACTATTTTAATTTTTTCCTATTTTTCCTTTTCCCCCTTTTTTCCTTTTCTTTCTCCCTTTTCTCCTTTTTCTTCTTTCTTTCTTTTTCCTTTTTCCTGACTTCGGGCCGCTAGGCCATCCTCTTTCCTTTCCCTTGCGCCTGGGCCTTTGGCCCACTCCCTCCCTTCCTCTCCTCACCGTGCATGTCAGCCTAGCCCCTGCCCTCCTCTTCTTTCCCTTTCCTCCCCAGCAACTAGGCCTTCCCAACTCTTCCTTCTTCCTCCGATCGGCCTAGTGCTCCCCCTTCCCTTTCTTTCTTCTTCTTCTACGCCCCAACCCATGTCCCCGTCACCATGCCTGCCACCTCTGGCACGCCGGCCACTGCCTACTGCCACCATTGCAACCCTCCCTCTCTCTCTCTCTCTCTCTCTTTCTCACGTCGTTTTTTTCCACCATTTTGGACCCAACTGGCCATGCACTCCTCCTCACGCATGGCCTCCCTTTCCCTTCTTCCCTTCCCTCTCCCTTCCACCCTAAACACTTCCACCGACTATCCACCTATCCTCTCCTATCCTCTCTCTTCTTTTTCTTCTCCTCTTTATCCCTTTTCCTGCCCCATTTTTTGAGCTCCATACCTTACCTGACCTCCCTCTTTTCTCCTTTTCTTCTCCTCCCATTTTCATCTCTATTTTGCACCACCGTCGCCATCTGCCGCTTCAACCGTCACACCAACCCCCTGCATCACTCCCTACCACCCTCTACCTCAGCCTTGCACCACCACAACACCACCCAAACCACCCCGTAGCTCCTCCTTTCCCCCTCTTCTTTCCCCCCTTTTTTCTCCCTTCTCGGCAACATCCCTACAACCCCTTCGTTTGGCCGCCTTTGCCACCACCCAAACCACCAATTCACTCCCTAAAACCTCCTCTACCACTCACACGCCTTCTTTTGCTGAAACCAGCCCCCGAACCCCTTTATTTTCCTCCTCTCATTTCCTTCCTTCTCAGCTCGGTTCACTCCTGCAGCCCACTTCGCGGCCTCGTCGCCGCTGTCTCGCCGCCCTTGGCCACCAACAACCTACCCCTGACCACCACCTACACCCCCTCTTCACTCTTGTACCCTTCCCTTACCCTAAATCCTCCTCCACCTACCCTCTTTTCTAGCCTAAAGACCCCAACCATAAAATAGCCATCATTCTTTTTCTTTCATGCCCCCTTCGACCCTTTGACCCTTATTTTTGCATGCAGCTCATGCTGCATAAGCAGCATGAGTTACTGCATTTCTTGGCCCATTTTTGTTAATAATTTTAAGGTATAATAATATTTAAGTTAATTATTTCATTAAGTAAATTTTATAAAGTCTTATTCTTTGGTATTTCTTATTTCTAATATAATAAGTATTGGTATTATTTTTAGGTATTGGTTTTGCAAATCAAAGCTTGAACATTTAACCGGAATACCGGTAAGGTTTAATTTTGCAGGAATTAAGGTAATCGTTAAACTCTACTTAAATGCATGGATAAACGTATATTAGCACATTAGGTTATTTAATATGTTATCATGCTTGATATATGTTTGTAATATAATATATATATTTGCTTGTATTGAGTAATAAAAAGGAAAGCATGTTAGCTTATATGCTACATGTGGAAATATTACTTAAGGGAAGAATTTGAGCGTTAATGAAAATTTTGAGTACTTATCTATGCTATATTATGTTATTGTGACTATTTATGCATGAAAATATTATTGTGAGCCCTAGGGGCATTTTAGTAATATATCTTATACAAAAATGTGGCCTAATATGTGTGGGTGATGAGGAGTATGATGTGAAATATAATAGTTAGCAGAATTTGGGTGAGGAGAGTGGATTATTAATATTAATACTCATGTGGTGATGATAACTTAATAAAAGTGGTATAATAAAAGGTCAAGATGGTAAATTTGTAAGAAAAGAGCATTATGGTAATTTTAGGGGAGAAGGGAAAAATGGTAAATTGTAAGTAAAAAGGTATTACGGTAATTTTAGAAGTAAAGAGGAAAATGGTAATTTTATAAGTAAAGGGATATTATGGTAAATTTGGGAGTAAAGGGCAAAGTGATAATTTTGGAAGTAAAGGGGTAAAATTGTAATTTTGGAAGAGAAGGGCAAAATGGTAATTTTGAAAGAAAAGATCAAAATGGTAATCTTGGATGTAAAAGGGTAAAATAGTAATTTGCAAGTAAAAGGGTGTTATGGTAATTTTATAAGTAGAAGGGTGAAACGGTAATTTTAGAAATAAGGGGAAAAATGGTAAATTGCAAGTAAAAGAGGTATTATGGTAATTTTATAAAAAAAAAGGACATTATGGTAACTTTGGAAGTAAGGGGTAAAATGGTTACTTTATAAATAAAAGGATATTATGGTAACTTTGGAAATAAGGGGTAGAATGATAATTTTGTAAATAAAAGGAAATTATGGTAAATTTGGGAGTAAGGGGTAACTTGGTAATTATAATAACGGCGAAGGATAATTTGATAATTAAATTATGATTATAGAAGGGCAATTGGATAATTATGATAATAGAGAAGGGTAATTTGGTAAATTAACCAACAAAAGGGTATTATGGTAATTTTAATAATGGAGAAGGGCATTATAGTAATTATAATAATGGAGAAGGGTAAATTAGTAATTATAATTATGGAGAAGGGTAAATTGGTATCCATAATAATAGAGAAGGGTAAATTGATAATTATAATTATGGAGAAGGGTAAATTAATAATTATAATAATGGAGAAGTGTAAAATGGTAATCATAATAATTGAGAAGGGTAAAATGGTAATTACGATAATGGAGAAGGGTAATTTGGTAATTTAACCAACAGAAGGATAATTTGGTAATTATGATAATGGCTAAGGGTAATTTGGTAATTATAATAATGGATAAGGGCAATCTGGCAATTATGAGATTACAGAAGGGTAATTTGGTAATTTAACCAACTAAACGGCAAATTGGTAATTATGATAATGAAGAAGGGTAATTTGGTAATTTATCCAACTAAAGGGGCAAATCGGTAATTATGATAATGGAGAAGGGCAATTTGGTAATTTAACCGACTAAAGGGTAAATTGGTAATTATTTAACCAACTAAAGGGGTAAATTGGTAATCATGATAATGAAGAAGGGTAATTTGGTAATTTATCCAACTTAAAGGCAATTTAGTAATTATAACGAAGAGAAGGGAAATTCGGTAATCTAACCAACCAAATGGGAATATGATAAGTGTAACAATTATGAAGGGTGAATGGCGATCTAAAAAGCGTAGGAGATAACTCAGTAACCTAAACCGAGCAAGGGGTAATTTGGTAATTACGCAACCTAAAGGCTGATATGGTAAATTGGCAAGTTAGGAAGGGATGGCATAATAACTATACAAGTAAGGGGTAAATCAGTGATTCATATCTAACATGTTGATGGGACACTGGAGGTTCATAATAAGACTCAAGTAACATTGAATAGTAAGGTAAGAGTATTTGACGACTAATAAGTATCACGAGAACAAATCCCGAATCAGAATTGGATAAGATTATGATGGCCTTAATAATTTCCTCTATGTTATCTTGGATAATCGTATGAATAAGAAATGCCTAATGATACCAAAACGATTGAAAGTGAATAAGTATCTGATTATTGTGCTTTTTGTGATCACCTTAATTAAGACACTAATACTCAAAGTGAAAGACCTCAAGATCGGGAATAGTGGCTCTTTAGGGGTCGCTACCCTAAAGACGTGGTTTAGCCCACAATTATTCTAGTATTTGCTGGTGTGCCTTTGTGCCCTAGCCAGACCCTATATCTTACTCTATCTAGCTCTATGGACTTATTTAGAGGGTATGCATACTTATGGATTAGGTGTCCTTGTTGGTAGGGTACTGAGTAACTTTATGCACTAGTACGACCAAGGTACCTTTGCATCCCTAGGTTGATGGTTGAAGGGTACTAAGTAGCTTGTATACACCAGTACGACTGGTGTACCTTTGTGTCCCGGGTTCTTGATCTCCCGTCCGAGGCAAATAAATGGAATTTTTGTGCTGATTGAAAAGGGAAAAACACTAATCACAAAAGCAAAAGATTAATGAGCCGGGCCCAGTAGAATTATGATATTGAGTACCGATCCATCAGTTATAATAGTGGCCCAAGAGTGTGTTGCCCTGACAAATGATTATGAGCACCGGTCCACCGGATATAATAGTGGCCCAGGAGCATGTTGCCCTGGAAGATGATCATAAGTACCGGTCCACCGGATATAATAGTGGCCCAGGAGTGTGTTTCTTTGGATGATGTTGATATATATATTCCGATCCATTGGCGATAATAGTGGGGGTCCCGAGCTCAATAAAACCAAACATGGATGTGAATAAATTATGGAAAAATACTAATTACTTATAGTGGAACACCATGTGAGTTGGGGCCAGACCGGTCCATCGGCAAATAATAGTGGCCAGGAGCATTTTGCCTTGCATGACCGATCTACCGGTGAATAATAGTGGCCAGGAGTGTTTTGCCCTACATGACCAGTCCACCAGCTATAATAGTGGGGTTCTTGTACTCACATGGATATAACATCTGAGAGATGATTGAATAATGATGGACTAATGGCTTAAGGCCTGAACGTATTGATTTTGCACTATGAAATGACTTAAAGTCCGAAAGTATCAATTTTGCATTATGACTCATGAACATTTGATGGACTTGCTAAGGATGTGAATGTTGATTATGTGAATGTTATGTATATACATCTTGTTATATATGTATATAGCTTTGTATTATGTGTTGCATTGCGGGCCTACTTTTAAGTGTGTTTTTAAAGGGTTACTCAATACCATAGTATTGAAGGACTCCATTCATGGGGCCCCTGCCTATTCAATGGGCAGTGTCCCTTGCAGGTCATTTTTAGGTGCTATTCAAGTGGGCCATGGGAAAGAGAGTAAGGAATTATCTGGAACTGTTAGGGTTTTTCTCTTTCTCTTTTAAATTTCATGGTTTTAATGTTATTGTTGTTTTTGTAACCATGACTAGTGGATTTTATTCTCGTAAATGGTTTGTTACGCTACTCTTATTTAAATATGGTTTGTAAATTGTGTTTTACTTTTGGCCTTAGCACTTGGTACTGGAATAGTAGGAGTGAACCGGTCGGGTACTAAGTGTGGCGGTAATATCCCAGTTTTGTAATTTGCTTTCGCTAACTCTTTTAAATAAAATGAAATTTTTCAGTAGTGAATTTTGGGGGTGTGCACAACCAGTGTCGCCGTTTATGTCACATAAGTATTATTTCATATTTGAGATTTTAGTACTTCTTGTACTATTATAATTTTTATGACCTCTTATATGAGTTATTAACAAATATGTAATGTTATTACCGTCCATAGGTTAGTAGCTAATTGCGTTGTGATGGAGGGAATGATGTCCTCTATTGTGTTTGTGTGCCCATACTACATAATTGACGGTACTACAATAAGAGAGGGTAGGCACATCAACTATTTAGTGGATCACATTTTGATAGAGGGACACAACAAGCTCTATCTCATTCCTCTCCTCACAACTAAACATTAGGTTTTGTATGCCGTCTGAATTGATCTTAATAAAGTCTATGTATTTGATTTCCTTCAAACCTATGATGTGCCTTGTGAAGTCGCTTATCATGGTGGGAAGGAATTTATTGACATATTAGTATACTTTTCACTTCTTACTTCATTAGCTTACTTATATATATATATATATATATATATATATATTCTACTTTCATTATTTGAGGTATATATACTTATAATATTGTGTATCCAACTCTATTTATTAGGGCATTACAGACGGCATATCAAAGGAGAGGTGGGAATGGTGTCTCAGACCCAAAGAATCTTCAATATGAGCCTGTCATGGGAAGTAGGAAGAAAACTATTTTGTATTTTGTTTTAATTCAAATTAATATCTAATAGTTAGAGAGCTAACGGAATTCATTTGACAATGTCCACAAAAGTAAAACGATGATGATTGTAGATACTATATATGTAGAGCAATGGATCTGATAGTCCAAAACAGATCGGTCAACATAGATCCAAGCCACGTGTGTTTGCTTTTCCATATTTTTCTATTAATGAATGATGACATATATATTTGGTACTTAACCTAAGTGCTAACTGTATATTAATCAAAACTTGGGCATTGTAGTTTTTTACTAATGATTGTGCACGAGGCCAACAATACAATGTTGATGAAATTGATGAAGTTAGAGATCAATGGGTTAAGCACGTGCACTCATTCATTCAGTATTAGGTAGGGATCTATATTTTACATGCATGTTCAGGTTTGTATTTCGTCTACATCTGTTGGTCTTCTAGTTTATGTTGTATGAACTTTGGACTTTGGAGTGTAGAGCTACCTAATTGTGGTACGCCTACAAATTTCATTCCTCGGTATGCATAGTGTATTCAAACATAAGAATTAGAGCTTGATTAAAAATATGGAGAATCATTTGGGAGGAAGACATGCATGTGTATATGAATTGATATTGTTTTACATTGCATATTTGGTAAATATTTGATCATACAACTGTGTATGTAGGTAGGAACAAAACAGAAAAAACATTAAAAAAACATATAGTTTTAATAACGGTTCTTAATTTATTAAAACCACATATTTAATCTCAAATTTATGGTCATTTAATACGTATTAGGGTTTAATAAATGCATAATCAATCACCGAAACCCTAATTGGATCATATTGTTTTAATAATGGTTTTGAATAAGAACCATTATTAAAACTTATGTTTTAATAACAGTATGCATTAAGAACCGTTATTAAAATTGTGCATTTAATCTCAAATTTATGTTCATTTAATATGTATTAGGGTTTAATAAATGCATAATCATTGACTAAAACCGTAATTGGATCTTATTTTAACAACAGTTTTTGTAATAACAGTTATTAAAAGCTAATTTTCCACAAGGGTTTTAACTTTGTAACCGTTATTGTAACCTTGCTTTTAACAACGGTTTTACTTGAAAACTGTTATTAAAACCTAGTTTTAACCAACGGTTTTTACTTGAAAACCGTTATTAAATATGAAGTTTATACACATATTCGCAGGTTTTTGTATATTTTTTATGACGGTTATGAATCATTATTAATGATTTAATTACAGACGGTTCAATAACGGTTCAAAACCCTTACTAAAACCATAAAATAACTGTTATTAAAATCCCTTCTCGAGGTAGTGTAGTTTTTAGCCCTATAGCTACAATCCTAAATCTACCCTACCCTTAGCCCTAACCTCATTACAACCCTATCAAGACCTCTTGTTTTTTGTACTACATAGTGTCTTCAAGTGTGGAGAAGGAGAGTTTATGCAAGCATATGTTTGATCATTATTAGATCGGAGAGTTTTGAGCAACACTATTATCCCTAAAAACAAACATATGAGTGCATAGTGTCCACATTTTACTATAGAGAGGAAGTTTACAGCCTTGTTTAACCTCTGTCTCATTAAGATGGCATTTACACAATCCTAAACCACCTTAGAGTGTCATGATAATACTAATTTGTGCGTCTGAACTAACAAGTAGTCTCACTTTATTTTTCCTACTATTACTGCTCGTAGTATAGGTTGAACTAGACATCATTTTCTTTGTTTATGTCGTTGATCCTATCATTAGAGGCTTTGATCTCATTCTACTTCTTTTCGTTGTTCTTTCTATGTTTGTGTGTATTCTTAGGGACAAGTAAAGGATAAGCGAGGTGGAGTTGATAAAGTGAATATTTTCTATATTTTTGCCTTTCTTTGCCTTCACTTTGATACCTCATTTAATCTCTTTCTCATATTTTACTATGGTTCTAGTCTATTATTTGGGCTACTACTTTCTTGAGTTTTTTTTTCAAGAATTTTCACAAGAATGCAAAATCCAAGATAGAAATACATGTTTTTCAGAACAAAGGACCTAGTATGAAAGGCTTTGGAGGAGAGTAAGTCAATCCAATATGTTTATGGAAGAGTCTAGAAGCTAAGAGAGATGGAGAGATGCCAAGAAGTCCAAAAGAAACAAGAAGAGAGAGCTACATAGCTGGGTGCACACTCAGCTGCACAGCCTTACAGCACACTTAGCTGCACAACTTTACAACACCTGCCTGTGATTTTCTAAGAGAAAGAAATCGCACGGGCAGGTAGTGCGTGAATCGCACATCTGTGAGAAATTTTTTCCTGAAGAAATCAAGGCTACAAACCTTGTGTGGCCAGGTAGTGAGCAACTCGCACAGCCATGCAAGGTCTGAATTTCCATCTATTTGAGAGTTGAGATGCTGCACGACTAGGCCATGTAGTCGTTGCACAATCGTGCAGTGATGGTTACTCCCACATTCGTCATGCGCAACATGCTTAGAGTGATGGGGATTATTTAAGGCACACTTTGAGGACTTCTTAGGGAGTTCTAGGAGCTTAGGAGAGATTCTAAAGCACTTTTCCTTCTCATTAACAAGCAATAGCCTCATGTATTTTTGTTTGTTTTCATTAGTTTGATTTTTTGGAGATTCAAGTGCATATTCATGTATGATCAACTTAGAATCGACTTTGTTCTCCTCTGGCTTACAGTTAATTCAATCTATTTATTGCTCAATATGTGATTGTTTAGCCAAAGAAGTGTGATTTGTAGGAAGAATAGATAACTAGGGAGGAATAATGAGCTTAAAAATGGGTTATGATTTAGGATAAGTGTAAATTAAAAAGGGTGGTTAGTGAAGATGTTGTTGATTTTGCCCTTAAAGGGGGAGCTTCTCCTTCAAACTAGTTTGCATGGCAGGCTGAGTTAGAGTAGCCGACCACTTAAAATAAAATCTCTACATCATTACCAGTACCTATTACAAAAGTGTCAGAGAATGATGCTCTAGTGAGGCTAGGTGTTAGAAATCAGATAGAGATATGTAAATAATCATTAGCGATAAACCTAATATAACCTAGTGAAGGAGCTTAACACGTTGGCTTAAAGCTAAAAACTATGTTGGAGGTTGCTAAGGGCCTGATTGCAATGATCCATGGCCAACAACTTTAAAAGGGTAGTAGTTGGAGACACTTAGACATATCCATAGCTATGTGATGATGAACCAAAATATGTTGGTAACAAAGTTGATAGAGGGAATAATGGCGGTGAAAGGTTGTTATATTAGTGTTTCTTTGGAACCGGGTGGACATGTTTAGTGCATGAAACATTTCTAGATTAAATAAGACCTCCAAGCATTAGAAGTTCACTCATTTTTGTAGGTATTATAATGTGTGTTTTATTAGCTTGCTAGTGACTAGAGTAAAAGAGAATAATTAGAGAGGTGTGTTTGATAGAATTTTTCAAGGATGAAATTTATTTTATAATTATGGTTTTCACCATAGTGGACGTGTATGGGTTATATGTGATTCAAATGATTGGAGTTAGAGTTTTGTTGGTTCCTATGATCAATCAATCTTTTTGTGAAGCACATCACTTTCTACTTGATTATAAGTTTATGGTTACTTTTTGTCTATGCATTGAACTTGAACTCTAAATGGAAAAGGCTTTAGTCTTGGTTTCTTACACATAACATTTCTAATAACCCTTGGTACTGCTTGGTGGTTTTAATTTTGTCATGGGGATTGAGGGGGAGGTACCTAGGTAGCATTCTAGACTTGTGTAAGATGATGTATTTGGTGAATTGTTGTTAGAAATTGGGTATAGGAGATTTACAGGCACAAGGTTATCTTTTTGGGTAGTCTAAATGAAGAGGACGGGATGAGTAGGTGCTTTATAAGTTAAATTGAGTGCTTGTAAATGTTTATTGTTTGGATAAATCCCTAGGCTCTATTGATGATTTTCAAACTCCATTATTCTCTAATAATTTACTATGGGTGGTTGACACAAAGTTGTTGGTAAGACTAGGAAGGAAGCCATTCTATTTCTTTAAATTTTGGTGGAGGAAGACCAGTGTGGACAATTGGTTGATAAGCACGGAGAGACTCTATTGTATGGTAATTTGTTGTTATGTGCTATAAAGAGGCTTAATGGCTTGAAGTAGGATCTCCAACAACTCAACAATGACAACTATAAGCGTATCACATCTTTTGTTAGGTTGGCACGAGAGGAACTAGGTGAATTTCAATGTAGAGTGTTTGGGGTATATCCTTTGCAAGGTGATTATGAGAAAGATTAGTTTTTATTGAGGAAATATGAATTCCTTCTTTAGTGTGATGAGTTATTTTTATGAAAAAATGTCGCATTAATTGGTTGTCTAGTAGTTATCAGAATGACAAGTTTTATTTTATTTTATTTTATTTTTATTACAAAAGTGAAAGAATGTTAGCATAACAAGTTTGTGGCCTCAATGCTAGATGAGATCGGTATAAAATCTCATGGTTTTATACATGTTCAACACGCTTTCACTAAGTAATATATCTGTTGGGTTGAGCCTAATAATGTATAAGTGCCATTAATGGGGAGGTATTTAAGGGAGGTAGCTTGATAGCATGGTAGTAGAAACACCTTTTTAGCACTTCAGTGATAATGGACAAAGTTGAAGGTGCCATATTTGATAATTGCAATGCATAGGCAAGTAAAGTGGATGGTTTTATTGCGGGAATTTTGAGGAATGTGTGGCTAATGTTATGCGAAGAAATCTTATTGGTTGTGAAAGAGTTTTTCTCCTTAGGATTAATGTAGGAAAAGATGAATGTGACTTCCCTCATGCTTTCCCTAAAGTGTTAGAATGCTAATAAAGTCACAAATTTTATGGCCTATTGCATGTTGTAACATGGTGTACAAGATCATTTGAAAAGTCTTGATGCACCATTTATAGAGCTTGATGTTTTCCTTGGTAGATTTATCACAACTAGCTTTTATAAAGGTTAGGAGTATTGGAGCACTATTCTTGCTCATAAATTGGTAAGCAAATATGCAACAAGAGGTATTTTACAAAGATGCATGTTAAAAGTGGATCTCTAGAAGGCATAAGACATGGTGAGTTGATAGTTTCTACATGATATCTTTTTATGGTATGGTTGTTTGGTTCATTTTGTCTCCCTCATAATGGCATGTGTGAGCATGGTTTCATAATTGATTTTTTACAATGGGACCTTTACACCTCCTTTAAAGGGAAATAAGCGCTTACGATAGGGGGATCTACTTTCTCTGTATCGTTTTGTCTTGGTTTTGGAATATCTTTCTCAATGTCTAAAAGTTTGTTGGAGAATCTGGACTTTAAATGTCACCCATATCATAAGTCCTTAAAGATCATTAATTTATGTTTTCTAGGTGACTTTATCATGTTTTGTCATGGTGATGTAAGAAATGTGTAGAACATGTTAGTAAGGTTCAATAACTTTGTTGAGATTTTGGGGTTGGCTTTAAATTTAGCAAAGTGCACAACTAATTTTGGGGTGTGGAACCAAAGATCAGGACATGGATATGTGACTTGCTCGGATTTTGGGAGGGTTATGTGTCCATCACTTACCTTCTTTTGCTTATATTATCTCTCATATTTCTTCTATCCACTTGCAAACATTGATGGAGAAGGTAATTTCTTGGTTGAGATACTATAGTACTCTTTTCTTATCTTATATAAGGTGAATCCAACATTTTAAGTATGACATGTTCAACATCTAAATTTATATCGCCCATGTCGTCTTGTTGCCTAAATTTTTTTGCATAAGTTTATAAGCTTATTTAGAGCTTTTCATTGATTAGGGATTCGAAGAGAAGAATAGATTTAGTAGCATGGGATCGGTTGTGTTTGCCGAAGGATGAAGGTGTATTTACATCTTGATGCTTGAAACTTGTGGGACTTGGGGGACCTACTATGGAATATCTGTAGAATATCATTCATCTTTTTCATCCTAGGTCTTTGGACAAACTTCACTCAATCATTGTTAGTTGGATGAATGCAGGCTCATTAGATTATGTGATTAAGAAGGCTTATCATGAATTGAGGAGCAGGAATTTGAAGTAATAGAGAGCTTGTTTGGCTTGGAAGTCTCTTAACTACCGAGACTTCAAGTTCATGTGTGGCATGTAGTGAAGAATATGTTACTTACATTACTAGAAATGAGGTTTTTAACGGCCAGCAAATTTCGTCGTTAATGGCCAAATTTTGGTTGCTAAAGCTAATAACGGCCAAAAAAATTATTGGTTGTCAGTGGTCATTATTGCTCCCTCGTTAAAGGCTTTAACGACCAACTGAAATTTTTTGGTCGCTAAAGCAATAACGACTACATATTTTGTTGGTCACTAATGCAATAGCAACGGCGTATAAGTTTGGTCGCTAAAGGTAATAATGACGAAACAAAGTGTTGGTCGCTGAAAGTAATAATGACAACTTATGACGTTGGTCACTAAAAGTAATAGTGACAACGTATGATGTTGGTCGTTAAAAATAATAACGATGAATAAAATACATTGTCGTAAATAATATTAACGACCAATTTTTTTATCGTAATTAAAAAAGTATAACACCAATAACGACTAATTTTTCTGTCAATACTAAAATTCATTCATTATTTGCGACATAATTTATTGGTCGCAAGTGGCATAATTATATATTCAATAATATATATAATCAACATTTGAATATTCATCTATAACCTTGCACCTATATGGATATACATATATCCATTTCAATCTTTTGAAGACCTGTACATGTATGCGTACATATATCCATTTCAATCTTCTCAAGACCTGTACCTGTATGCATGTATATATATATATTCATTTTGATCTTCTCAAATCCTGTACCTGCATACATATATATTCATTCTAACATATAGATATAATTTTTTAAATATCTGTTTATAATTAAACATTCAACTAAATATTCATACAAATAATTTGTATCAAATGTCCGGTACAATTTTTGGCTATGATCAAATATAAATATATTACAAAAGAGCTACAATATGTCATTGCATTACAAAAATATCATGATTAGTTGCCGCTTAAGAATTAATCATTCTATCCATCGGATACAATAGACTTGGTAAGTTTATCAAAATAAACTGGATCTGCAACAATAGAAATCTAAAAATAATAATTAATATAAGTATCAAATAAACAATGACATATGATATCAAAATAAAAGAAAAATATTACACCGAAAAATAAACAATGACAACAATTCATGAAATCAGATATATAAAATGAAATCTCCAAATACAAGGAAACTAATGAAAATGGAAATAAATATGATTGAATAACATCCAAACTTATTAAATGTGCTCTACTACGACAACCTAGATCATGCATCATCATTACCTTTATTCATTTTTCCTTTACTTCTCATTTTGTCTTTCTTTGTACTTCTCAATAACCAAATGGAGCTGTAATGTCAATTGTCACTGCCCAAAGTTGGTGAAATTTAATTAGCACATATGATAGCTTTAAGTTCTCAAATCGTTTAATTAATCTATATTCTCATCTGGGAAAAGTCACAAAAAGAATGGAGTGATCTTGAAGAGAAATTTTTTAGTCTATTATTTTCACATGATATGTCATGGTCAAAAAACAGCTAAACTAGTTTATTAATGTTACTCAGAGAGATTTTCCTTTGTAAAATTTTCACATGATATGTCAAGGTCAAAAAGGAACTTCACTGGTTCATTAATGTTAGATCAAGTTTCAAGCTAGAAAACCAGCCTGTGAATAATTATCTAAACCTAGACAACCCCTTCTTAAAACACAGGAAAAAAAATGAACAAAATGATCAAACACAGCCCAAGGCATAAATAAGTTTCATATGCCATTAAATATCAATCATGTAACTAAAATTCATAAAACATAGATTAGAACTGGATTAAAGATGTAAAATTTATTCAGTGATGAGAAGTTAAAGAGACCATCAACAGATTTATCCTATCAAAGAAGCCTGTAATCAAAAGTCATAAGATAGAAAAATGTGGAACATATTGAATGGACCCTAGAGACCCTGCTCACCGGGTTTTCATATTGTCATTCTGTTAGAAATCATGTTAAATGGTATCAAAGTAGAGAAAGAGACTGGTAGAGAGCTTGTACCAAAATAAAGTGATTAACTAATTAACATAAGATCAAAGATACATTCAAGTTCACAGTCACTAAGGCTAAATATAATTCTAAGTAAAAACAACAAAACTGAGATGGAAAGAAGGTTTTTGTGCTTAGTTTACCAGAAATTAAGTTCTCATTAAGTAACAGGATAGAATATACCCTGGTCAAACTTTTATTGGACCAAATCCCACTGTATTTCAATTTTCATGCACATGGTGCCCTATTGCGTATTTTTTGGCTAGTTTTGATTATCTAGCCATTAATTTAACAAACTTTATGTAATATTTTGATACATGACAAAAATAACCTTACTCCTCTACCCAATTAACCAAAGATCAAAATTCATACAAAACCTAAATAACAAAGTTGGTCAAACCCTAGCTCCCTTACCCCTTTACCTCTGTTACTCCATCAAACACGCTGAACATAAACAACATACATTCATCCAAGACAGGGACAAATTTTCTTCATTAAGAACAATAAATCACAAACATATGTAGTCAAAATATTCGAAAACCTTTTGAAACCAACAAGAAATCACAATCACCTCCTTTTCAACCCATATCATTTATCTAACTTAATTGATGTGAAATCAAACCATGTATCTCTAACTCCACTCAAAATTGTCCAGCCCGCACATCAACCTTACCCTTTTATAGCTGCATTACACTCTTAACCAGCAAACCGAATATAGACAAAATTGATCATCACTGACTATGCACTAAAGTAAAGACATAAATATCAGAGACACATTCTGTTTTGGTGCTTACCAGATTGCATTTCCATGGGAGAAGAGATGCTTGCACTACCTAACAATCCCTGGCAGATTTAGAAGCACCTCTTCAATTGATAATTCAGAATTATTTTAGGTCATGAATACCAACAACACGGAGAAGTTGGGTTATCTTTGGTGGGGGCACAAGAAACAAAACTAAAGACCCTTAAATACCAACAACCCATTCTGTTTTGTGAATTTGTTGGGGCACAAGCAACAAAACTAAAGACCCTTAAATAGCTTACCCTTGGTCCAAGCTTCATATAGTCCTTTTTTGAACTACTTTGGCTGGACAAATGCTAAACATATATATTGCCATTGCTACTGCTTCAGGCCAAAACGTTTTTGGAATTCGGTATTTCTACTGGTTTCCTATTCTTCTGCTCCACTAGTCCATTTTTCTGAGGCAATCTTGGGGGTAGTGAAATCTCTATAAATTCCATTCTCAGCATAGAATTGATCAAACCAACAGAGCAGAATTCTCCCCCTCAATCTGTTCTTGGTGTCTTTGACACTGAACCAGAAGCTTTAGATTGCTCCTTAGCACAACCCTTTTTGTTGGGCTTCTTTCCAAAAGGCCAAAGAGAGCTGCCACGATTTAGCTTTCTAGATTTTGGCAAGATTTAGATAGCATCACATTTAGTTATTATTGTTATTAGAAATTAGAAATTCTGCATATTACCTTAGAAAAATATTACTATAATGTCCAGCTTTCCAATTTTTTAGGTTTATTAATTTGGAAAGATACTATTGGAATATTATCTTACTTAGTATCCTATTATTTTGATTAGAATCTTACAAGAGTAGGAAAGTAGCATCTTGTAAGATCATCGAAGTTTTGATAGTTGTCTTGCAAAAAGGGTTAAGCCCATGAATTGTAATGAATATAAATATGAGTCCTATTCATTAATGAAAACCAGATTTGGGGAATTTACTGATTAAGCAAATTCTTCCACTCCTACTGCAATCAGCTCTCTCTCTGTATCTCTGCATCTCCGAGCCCCTCCCCCTTTCCCTATTCTTCTACTGTTTTGTTCTACCTTAGTCTCTATCCTCAACCATGGGGTGCGAGGGAACCCACAACAAGAAAAGAACTTCTAGCAGTCAGCCCATGAACCCAACTTTACAGGAAATAGAAGCAGCCACGAAACCAGAAATCCTTGGTAATCAAGAAACAGAATGGGATACTAATCTGAATTATCAATTGGTAACTTAATTCACTGTTTGATGGACCTAATGTCCTTAATATATTGTTTAAATTGAGGTTAACCTATGTTAGATTAAATGAGATAAGTGAACTTAGGTTAGGTAGATAGAGATGGATGTTTTAAATATTATTTGGGTATTTAATATGTTATTGTAGGTGAATAAGCGATAAATTTATTTTTTTAAGGCAAATGGAGTTGAATAGCCAACTTTTGTGAATAAGTTAACTTTAACCTTCTTTAACCACCTATTTAGTGGTTAACATTTTATAAGTAAATGGAGGTTAAAAGAGGATATTTTCGAACAACTAGTTAGAATCATACTAATAATAATTAACACATTTAACAATTTTAACTAACCTCATGTTCACTACGAATCCATTCCTTATTGGGTGCCATTTTCTAAAGGAAAAAAAAAGGCATAAACAAATAATTAGAAAACAATTGCCAATTAGATAAAACATGCACACTATTATTTTGAATAATACCCGACAAGGATTATAAAATATAATACCAAACATCATTAATAAAGTATCTAACATGAACTTAGATACATTTTAAAGGATATTGTAAATTTAATTTATCTAAAACTGATAAAACTAACAAATCCGGATATAGCCGGGTCACAAATCCAATTTTCACAAATCAACCATAACCAATACAAGTAACCATTCTAAATCATTCATACAACACATATATATACAATTAAACAACTAAAATTATCTTATCATAAGTTAATTCATTTAAAATTAATCAAAACATAAGTAAGGGTTTGAGTATTTATACCAATTATATCATATTTTATTTCTTGTTAAAACAATGTCAATGTTCATCATCATCATATTCTTTATCTAATTTTATCAACTTGAATGATTATAGAATTCTTAACTGAATTAACATAGAAAATAATCTAAGGACATAACAAAGATATTATATAACAATATAAAGTAATGAAGAAAAACTTCAGCACCACCATCCATCAAAACCCTTCCTAATATGTTACTTTCAAGATAGCATCTATCATATACTCAATTGATTAAAACAATAAATGAAACATCCAATTTAACATAATTAGGGTTTTTTAGCTTGGACTATAAATCTGGTTAAATCTTACTAAAATATTTAAATTGACATGTCGAAAATGAAATTAAACATAATATAATGCATATTATATAATCAATTGAATAAAATAACTGGATTACACAATCCAATTTAAATTTACAAGAATTTTGACCTAAGAATCCAATTTCGATTAATTTCGCACAAAAAATTCAAATTGATAGTTCTAACATGAAATTAGATACATTTTAAAGGATATTGTAAATTCAATTTATCTAGAATAGATAAATCGGATAAAACCAACAAATCCGGATATAGCCGGGTCACAAATCCAATTTTCACAAATCAACCATAACCAATACAATTAACCATTCTAAATCATTCATACAACACATATATATACAATTAAACAACTAAATTATATTATCATATGCTAATTCATCTAAAATTAATTAAAACATAAGTTAGGGTTTGAGTATTTAAACCAAACGTATTGCAGCGAAATTGGAGGGAGTGAGGGGTGCTGGACCTTCGCCGGTGGTCAAGGACCACTGCCGATGACGAACGGCGCTGGAGGAGGACGGGCGGTGGCGCGCCGTGGTTGTCCTCGTGCGTTGCTGGTGGCTGCTGCTGCTGCTGTATTGGACGATGACGACAAGGTGCAGTAGCAGCTGTGTGATGTCTGCTCGACCGGCGGCGGATTGCGTGGTGGTGTAGTCTGGGTGGAAGCCTTCGAGAAGGAGACGGCCAGGGCAGGGAAATGGACGTCGAGCAAGGGTCAGGGAGGGAGGGACGACCAGTTGCAGAAATTTTGTATAAAGGGGTACAGTCGCGCGGGAGGTGAAATGTTGTATTTTTATTTTTTATTTTTTAGTCGAAACATAAAATTGGTATAGGGCCGGCGCGCGGGAGGTGAATTTTTTTTAAGGAGTTGGGGCAATTAAGTGTTTTTTTTTATTTGTGGATTTCAGAGATTTGAAAAAAAAATTATTATAAAACATATATATGTAACTTAAATTTTTTTAACGACCAATAAATTAATGATTAACAACCAAAAATTATATTAGTCGCAATAGATATACCATCAACGACGACTTTTGACAATGGTCGTTAATAATATATCAATAACGATAAAAAAAAAATTTGGTTCTCTAAATTGGTCGTTAATGGCCCAGTTTGTTGTAGTGTTACTAGGGAAAGATTAGTGATTAAAGGGGCGTATTCGTCTGATCAATGTGTGTTTTGTGATAGTGTTGTAGAGATAGTTGATTGTGTTGTTTATCTAGTGTTAGTTTGCCTTTGATATATGGCGATATATCAGGAAAGTTGTGGGGAGGCTAGATGTGGTGGTGAATTGGGCAATGGAATTGCGAGTGTTGGTGTCAAGAACGAGGCAGCTGGAGCATAAGAAAGAAGTTCTAGTTGTGTTTTTTAAGGTGTTTGTGGCGACCATTTGGCATGGGTGCGATTTGTGAAATTTTTAGAGCCGTAAAAAACATGCAAAAGATATTATGAAACTCTTTATTCTTACAATAGTTAGACATTAGCTTCTTGCGGTATAAGTTCAAATATGATAGATGATTGGTATTTGTAATCTTCGGTGATTGGTAATGTGGTTATAACATTCATATTTTAAAGTAATGAAAATTCTTAGTTATTGAAAAAAAATACGATGTTTTTATTACCTTATCTTTAAATCATATCACATCAAGTCAGTAACTTTTTAATAATAATGGTGATATAAACTTATATAATGACAATATTTATAAAAATGATATTAATTGTAATCTTAATACTAATACTAATAAATGTCAAATAACAATAATATGCTAAACTTTGGCAAATCTAATCAGATAAGAAAATTAGACTAACCAAACATATTCTAGTTATTGTTGCTGCTACTATTCGTATTATCATTGAAGAATAATAATTGCTCCTACTGCTACTACTATTATCGCTGAAGGATAACCGTTGCTGTTCCCGCTACTAGTGTCAGAATGATTATAAATCACGGTGGCTTTAATTTAGCTAATACCTAGCTTACTGTTAGTACGTAGCAGCTAACCAACGGGCTCTAGTTGATGAGTTGATTAGCGGTAATACGTTCTCTCTTCTTCTCCATAATTAACTTCTACCTATACCTTCTTAATGATTACAACCTGAATGGATTATGAATACTACATGGATGCTATTTTGGATTCTTATGTTCAATTTCACATTAGAGAAAATGATAAAAATCATCAACTCAAATAAAAAAAGAAATTGATTAAATACACCATCCATCCACTACAGCTGTAGAAGTAGAAAAACGTTTGCAGCAGAGGACAAGAAGTGATAGAGAGGAAAGGAAAATTATCTTCCACAGCTTCACCACATACTCGGCAACCGGCGTCATTCGAGCATGAGTATACCGGTGCCGAAGGTGATGCATTAACTTTTTCTGGTTATTTTTGTGGCTGATTTGGTGGTATTGACTGGTTGGTAGCCTGTTGGTATTTGAACAAGTACTGGTTTCTTAACTACTTTTTGGTGGAAGATCAATCAAGAACTTTGAATTACTGATAACATTTTGATTGGTGGTTATAAGTTCGCTTTCGGGTGCAAAAAATATTAGGTTTGAACCCTCTTACCCTTTCTATATCAGATTTTACATTCGTCCCATGCACGAACTCTCTATAAATAAATAAATAAAAATCTAATATATTTTTGTAATTTCATATATATTTTCTCTTCTTTTTTTCACCATCTCATTTCGGGGGCTATTGGAAATTGTCATATCAATTGAGAGCGGAATGGAGCCAAAAATAGATTGGACCTATGTTGTGAAAATAAATATATTATATAAATGATATGGAATCTCAGGAATTTTGGGTTTTTGTAGGGATGATTGGATGATAGTGGAGAATTACAGTAAAGATGCTACCAAGGAGTTTAAGACTGGGGAGAAAATGAGACTAACCCTAGTTTAGAGTTTATTATCAAAAGAAATTACCTAAGATAATTACTTTTGATAAGTAATTTCAATGAAGCTATAAGTTGTTGGCTGGTTTATAACCATAATGCAGACACTTTGTCAGAAATTAAGTTGTGCTTTTCGTCAAGAAAAGCATATTATTTATGTGTATGTTAGTATGTTACCCATGAGAGCCTTGCTCTTATTAGTAGTATTTCTTTCAGAAATTAATGTTGAGTATATGCATTCCTCGCCCTTTCTTAAATGTTTTAGGTAGTGAAGCAACAAGCATATATCTCCTCAGAAGTATGACATTGGATTTATTAAGGTAAAATGAAATTGGAATGCTTTATGGTTATAGTATTACGATAGTATTACAAATATACTATAACTATATTTATTACATATTTTCCGTTTTTTACTGTATTAAAATAATAGAAGTTTTAACATGATTAATTATATATATAATATAATTATCTCGAAGGTAAAAAATATATACTACAAAAGCTAAGACAGTTACATTATGATCGTACAGTCCTTGTAATTAGTAATTTTTGTAAGAATAGGGACTGACCAGGCAGGGGGGAGGCTGCTTGTTTCAAAGACTTTACTCCTTTTTCTTTTCTTCTTTGTGAGGTACACAGGGGGAGGGGAGCCTTGTCAGAGGCCAGAGGGGAGGAGGAAGCGGCGGACAAGATAAATCTCTATCCCGGAACCCACCATTGGCTTATTTGTCGGTCCATCAAGAGATCCCATTCCCAACTTTGCACCTTTTCATATAACATGTTAACAGGCGTAGCACGAGTGTGGATGTCTTGAGTGTATCTTCATGAACATGGCCAGTGTTCAATGATACACCATGATATAATTAATTAATATTCATAAATGATTCAACGTGGTGACCGGCCAGCAAAACATATAAACAAGGGATGAAATATCTAGCCTTGTTCATCATTCATGTCTCAGCACGTTTCTGCTTTACACCCTCGTGGAACGCGAGTGACGAATGCGGTGACATTTGGTCTTTATGGGACTATAGCGGGTTAAGGAGAAGTTCGGTAGGATCTCATCTTCTTGTTCGGATTGAAGAAGTAAATTAATTTTTGAATTGGTTTTGATCTTTGATTTTGTTCTTATTATTGAAAAATTTTGGATTCATACTCAGTATATATTATATCTGATTTGATAACTTCTTTGCTTTTTCTTTTTATTATTTGTAATTCATTTTTTTAGTTTAAAACCTGATCTAATATCAGAAACATAATTCCATATTCCATGTCGGAACTCATTTATGAATTTATATATATAATACCACTATCCCAAAAAGGAGTTTTAATAACGGTTTATATATATACCGCCTGTTATTAAATCTTTAATAACAGTTCATAATTGTTATAAAAAATATAACAAAACCCGCGAATATGAGCATAAACTTTATATTTAATAACGGTTTTCAAGAAACAACTGTTGTTAAAAACAAAGGTTTTAATAACGGTTCTTCCATAAAACCGTTGTTAAAAACAAGGTTTCAATAACGGTTTTCAAGAAAAAAACCATTGTGGAAAACCAGGTTTTAATAACGGTCATTACAAAAACCGTTGTTAAAAGATAATCAAATTAGGATTTTAGTCATTGATTATGCATTTATTAAACCCTAATACGTATTAAATGAGCATAAATTTGAGATTAAATACACATTTTTAATAACGGTTTTCATCAGAACCATTATAAAAGTTTAAGTTTAAGAACCGTTATTAAAACTCTATCATCCAATTAGGGTTTTAGTTATTGATTATGCTTTTATTAAACCCTAATACATATTAACTGAGCATAAATTTGAGATGAAATACGTGATTTTAATAACGGTTCTTAATAAGAACCGTTATTAAAACTACAGTTTTTTTAATATTTTTGCTATTTTGTTCCTACCCACATACACAGTTGTATATTCAAATAATTACCAAATTTGCATTGTAAAAGAACATCAATTCATAACAAATCTGCAATCACATCATAATTTCAATCAATCTCTAATTAGTATGCATGTCTTAATACACCGGACATACTCAGGAATCAAAATTAGTAGGGCATACCACAATTTTATAGCTCTACACCCCAAAGTAAAAAATTCATAAATCACTACCACGGAAACAGCTTTTAATAACGGTTATTTTCGAGTTTTAATAACGGTTTTCAACCGTTATTGAATCGCCCGTTATTATATCTTTAATAACGGTTCATAACCGTCATTAAAAATACACAAAAACCCGCGAATATGTGCGTAAACTTCATATTTAATAACGGTTTTTACTTAAAAACCGTTGTTAAAAATGAGCTTTTAATAACGGTTCTATGGGAAACCGTTGTTAAAAATAAGGTTTTCATAACGGTTCATCAGAAAAAACCGTTGTTGAAAATCATTTTTTAATAACGGTTTTGTTTACGAACCGTTATTAAAACATGGTTTTCAACAACGGTTTTTTCTGAGAACCGTTATTAAAAGTGTATGTTTTTTTTTTTAGCATTTTTTTGTTTTGTTCCTGCCCACATACACAGTTGTATGTTCAAACAATTACCAAATCTGCAATGTAAAACAACATCAATTCATACTAGCAAGGTATCATACCATAATTTCAATCAATCTATAATTAGTATGCATGTCTCAATACACCAACTATACTTAGGAATAAAAATTAGTGGGCATACCACAACTTGGTAGCTCTACACCCCAAAGTAAAGAGTTCACAAATCTAGGCTGGAAGACCGAAATATGTAGACAAAATACAAACCTGAAAATGCATGTAGAATATATAGATCGCTACCTAATACCGAATGAATGAGTGCACGTGCTTGGCCCATTGGTCTCTAACTTCATCAATTTCATCAATATTATATTGCTGGCCTCGTGCATAGTCATCGGTGAAAAACTACAACACACATGTTTCAATTAATATACAGTTAGACATTAGGTCAAAAATATATATGTCATGATTCATTAATAGAAAAATATGGAAAAGCAAACATATATACATGGCTTGGATCTATGTTGACCGATCTATTCTGGACTATAAGATCCATTGTTCTACATACATAGTATCCACAATCATCGCCATTTTGCTGTTGTGGACATTGTCAAATGAATTCAATTAGCTCTCTAACGATTATATATTAATTTGAATTAAAACAAAATACAAAATAGTTGTCTTCCTACTTACCATGATAGGCTCATATTGAAGATTCTTTGGGTCTGGGACACCATTCCCACCTCTCCTTTGATATGCCGTCCGTAGTGCCCTAATAAATAGAGTTGGATACATAATATTGTAAGTATATATACCTCAAATAATGAAAATAGAATATATATATATATATATATATATATATATATATATATATATGTATAAATAAGCTAATGAAGTAAGAAGTGAAAAATATACTAACATGTCTATAAATTCCTTCCCACCACGACGAGCGACCTCAAAAGGCACATCATAGGTTCGAAGGGAATCAAACACATAAACTTTATTAAGATCAGGTCGGACGACGTACAAAACCCAATGTTCAGTTGCGAGGTGAGGAATGAGATAGAGCTTGTTGTGTCCCTCAATCAAAATGCGATCCGCTAAATAGTTTATGTGCCTACCCTCTGTTATTGTACTACTGTCAGCTATGTAGTATGGGCACACAAAAACAATAGAGGAAAGCATTCCCTCCAACGCAGCGCGACTAGCTACCAACCTATATATGGACGACAATAATAATGGATATTTGTTAATAACTAATAACTCATATAAGCTTAAGAGGTCGTAAAAATTCTATGTCTCCAAGAGTACTAAAATCTGAAATATGAAATAATGCTTACGTGACATAAACGGCGACACTTGTGGTTGACATCCATTCATGATTATAAATGTCGCTTATGTCAACTGTCGATACCATGTAAGTAGCATCGTCCCTTCCAACATACTCAGGATGACAATCAATGGAAAGATAATTATTCCCGAGGTAGTTTTGGGCATAGAAATACAATAAAGCTAATGCTGGTGGAGGTTGGCGTATTTCCGAAGAACGAATCTTTTGTGGGGCAACTGATTTTTCAGATTTAGCTCTCTTTTTTTTTGCAGCGCCCTCTTTTGTGTTGCTCGTTCTACTAGTACCTCTCTTAGTTTTACTAGCAGGAGCAGTCTTCTTCTTTGATTCCTTAAATAATAATAATAAACAAAATATGTATTGAGCATATATATATGAAAAAGGTATAAACAATGTAACTACTAAACTAGGTCTAATGAAGATATTGAACGTCAATATATACCTCTTCAGTAGTGAGATGTATCTGATCCACAGGCCAAGGCATGAAGCTTCCATGAGCTTCTAGCACTGTGGCTGCCTCATTGCCCTCTTTATAACAAGGCAAGGGTGCACTACCAATGATTGGAGTGTCAATACTCACCGGCCTTGTAAGTAGGGCTAAGTTATACCCGTGGACAGTTTGCGTTTGGGTACTGTGACTGATGCGGACCCTTCCTTTCGCCAAAATAGTTGAAAGATCATTCGCTAACAAGTCACATTTATGCAAACCCTAAACGAAAATATTACACATTATTAACTATTTATGACACCGAATACATTTAATAACAATTCAAAGTTATGTAATGCTTACCTCGGAAAGAGAAGAAAGACGTGTATCAGCTTCACAACTGTCTCTGACACTATTTACATTAGGTATGTGAAGCTGATCATGGTCGACTAAATCGGATGGCTTATACCCTTGAGATTTAATAAATGACAACTCTTGCTCCATTGTTGTCATCTGTTCAAATGCCACGTTCAATTTCTGTGTAAGGATGGCGACTTGCTCATCAGTGTTACGAGAACCACGAGATTGACCACGTACGTTCGTTTTCATAACACCTAATCCAAGACCCCTGTGTCTTCCAGGGTGTTCTACAATTCCTATAGCCTGTGATACAATGTTATATTGGTCTACCCCCTCCTCACCATCTGACGCTTGAAGTTTGTCCTGTAATGTATATAATATATGTAAAATTATCTTGCATGAATAAGCATAATATAATAGTTTTCTAAAAGAAAAGTAAGCAGGGTTCCAAATATCTAGAAACTTACAATTTTTTTCGCTGCAACATCTACATCTTTATTAATATATCCATCTTTTGTTGCTCTAGCCTTCTTCCATAATGTACCAATATTAATGGACGAGGTACATGGGTCTAAGTCTTGGGCTATGAGCTATAAATCAAAAAATATTCTTATAATGTACCAATATTATAAAATTCGTCAGTACGCTGTAAATAGATAAATCACAAAATACATACCAACTCCTCTTCAAGGCCTGCATAACCTTTGCGAGCCATATTATGCCGGTATTTATTCTACTTCGCAATCTCTTTATTTTTGGCACTTTTTTCCTATGTCACCAGCCAAAACATAGTGACATAGTTATTTCAATATTATGCACAATACTAGGATCGATAATAAAAAATTAATTGTTATCTAACAAATACCTTAAAATCACCCGTAAGACGATATGCAATAAATTGGTTCCAACTTTCTTGATCGATGAAACCGTATCGTTTGGGTGGATTCTGCCGTAGAGAACCATCACTCTTTCTGTACATTTTCCTACGAGCTAAAAATGACCTAAATGTTCTTAGACGCTCCCCACAATGTCTAAGAAGCCATTTCTTCCTACTCTCTGGCACATTAAATACTCTCTGCATTGTAAGACATACAAATGTATACCGATATTAATGTATTAAAATTAATAAAATTTTACATACATAAATGATTACATAAAATTGTATATTTACCGTGATTTCCTGCCAAATATGCTCCTTATGACCCGTTGGAACCTGCTTCCAATTATTATAGGAGATAGGAACACGGTTACGTGTCACAAGTGAAATGTAAGTCAAAAACATGTATGCATAAGGGCCAATGGGAAGATTGTAAGTATTCCATCCCAACTCGACTATTTCTCCTTTATTCCTCATATCTGTGATGATTCTCATAATTGTCGGCCCTCTTTTCCCTTCTTCATCACTGCTGTCCCTATCAATATTCTTATTGACCATATCTCTAAAAGAAATCAATAAATAAATTATGTTAGAATGTTATGTATTGAGCATAATTGAGTTGAAAAAAACCAACATAGATATTATATGTTACAATATTATTACCCTCATTGCCTTCTTTTCCTTCTTTTTTTCCCCCTTGTTTTTGGATTAGATTTAGGATCTGATACATATATTACTTCACGATGATCATCCCTGACATATATTTCCTCCTCATTAATTGTATTGTTATCATCGTTCAATAATTGAGTTGCTTGCATAGCTGAGACACACTCGTTATTCCAATTGGCATCATTTTCATCATCACATTCATTGGCATTTCTTTTTTTCGTAGATAGTACTACAGACCATCCATTATCAGTAGGATCAGTGACATAGAATACTTGTGTCGCTTGTGATGCTAAGATGAATGGGTCTTGTTTATGCCCTGCCCTATTAAGATCTACTAATGTGAATCCATCTTCATATCTAACCCCACTGCTGTTATCAACCCATCTGCAGCCGAATACAGGGATTTTAAATACAGTGTAATCTAACTCCCATATATGTTCAATCACACCATAATAATTCATATCTGCATAAGTTGGATTCTTGTCTTTCGCACTAGCAACATGCATTGCCTCAGCCACTAAAGTCACCCCACTGTTCTGCATTGTACTCTTCCCATCTTGTTCTTTTGTATAAAAAGTGCAACCGTTGATCACATAACTGGTATATTAAAAAACTTCATAATGAGGTTTCTGAGACAACCAGTGCAGGGTTTTGGAAATTAAAGTTGGGGAATGACCGATGAGTGGAATGATGCGATCTCTTATCCAATCAATAAAGGAAAGATTATGTTTATCGATAATCCATTTCTCAGTCTTGGATGGATTTTCAATCCGTAAAGAAGTCATATGCTCTTCAACATACGGCTGAACATCATCACTATTGTGTAATACATATAGATGTGCTGCACGGAACATGTTAGGGTCTACACGCCCAAGCTGTCTGCCTCTAATACCCTGTCCTTCAAATTTGCCCGTATGTCGAGACTTAGGAATACCAAGAGCTTCAGCATTTGACAAGTACTTCGTGCAAAACTCAATTGCCTCTTCCACCGGGTAACTCTCAACAATACATCCTTCTGGCCGATATCGATTCTTCACATAACCTTTTATCAACTTCATAAACCGTTCAAAGGGGTACATCCAATGCCCATGAACAGGTCCTAGCATCTTTATCTCATAAACTAAATGAACAGTTAGATGTACCATAATGTCAAAGAATGACGGTGGAAAATACATTTCAAGTTGGCACAAAATAATCACAATCCCTTTTTGCAAGGCGTCCAAACTATCAGGATGTATAACTTTAGAGTAGACGGCTTTAAAAAACCAACAAAGCCTCGTGATAGTAATTCGAACACGTTTTGGCAAAATTCCACGTATAGCTATCGGCAACAAGTGCTGCATCAAGATATGACAATCATGAGACTTCATGTTAATTAATTTCAACTCTTTCATCGACACGAGCCTTCTGACATTTGAAGAATACCCTTCCGGAACCTTGATACCGTGCAAGAATTCACAAAATGAAATTTTCTCTTTTCTGGAAAGAGTATGACACGCCGGGGGTAAATATGTTCTTCTTCCGTTGTTTCGCGGTTTCAGTTCTTGTCTAATACCCATTTCTTCCATATCCATTCGAGCATTTATCCCATCTTTAGTCTTGCGTGGAACATGAAGTAATGTGCCAACAAGACTGTCACATATATTTTTCTCAATATGCATCACATCAAGGGTATGTCTCACGTAGAAAGATTCCCAATAAGGAAGGTTGAAGAATATTGACATCTTCTTCCACCCAACTGATGGAGGCTTATCTTTATTCTTCTTCCCAAACTTGACACTCAAATGTTTCATCTTCAGCCACACTTGTCGACCCGTCAACCGGATTGGTGCGTGCCCTTCTTCTCGGAATCCATTGAATGCTTTTCTTTGCCTATGATAATGATGATTCTTCGGTAAAAACCTACGATGCCCAAGGAACACAGTCTTTCGGCCATGTCTTAGCTGAACAAATGAAGTATTCTCCTCACATATCGGACATGCATAATGGCCTTTCACACTATAACCTGACAAGTTGCCATATGCCGGAAAATCATTTATAGTACAGAATAACAATGCTCTCAAAGTGAAATTTTCTTGACCATATGCATCAAATACTTCAACGCCCATGTCCCATAAGAACTTCAAATCATCAATCAAAGGTGCCAAATAAACATCAATATCATTCCCAGGTTGGTTTGGCCCGGAAATGAGTAAAGACAACATCATATACTTGCGTTTCATATAGAGCCACGGAGGTAAATTGTATATAACCAAAATCACTGGCCATAAACTGTAGCTGCCTTGATTGTGCGGATTCATTCCATCTGCAGAAAGTGCAAGGCGCACATTTCTTACTTCTTTACCAAATTCAGGAAACAACCCATCAATCGTCATCCATTGTGGAGAGTCGGATGGATGTCTAAGAAGCCCGTCATCTATCTTGTCATCAGCATGCCATCTTAGGTTCTTGGCATCTTCAATATCATTAAACATCCGCCTTAATCTTGGTATTATAGGAAAATACCATAACACCTTAGCGGGCACCTTGTTCTTCTTGTATCGTGGTGCTTTGCATTCAGGATTAGGACAACTATCCAAAGATGCATTGTCATTGCGATATAAAATACAATCATTAGGGCATGCATGTATCTTCTCATAACTCATGCCCATAGAGGATAGAATCTTCTTCGCTTCATACGTACGATCGGGTAGAACGTTATCATCAAGAAGCATATCCTTCACAAGTGACAATAATTCTGTAAAACTCTTATCACTCCATCCATTACATGCCTTTAAGTTGTACAACCTTAAAGTAGCGGATAATCGCGTAAACGTCTTACAATCACCGTACAAAGGTTTCTCCAAGTCATTCAATAACTTCTCAAACATTTTTGGACAATCCCGAACACTTTCCTCAACCTTTTGAGTCATCTCCTCTAACGAATGTCCCTCATAGTTATCAAATGATGATCCACTACTATCCCTCCCAGCATCGTCATTTTCATATTTAGACTCTGTTTCCCCATGCCATATCCAACAAGTGTAGCTTGTATCAATTCCATACAAAAATAAATGATCTCTCAAATCATTAGCGTTGACACGCTGAATATAAGCACACTTCAAACAAGGACAGACTATTCTACTATTGTCCCGAGCATGTTCAACTGCAAACTTGATGAAAAACTCCACTCCTTCGTTATATTCTCTAGACAGACGATTTGCAGACAACCATTTCCGATCCATATTATTTGAATCTAGATATATCCCACATGAAAGTAATTATATATTAAAAATCAATTGAATTATAAGTATAATAATTTTCAAATCACTCTTGCTTAGAAAGAATTAATCTCAAAAGTATCATGCTATTCTCTCTCTCTCTCTCTCTCTCTATATATATATATATATATATATATATATATATATATACGAATCATGCTAACAAGTTTCCAAAATTATATTAATGCTGATCAATGAAACTCCTCATACTTACAAAGAGTTCATTATATATATATATATATATATATATATATATATATATATATATATGCATACATACAAACGTAGCAAAATATTATACAATTAATAGTTCAATTTACAAAAGATATGCATACTACAGGATTTAAGCAATAGCAGCACTATATACATCAAAATGTTGCTCTAACTCAAATACCTAAAAAACGAAAACTCATATCTAAAACTAAATCCCCCGATAGCCTCGTCGAGCCCGACTAAAAACTATAACTCTAAAAGTCCACTCATCACGATATATCATTTGATCCCTGACATCATCAAATGAGAGTCTACTCACGGATACTCTAGGGTAATTGAGGTGGATACTCCGAGGCAAGCTATGACGATACCTCCACTCGTCATCGATGACCATCAGTTCTCTCGATATCCTATCATACTCTCTAGCAAACAGCTCACCCTCAATAAATCTTGGGTGTGGTGCATCACTGTGGTAGACAAACCACTGCAAAACAGTAGACGTAGCCGATGCCCATGGCTCTATCTGAGGCAGGGTCAACAGAAGGTGATAAGATCTGAAATGGAAGGGGTGATAGGATGAGCCACTCGCGTACAAATGACATAGCTCATTATATAACCATATCACATGAGTCCGTACATCTCTATGTGGCGCCATATGAAAATACAGTGGAGGGTATGTCATCTGATCACTACCTACAAATGAGAACCACTAAACCTTATCATCAAGGTTGTTCTCGAAATTAAAAGGATCTAAATTACAGAATATATAAAGTGATCTTCAACTAGCTAGACAAATCATAAATATATTCTACCAGATCATAACAAACTATGTAAACCTAACAACATCAAACTATTTAAAATAAGGACATAATCTTTAGTTATATATTTAACAAACTGGCTAAACATCAAACTATCATCAAATCATTCAAGCTACGCATAGTAAAATCAAGTAGATATTAATAAGATAATATATATATATATATATATATATATATATATATATATATATATATAGTACAATCTAATAAATCTTATATGATGATGATGATGATTATTATTATTATTATTATTATTATTATTATACACAATTATTCATCTCTATTTAATTTTTATCGATCACAACACCGATGCCCAACCAACCTCCTCAACTTTTCCCCAGGCACAATACCCTTATCCTTAGGATTTTTCCTTATAGCCCTAGTTTATATTTAATATAATAAACGATAAACCCTAACCCTCCCCCTCCCACTAACCCTAACAATAATTAACCCTAATAAATTATAATAAAAAATAACACTAAACCTCATAAGATAATGATCCTAAACCTATAGCTAACCCTAACCCTAACCACAATTATTTAAGATTATATATACACATCTTATATATGAATATATTATAAATATATATACATATAATAGAACACATATAAACACACATTTTACGGAAAAACAAACATACACATCTTACAAAATATATATTAAAAAAAGCATATAAATACACATGATCATCTACATATATAATAATGTGAGTGCTAAAAAAATATATACACCTTAATTTTATACTTAGAACGTACATATCTTATGATAATAATATATATTTTAGGCTTGTGGATTCTCTTAAAATAATAATACATATTTTTATAAAATAGATTATAAACACATTTATATATATATATATACATATATATTAAGGTCTCGGCCGGCCACAATCAAAAAGGCCACAGCAAATTTTTTCACTAACACATCGAACGACAGATTTTCGAACAACACATCAAACACAACATCTTCGGTGCAACATGCATGCATTTATATATATATATATATACATATCAGTAGAGACAAATTAAGCAATATTGAAGGAAGAACAACACATACATAAAGGGAGCGACGACGTACAAGTTGAGAACGGCAACGACGAAGGTACAAATGCTGGCTACGTTCGCAAGAATGGCAGAGGGGTGGTGGAGAGATGGCGGTGCGACGGTTTCCCTTAATTCAGAGGAGCCGGAGCGGTGGTGCAAGGGTTCGCAATAGAAAGAGAGTACGAGAGGGAAGCGGCAGAGTGTGAAATTTTTGGCACGAAACAAAAGAGAACAAAATAAAAGGAGATATTAATAACGGTTCCTGTAAGAACCGTTATTAAAAAATGATTTGATAACGGTTCTTACAAGAACCGTTATCAAAACAAGATTTAATAACGGTTTTAAAAGGAACCGTTATTAAAAAATTGGAAATTTTAACAATGGTTCTTGTTTGAACCGTTATTAAATCAATTTTTAATAACGGTTTTACGTCAACCGTTATTAAAATTCCCGTGCAAAATTTTACCTTGCACTTTTAATAACGGTTATTACGTAAAACCGTTATTAAAAATTCCAGCGCATTAATTTTCACGGATTTGACGACGGTTTTCGAACCACCGTTACTGATGTGCCGTTATTAATTCCTGTTTCCGTAGTAGTGAATCTAGCCTAGAAGACCAAAAGACATAGACGAAATACAAACCTGAACATGCATGTAGAATATATAGATCTCTACCTAAGACCAAATGAATGAGTGCACGTGCTTGGTCCATTGGTCTCTAACTTCATCAATTTCATCTATATTGTATTGTTGGCCTCATGCATAGTCATCGGTAAAAAACTACAATGCCCAAGTTTTAATTAATATACTGTTAGCACTTACGTCAAGTACCAAACATATATGTCATGATTCATTAATGGAAAAATATCAAAAAGAAAACATACATGGCTTTTATATATGTTTACCGATCTGTTCTGGACTATCAGATCCATTGCTCTACATACATAGTATCCACAATCATCGTTGTTTTGCTATTGTGGACACTGTCAAATAAATTTAGTTAGCTCTCTAACTATTAGATATTAATTTGAATTAAAATAAAATGAAAAATAATTGTCTTCCTACTTACTATGACAGGCTTATATTGAAGATTCTTTGGGTCTGGGACACCATCCCCACCCCTCCTTTGATATACCATCCATAGTGCCCTAATAAATAGCATTTGATACACAATATTGTAAGTATATATACCTCAAATAATGAAAGTAAAATATATGTATAAATAGGCTAATGAAGTAAGAAGTGAAAAGTATACTAACATGTTGATAAATTCCTTCCCACCACGACAAGCGACTTCAAAATGCATGTTATAGGTTTGAAGGGAATCAAATACATAGACTTTATTAAGATCAGGTCGGACGGAGTACAAAACCCAATGTTCATTTGCGAGGTGAGGAATGAGATAGAGCTTGTTGTGTCCCTCAATCAAAATATGATCCAATAAATAGTTTATGTGCCTACCCTATCTTATTGTACTACCATCAGCTATGTAGTATGGGCACACAAACACAATAGAGGACATCATTCCCTCTATTGCAGCGCAATTAGCTACCAACCTATGGACGGTAATAACAATGCATATTTGTTAATAACTAATAACTCATATAAGAGGTCATAAAAATTCCAATTGTACAAGTTAAGAGTAATAAAATCTCAAAATGAAATAATACTTACATGACATAGACGGCGACACTCATGGTTGACATCCATTCCTCATTATAAATGTCACTTATGTCAATCGTCGATACCATTTAAGTAGCATCATCCCTCCCAACATACTCAGGACAACAATCAATGAAAATATAATTGTCCCTGAGGTAGTATTGGGCATAAAAATATAATAAAGCTATTGTTGGTGGAGATTGGTTTTTCTCTAAAGAAGGAATCTTTTGTGGGGCAACTGATTTTTCAGATTTAACTCTTTTTCCTTTAGTAGTGCCCTCTTTTGTGTTGCTCGTTCTGCTAGTACCTCTCTTGGTTTTACTAGCAGGAGTAGTCTTCTTTTTTGATTCCCTAATTGATAATATTAAACAAAATATGTATTGAGCATATATATATGAAAAAGGGTATGAATAGTGTAACTACTAAACAAGGTCTAATGAAGATGTCGAATGTCAATACCTTTTCTGTAGTGGGACGTATCTGATCCGCAGGCCAAGCCATGAGGCTTCCATGAGCTTCTAGTACTTTGGTTGCCTCATCGCCCTCTTTATAACAAGGCAAGTGCGCACTGCCAATGATTGGAGTGTCAATACTCACCAGCCTTGTATTTAGGGCTAAATTGTACCCATGGACTGTTTGTGTTTGGGTACTGTGACTGATGCAGATCCTTCCTTTCTCCAAAAGTGTTGAAAGGTCATTCGAACAAGTCACATTTATGCAAACCCTAAAAAAAATATTATAAATTATTAATTAATTATTACACTGAATACATGTAATAACAATTCATAGTTGGTAATACTTACCTCGGGAAGAGTAGAAAGACGTGCATGAGCTTCACAACTATCTCTCACATTATTTACATTAGGTATGTGAAGTTGATCATGGTATACTAAATCAGATGATTAATACCCTTGAGATTTAATAAATGACAACTCTTGCTCCATTGTTGCCATCCGTTCAAATGCCATGTTCAATTTCTGGGTGAGGATGGCGACTTGCTCATTAATGCTACGAGAACCACGAGATCTACCACATATGCTCCTTCTTGTAACACCTAATCCAAGGCTCATGTATCTTCTAGGGTGTTCTACAGTTCCTATAGCTTGGGACACAAAGCTATATTGGTCTATCCGCTCCTCACCATCTAAAGTTTCAAGTTTGTCCTATAATGTATATAATATATATAAATTTAACTTATAGGAATAAGCATAATATAATAGTTTTCTAAAAGAAAACTAAGTAGGGTTTTAGATATCTAAAAACTTACAATTTTTATTGCTGCAACATCTACATATTCATTAATATATCAATTTCTTGTTGCTCTAACCTTCTTCCATAATGTACCAATATTGATGGATGAGGTATATGGGTCCAAGTCTTGGGCTAGGAGCTACAAATAAAAAAATATTCTTAATTAAGAATATTATTATAAAATTCAACATTTACATGTAAATAGATAAATCACAAAATGCATACCAACTCCTCTTCAAGGCCTGCATAGCCTTTGGGAGCCATATTATGCTGGTATTTTTTTTGCTTCGCAATCTCTTTATTTTTGGTACCTTTTTCCTATGTGATAAGCCAAAATATAGTCACATGGTTATTTCAATATTAAGCATAATGCTAGGATTGATACAAAAAGTTAATTGTTATCTAACAAATACCTTAAAGTCCCCCGTAAGACGATATGCAATAAATTGGTTCCAACTTTCTTGATAGATGAAACCATATCGTTTGGGTGGGTTCTGACATAGAGAACCATCCCTCTTTCTATACATTTTCCTATGAGCTTAATATGACCTAAATGATCTTAGACGCTACCCATAATGTCTAAGAAGCCATTTCTTCCTACTCTCTAGCACATTGAATACTCTCTACAAAATAAGACATGCACATGTATACTGATGTTAATGTAATAAAATTAATACCATTTGACATACAAAAATGATTACATAAAATAGCATATTTACTGTGATTTCCCTCGAAATATGCTCCTTATGACCCTTTGGAGCTTGCTTCCAATTATTATCGGAGATAGGAACATGGTTACAGGTCACAAGTGAAATGTAAGTCAATAACATGTCTGCGTAAGGGCCAATGGAAAGATTATAAGTATTCCATCACAACTCGACTAATTCTCCTTTATTCCTCATATGTATGGTGATTCTTATAATCATAGGTCCTCTTTTCCCTTCTTCATCACTGCTTTTGTTGGCCATATCTCTACAAAAAATAAATAAATAAATTATGTTAGAATTTTATGTATTGAGCGGATGTTATGTATTGAATATAATGTACCATTATATTATTGATACAAACACAACAACAAAAGTTATTTTAGACGACACATAAAAGACAACGGATTATAACTAACGTTGTTATAAAGTATAATTAACAACGGTTAATATTATACTACCGTTGTTAAATATCTAAAACTAGAAGCGCGGATTAATTTATTTTACTATTATAACGGTAAACTAGAGAAACAACAACGGGTCCGTGTGCCGTGGTGTATAAATGAAACGACAACGGTTATTTAGCATAACCACAACGGTGTTTAAGCCGTCCTAAATTTCATTAAACGACAACAGGTAATGTATATAACAACAACGGTATAGAACCCGCTGTTGAAGATATAAATCAACAATGGGTAAGGAATTTTCCACAACGGTTTTAAACCCGTTGTTGAAAGGTAACTTACATCGGCTAACAACAACGGTGATTTATCCGTTCTTAGTTTCGTATATACTTCTCAGATTAATTTGTAACCGATCAATGATGGGTTTCTTTCCTACCTTGCGCGCGTAGTGAAAATCATCAAGTTTTAATTTCCTCCATCACGCGCAACCTTCAACTGATCAGGACGTCAATTCCAGAACGTCTGGCTTCGTCTTCCTTTCTCCATCATCTTGAAGCACCCGTCGTCTTCCTCAAGCTATTGCATTTCGTTGTTCTTGCTAGTCGAGATTCATTGTGCACACTGAGGTAATTATCAGCTGTTACTACATTATATTCTTAATTTATTTTCCAGGCTTAATTAGTTAGGGTTTAATGAATCCGATTTGATATTGGTGTTTTGATTGGCCAAATTAGATTTGTTTACCTGCAATATGTGTTTGTTGTATAAATAATTCTAATTTTATGTTTGTGCTGCTCGAATAACAGGGGCTTGGTCGGTGGTGGTTATTTGTTGGTAGCTGGTGCTTACATGAGACTTATTAATTGAAAAGTTCTAGTCACAAATCCTAACCGATTGTGGTTGAGTATTTTGTGTTACTTGAGTTATCTGCATTGAGCTTCTTAGAATTAGGTATGGGTTGAGGCTACCATTGGTTGTTTTAAGTTATGAAGGTACTAATAATAATTTCTTGGAAATGACATGAATTATTGCGTGTGATAGGAGTTGGTAGAGTTTATTCAATAAAGGATATTTGTGTAATAAAGATAATTATTACAATGATTTTTACTCATAATATAATTGTAGTGGCATCTATTTGAGAACAACTATTTATTTTATTTGTATAAAAAATTCATTCTACTAATTTGTGTACTTTGTAGGAAAGTAGGAAAAATATTCTTGTAATTACACTTTTACCATTACTGAAAAATAATAAAGAATTCAATGTATATAGAATTATAAAAAATGAAGGTAAAAAGTATGTTTTGATTTTTTTGGAATACAAAAGTATAATGGTCAAATGATGCCTGGTTCACAGCCCCTGTTGCAGTGCTACCTTCAGCTTCACCACTCTGGGCTTGGGAAGGATGTGCCCTATTCTGTTCATATAATTAGTTAGGTTTTAACCAAAATATTAATATGCACAGAACTATTAATTTCATACAATTTATATAAACATAATACAAAGGGTTGTGCATTACAGGTTTGCAATGTAGGAAGATGATAATTCTCAGGTCTTTGAAAAATTTATATACGAGTGTTGAAGTTTAGCTTATTATATATTTTTATTAATGTTTAAGTGTATCATCTAACATCGTAATTATTATCCATATAGATTTTATTGCCAATATGGATCGTTCTTGGATGTCTGCTAATCGTATATCTCGAGAATATGAAAATGGAGTTGAGGAATTTATTAGGTGTGCAGTTGCTCATGTTGGAAACGATAGTAGATTTGTCTGTCCCTGCCTAAGGTGTCGTTTTGTAAAGCGAGTTAATGAATCTGAAGCTAGAGATCATTTATTCTTATATGGGATTGATAAAAATTACACTAGATGGATATGGCATGGTGAAACGGAACATGTGGGAGCTAATGTGGAAAGTCAGGAAAATATTTTTGGGATCAATGATGGCGATCGTTTAGAGGAAATGACTCATGCTGTTGAGCAAAGAGTTCGCGATTGTCCTCAAATGTTTGATAAGTTGGTGGGTGACTCTGAAACACCCCTATATAGTGGATGTACAAAGTTCACCAGATTATCTGCTATTTTAAAGTTGTATAATTTGAAAGCATGTAATGGTTGGACCGATAAGAGTTTCACAACCTTATTAGAACTTGTAAAAGATATGCTTCCAAATGATAATGTGCTCCCTAGTCGCACTTACGAGGCTAAAAAGGTCCTTTCCACTATAGGTATGGATTATGAGAAGATACATGCTTGCCCTCAAGATTGTGTCTTATATCGAAATGAATATACATCTCTTGAGAGTTGCCCCGAATGCCACACATCACGATATAAAAAGCCAGGGGTTCCAGCAAAGGTTATATGGTTATTTCCAATAATACCAAGATTTAGGCGCATCTTTAATAATCCTAAAGATGCTAAAAACTTAACATGGCACGCTGATGGAAGATTAACTGATGGCTTACTAAGACATCTCGCAGACTCTGCACAATGGAGAATGATTAATTATCGATTCCCCGACTTTGGAGAGGAACCAAGAAACCTACGATTAGCTCTTTCTGCGGATGGAATGAATTCACATAATTCCGGAACCCATAGTACATGGCCTGTGATTTTGGTAATTTATAACCTGCCACCATGGCTATGCATGAAACGAAAATATATGCTATTATCTCTATTAATATCGGGACCGAAACAACCGGGAAATGACATTGATGTATATTTGGCACCTCTTGTTGAGGATTTGAGGTTGTTGTGGGATGAGGGTGTTGAATTATTTGATTCACATCATGAAGAGAGTTTCAACTTAAGGGCAATGTTGTTTTGTACTATCAATGATTTTCCTCCATATGGAAATTTATCTGGATATGGTGTGAAAGGACATTATGCATGTCCTATATGTGGAGAATATACATCCTTTTGTCAATTGAAGCATGGGAAGAAGACCGTTTATCTCGGACATAGAAGATTTTTGCCAATGAACCATCCTTATCGTAGGCAAAGAAAAGCTTTTAATGGAAAACCTGAATTCCTAGGAGCTCCAGAACCATTGAGTGGCCAACAAATACTTGATAGAATAAATGGTTTGAATGCTAAGTTTGGGAAGAAGAATAAAGCCTCAATTCCTACTAGTAGATGGAAGAAACGATCAATATTCTTTGATCTTCCATATTGGGAACATTTATATATAAGACATTGTCTTGATGTAATGCATATTGAAAAGAATATATGTGATAATATGATTGGTACGTTACTTAATGTGCCATGGAAGACAAAAGATGGCATCAATGCAAGACGAGACATGGTTGAGATGGGTATTCGAAGGGAATTAGCACCACAAAGGAATGGGAATCGTACTTATTTGCCACCAGCATGTTATACCCTTTCAAGAAAGGAGAAAATTGATTTTTGTGAGTGCTTAAAAGGATTTAAAGTTCCAGAAGGGTTTTCCTCAAATATTAGTAACCTTGTTTCAATGAAAGATTTGAAATTGGTGGGTACGAAATCGCATGACTGTCATGTTTTGATGCAGCAACTGTTGCCGATCGCTATTCGTTCCGTACTTCCTAAATGTGTTAGAAATGCAATTACTAAGCTTTGTTTTTTCTTCAAGGCATTGTGCTCTAAGGCTATTGAACCTAAAAAGTTAGATGTACTACAGAGAGATATTGTCATCATCATGTGTCAACTTGAGATGTATTTTCTGCCTTCTTTCTTTGATTGCATGGTTCATTTGACCGTGCACTTGGTTAGGGAGGTGAAATTGTGTGGTCCTGTCTATATGCATTGGATGTACCCATTTGAGCAATTTATGAAAATATTAAAAGGGTATGTACGGAATCCATATCGACCAGAGGGGTGTATTGCGGAGAGCTACATAGTTGAGGAAGCTATTGAATTTTGCACCAATTATTTATCCAATGCTCATGCAATAGGTATTCCTAAATCTCGACATGATGGAAAAAGTGAAGGTGTGGGTATGATGGGTAATAAGTTGATACGCATAGAGCGTGATATGTGGCAAAAAGTACACTTGTATGTTCTTCATAATACCGAAGAAGTTCAACCATATATAGAGGAACATATGAGAATGTTACGTACTAAAAACCCATCTAGGAATGAAAAGTGGATACTAGAGCAGCATAATATATCTTTCATTGAATGGTTTCGTGATCACATTCCTCGTCAAATGACACACTCATCAAGTACTATTTCTGATACATTGAAATGGTTATCCCAAGGGCCTCGTATGGAAGTATCATCTTTCACAAGCTACTTGATCAATGGGTATACTTTCTACACTAAGTCACAAGATGAAAAGAGTACCATGCAGAATAGTGGGGTGACTTTGGTTGCTGAAGCATTACATATTGCTAGTGCGAAAGATAAAAATCCTATGTATGGGAATATGTCATATTATGGTGTAATACAACAAATATGGGAGTTGAATTATACTTTCTTCACAGTTCCTGTTTTTAGTTGCATTTGGGTTGACAACAATAATGGGATTGAAGTTGATGAGTTAGGGTTCACTCTTGTTTATCTTAATAAGTTGGGCCATAAACATGATCCTTTTATATTGGCATCACAAGCAAGACAAGTATTTTATATCACCGATCCTCTTGATAAGAGGAGATCTGTGGTTTTAACCACAAAGAGTAGAAATGTGCATGAAGATGATGATTTCAATGATTCTATTTTTCAACAAGAGACAACCTTCTCTATTATAAGAACGTCATTTTCTCGGGGTGATGACATTGATCCCAATAAAGAGGATACATATTTGCGGTATGATCACTCTGAAGGGTCATGGATTGTAGAAGAAGATACAAGTGAAAAATCACAAAAGAGAAAATCTCGTAATTCTAAGTACGAACCTTTATTTTTTTTAAGTATAACGGTGCCATATAATATTTTTTTCCTCGTATAATTTGATTTACCTAAACACATTATATGATGACAAAATATTTCTCTTTTCAGAGCAAGGAGGAGATAGAAACACAAGTTTAGCTATTACCCAATAGAGGCGTTGATGCTTGTTCTAGTATTTGGTATGTCTTTTTACCTTATTTTAATTGCTAACTTCTTGAAATAAAAAGCTACTTAATCCTTTTATTGAATCCTTTATCATTTTCATCATTTTTCTTATACAATGTGTTTTAGAGACATGGCTTGTGATGATGGAGATGCTTTGCCCCATGGCTCTCGTAAAAAAAGGGGGCCTACTGCATTGCAACAGGTGGCGATGAAACGATTACGAAATGAAAAATTTAGTTTGGAATGGAACATGAGGGGGCAGACTATTTGTGCAAATGGTAAGCTATTATCTACATACATAGGAGAGTGTGCACGTAATCATGTGCCTATTAGCTATGAAACGTGGGATGAAGTACCAGTAGAAAAAAAAGAAATTGCATGGGAAGAAATATCGGTAAGTTGATTTACCTTAAAAAAAGAAATTTAATGTTTTGTATGATTATTATACTATGACTATGATTTTGTGTAATTTGGTAGGCTGTTTTCGACATCCCTATTTATCGAAAGAAGGCAATTATTGTTCGAGTTACAAAAGCATGGAGGCAATTTAAGTCCACTTTGGGAAGAAATTTCATTTATAAGGATGATGGCACTATCTGAAAAGAGCCACCAGAAAACTATCGAATTTTACAATCAGATTGGGATATTTTTCTAAGGAAAAAGCAGACTAATGAATATAAGGTATAATTGTATAAAACATGTATTCTTCATATCTATTTTGTTTATATATCACTATAATTTGGATTATTATCACAGGAAAAAAGTGGAGCAATGCGAGAGCTAGCTTTGAAGTATATATACCATCACAACTTGTCTCATAAGGGATATGTTAGTCTCGAGCGAGAAATTGTAAGTGAAATTAAGAAACTTTTCTGATACATTTTATTATATCTATACTTTAAATTCTAATATTTTTTTACCTTTTCAATAAATTCACCAGTCCTCTTAATCATGACCATTAAAACCTAAATGTAAAGAATGGAGACCTTCCATGGTACAGAACTAGGATTTCAAAAACTAGAGTTGCCATTATATTCTTCAGTAGGTTGGCTTATTCCTTACATATTGATTGATTCCTAGTCACTTTCTTTGTTAACTTTCTGAGGCTGCAAACAGCTTGTACATCCAAATCAAAGTTCTATGAACTCTGAACCTGGAGAAATTTTTTCTACCTAACTTCATTTTATGATGGCCCTGAGTTCTTACACACATAATGAAAGCACAACATTATATCACAGAACCAGGATACAGACCTTTCTTTTTCTTTTATTTTTTAATAGAGGAGAAGAAAAGCAAAAACTACCATATGGAAGATAAGGTATCCTCTAAAAATAACAAGAAATTGAAAATGGAAACAGAAACCATTATCAGAATTGTATTCTTGGGTTGTTGAGATGGGTTGTTGAGATGGCCCTTCCAAAATCCTTTTCCTTGCTGTTTGTGAGACCTATAGTAGTATGTGTTTTATCGTATTCTTTTTCCAAGTAATTTAACACCATCCTAATGAGCTTAAGCATAGTGATTGTGTAGTTGTTACTGATTAAATATGCTCCCATGCCTTCCTGAAATGATTCTTCATTGGTTTTTGAATGTTAAAGCTCACCCTAAATGCTCTCATAAATAACAAATCTTACATTAGGCATTGAAGTTTTTTGCTTATAACTGGTGCTGAAATTCTACCTAACTTAATTTTTTGATGGCCCTGAGTTCTTACACACATAATGAAAGCACATCATTATATCACAGAACCAGGATACAGTTCTTTCTTTTTCTTTTATTTTTTAATAGAGGAGAAGAAAAGTAAAAATTACCATATGGAAGATAAGGTGTCCTCTAAAAATAACAAGAAATTGAAAATGGAAACAGAAACCATTATCAGAATTGTATTCTTGGGTTGTTGAGATGGGTTGTTGAGATGGCCCTTCCAAAATCCTTTTCCTTGCTGTTTGTGAGACCTATAGTAGTATGTGTTTTATTGTATTCTTTTTCCAAGTAATTTAACACCATCCTAATGAGCTTAAGCATAGTGATTGTGCAGTTGTTACTGATTAAATATGCTCCCATGCCTTCCTGAAATGATTCTTCATTGGTTTTTGAATGTTAAAGCTCACCCTAAATGCTCTCATAAATAACAAATCTTACATTAGGCATTGAAGTTTTTTGCTTATAACTGGTGCTGAAATTCTAAGTGCTGAAATGGACAAGTTTGCAAATTGCTAATTCTCTGGCTTCCCTTTTACTATTTTACCTTTTCAATAAATGTAGATTGCAAAGAGAGGTTTGGATCCTAAAACCACTATAATAGATAGACATTTCTTATGGAAGGATGCAAGGGTCCCTAAAGATGGTACTATCACGAATGAAGCTATTAAGGAAGTAGTTGAGAAAATTGTAAGTTCTTGTTATTATATTCATTTATAAGTTTCAATTAGCCTTATCACATGTTTTGAAATATAACTCTTAGGTTTTGGTATTTGATATAATGCATTGGAAACTTCCGAGACTAGTGAATCATTTGCATCACCTGCTAATGATTTTCTAACTAAGGCATTGGGAACGGCCGAACATCCGGGTCGTGTTAGGACTGGTGGAGCGGGAGTTACATTGAGAGATTATTTACGCTCACAAGATGCATCTCAAACAACTTCTATGTATGAGAATATGATAGCTCAGATAAAGGAGGGGATGAAGGAAGAAATAATGAAAGAGACACAAGAGAAGATGGAAAATAAGTTGCAGGAGTGGTGGCTTAAGATTGATGTTCTCTTATCCAACAAGGGTAAGGAAGTAATTCACACGCCAGAGATGACCTCTACACCTAGTGTCAAGGGTAGTTGTTCAGATGCACGTTTTTTTGATCTACCAGAGGTATATGTCTACCTTTTATATTGAAATTTCTATAATACTATTTTATTAGATACCATACAAATAAACTCATAGCTCTTTATATGGCATGATTCATATTCTTATTCTTTTGACTAGTATAATCTCTCATTATCATTATATAGATAAGATAAATGATTTGTGTCTAATTTTATAGGGGGATATACCGTGTTTGTTATTGGTAAGTAACCCAAATCGAATAGTGGCAATAGGAAGAGTATGTATACGCCATGGAATTGAAACTGTCATGCTACACAATAAACCTTTGGATGACAAGTATATGAAAGTTGTTGTTGAGGTTTATTTGGATGATGATGCTCCATTGCCTATGCCAAATGATGAAGCTAGTATGTATAAAGTCCAGCATGCACTCTCCTCTTACGTTGCATGGCCTAAAGCTCTAGTAGATCTCAATGTTCAGGTAAGTATTAATTAATATTTCAAATAAATTATTTTTAGATCATGCTAATATGGCTTCTCATGTATTATTTTTTTGTGATGGTTGTACTATAAAGCGTACACCACACCTTAATCAAAATACACTACACCCTAATCAGATTGAACCACAACCTTCATAACATAAAAAACCTTTACCAACTAAGAAGAAAAGGGTAAATGCTATGAAACCTGTTTCTAAGTCAACAAAGGGTCAGCCTAAGCCACAATTCTCAAGTTCTATCACTTTGGGGAAAAAGTGCATCTACTTGAGGATGTTGAAAGGTTATGCCGATGGAATGGAATTTTCAGATTCGATCATAATTCCATGTCCTAAAGCAGTTATGTTCCATGAATATGATATTCTGATCGATCGTGAATGTATCAATATAGTTCATAATAGAGGCAAAGTTGATAACTCAATTATGGCAGCATATAACAAGTGAGTATCATGAATTAATTGTATATAATTTAATATGTTTAATTATGTATGTATTGTCACATGTTAATATATTTCTATACAGGATAATATTTGAAAAGTGTGAGCATGATGGGATATCTATTGCTGGGCTATTGTGTCCAAATATGATTTCGAGTTATAATGACAAACTACAGGATCGAGCACGATATCTAGCAGATGTTTTTTGTGCACATCCTAAAAAGAAATTATTTTTTGCTCCATACGTTCAAAAGTAAGAATTTAAATTTATGTAATATATTAATGAAATTTTTTTTATTACTAAACATGTAATCTCTTGAATTGCAGGAATCATTGGATACTTTTTATAGTTTATCCTTCATGCCAAATGTGTTATTGGCTCGACTCTATGCATGGTCCTGTATATGATGAAGTCATACAAATTGTGAATATGTAAGATGTTTGAAATTCCAAGTATCTATTTATGTATACATATAGTTTCAGTTATGTTTTATATAACCTACATTTCATATGATATACTATTCTTTTATGTTGGAGCAGGACTATGAGAATGTATCAGGCTAATAAAGGGTTTAGGACAAAAAGTGTAATAAAGTGGGAGATAGTTGATGAGGTATTAACTTATTGGAGTTTAAAGTAATATATTATTTCTATTATGAAAATGATATCATATTATGCAAGTTTCTTATACTCTAATGTATTTTATTTTGACTCATAGTGTCCTACCAGCCAAATGGGATAGATTGTGGATATTATGTCATGAGGTTCATGAAAGAGATTGTATCTGAGATGAAAACCCAACCTCAAATTCCAAAGAAAGTAAGTTTATTCTTTGAAGCTGTAAAGAATTCTTACTCATGGATATTAACTAAAAAAATGTGAATTAATTTTGCAGTATTATCCGTTATATGGTGGTCGATGTAACACCAATGAAGAAATTGATGAATTTTGAGAGGAATGGGCCTCCATGGTTATTACTCATTTGAATACGTAGTAGGTAAAGATATGATAGAAAAATGCAAAAGCAGATGATGGCATCCTTTTTGTGCCACTTTCTTGATATATTTTTTGTCTACTATCATGAAGAAAAATGAGCTGATTTATTTAGTTTCTTATGATTGTCCTTGTTCCTTGTTGAAGACAAAAGTGGCTGCCCTAAGAGAGAGCAATCATTCTGTTCAGTCTTCAAAGAATCAAGAATATGAATCTTGATCAGATGGTTTGGTCTTGTCCCGTGACTGGTCCCCTAAAAAAGGAGTACCATTATAGTATAATGTACATATTTAGATGATGAAAAGACTAGGAAGAAGTACATATTGGGGACTCTTGTGAGTACCTGGGGGATGAGAATGAATATGTGGGCCATCAGTTGGTGTGAAGTTTGATGTCAAACTTCTCTGCAGTGGGGAAGAATTATGTAGTCTAAGTGCGGCTTCAGCTTAGGACTCATAATCTTTAGCCCAATCTATTGGATAGAGGGTTCGCTTCCACGTGGATGTACCTCTTTTTATAGGTCCCGCAAACCAGGAGATTTATGAGAGTATTGTCTAGAATTAAGAATTTACTTGTAATTCAGAGTTATTCAAACTCGAATTGAATGAAGATAAGAATTAAGATTTGTATGTGAAAACCTAGCCATACGTCCTCTCATCATTTCATCAGGTACTGATCTCTTTACAGGCTCTTATTTGGAATCCCAGCCCTATGCATACCTGCCATCATGGTTGGTCAGATCCTCCTGACATCACATGTAGTGTCTGAGGCTGACTTTCAAGACTGAGTGATTGTTATTCTATAGAAATGTTGTTGGCATGTTAAGGGGAAACAGTGCGCATGGAAGTTTGTTTTAGGGGATGATGTGTTGCCCATTTGCCAAGAAAGGAGCAATAAGTAAGGAAACTCATCATGTTTTGAGGAAGATAATGGATCCTCACTTTAGTTCTGTATGGTGGCTATTGAGCCTTTGTTGACACAATGGTTTTTCAAACTCGATGCAATACTTGTTTAATTTTGCTTCTACATTCACTGTATTTCATTCTCTTTTGTTGTGCTTTTTGTGGTCAAGGTTATATAGGCCATATTATCATTTCTGCTGATCATCAATACATACCACCATCCCTCAATTCTTCCATTTGCCCAATTTTTTGTTCCTATTAACTTGGTATCAGAGCAGTTCAATCTTAGCTGACCATGGCAGATTCATCCATGGATAGATGTATTGCAAGTGCAGATTGTATACTTAATATGATGGAACAAATTAATCAATTGTTGGATGACTATGCATTATCAAGAGACATTGTATTGCAATCAATGACTATAGTTTTTAAACTAAAAATCTCTGAAATGGAAGAGGAGAGATGGATGATTTGTGGGAATAGAAGCAAAACCAGACCACATTACTGATCAATGTGGAGAAAAAATCAGAGTGAGTTAATGGAGAGTCCAGCCTCTTGAACGACTAGAATTTTGGAGAGACCAAGCTCCTGAACACCTTGGATTCTCATTTTACTTCTGCAATTTTGATATAAGCCTCAGCTGCATTTTCTCTTAATTTTCATCTGTGTTAATTGTTGTAATTTTCATCTTAGGGTGATACTGGAGATATTAAGGCAACAATCCCTTTTAATCGATGAAAAAAAGTCTCAGACAGGGTGAGCTAGAGTATTTGGGTCATATTATATTAGTTGCAGGGGTGGTAGCAGACCCTGAGATGGTGAAGGCCCTGTTAGTGTGGGAAATCCCCAAGAACCTCTAGGAGTTACAGGGATTTTCAGGGATTACAGGGTACTGCCACAAGTTTTTGACCGGGATGGGCTCATAGTATCTCTGTTAACAGATCAGCTCAAGAATGACCAGTTTGGGTGGAATCTGGAGGCTCAGCGAGCATTTGATACCTTGAAGCATGGTATGACCACTGTCCTTATCTTGGCTTTGCCAGAATTTTCCAAAGCGTTTGTGTTTGAGATGGATGTGTCAGGAATTGGGTTAGGGGCTGTACTAATGCTAGAAAAACACCCAATGGCTTACTACAGTCAAGCTTTGTGGGAGAAGGCTGAAATCAGTTTATAAACGATAACTCATGGCGATTGTGCTGACAGAGTAGAAATGGCATCACTACCTGTTAGGTTGCAAGTTTGTGGTACGCTTTGATCAACAGAGCTTAAAGTGCCTACTGGGACTGAGAATTCTGCAGGAGGAGAAACTGAAGTGGGTAGTGAAGTTGTGGAACTATCAATTTGACAGTGTATAAGCCAGGCAGGGATAATGGTGCTGTAGATGCTTTATCTTGATTAGGGGCCAGTGGGTCTTTGTTCTCTATTGCTGTGTCTGTAATAGGGAGCTTGAAAGATCTACCTTCTGAGATTGAGGCTGACCTGCGATTCTTGCAAATTAAAAGAGAGCTACTGTAGTCAACTACTGCAAAAGATGGGTTCAGCTTACTGCAGGGGTAACTGCTGTACAAAGGGTGTTTGATGCTGCCACCAAACTGCTTATATCCCACACTAATCCTGGCCGATTTCCATGGAATAAGGGTAGGAGGGCATTTTGGTGTTCTAATATTCTACCATAGGATTACCAGAAAGGTGTACTTGCCTGGTGTTAAGGATCACATCCAGCAATATGCAGCTCAATGTGCCATGTGCCAGCAAAATAAAGTTTCTGCTCTCTCACCCGTAGGCTTGCTGAAGCCCTTGTCAATTACAGAGCAGATTTGGGATGATATCACCATGGACTTTGTAGGGGGTTTGCCAAATTCAGAAAGGTTCAGCTTCTTACTGGTTGTGGTGGTTCGTCTGAGCAAGTACACCCACTTCATTCCAGTTAAGCATTCCTTTATGGCTCAGTCTATTGTGACTGTGTTTGTTGCCTCGATCAATTGTATCAGACTGAGATATGGTCTTTTTGAGCCATTTCTGGAAGGAGTTATTCAAGCTGCAGGGGACCACATTGAATTACAGTTCTGTGATGGACAGACGGAGGTGATTAACCGGACAAATGAAACATACTTGAGGTGCTTTGCGGGGGACAAACTGAGACAGTGGATAAGGTGGATTCCCTGCTTTTCACCTTGAGGACAAAGTGAGACTTTGGGAGGGGAGTATTTATAGGTCCATAATTAAATACACTTATGTTAGGAGGAATTAATTAGGCTGTTATGGGCTGAGAATGGGGTAGGGGCTGTATATCAGGTCTGTTAGTGCCCTTCTTTCCTGAATTAGTTATGTAGCCTTGGAATCTGTTATGTGAGGGAATTCTTTCTGTTATGGGTATGAGCTATATATTAGATGGTAGTCAGGAGGGGAAAAAGCTGAGTCGTTGTTGGAGGATCTAGACCCTCAAGCTTGAAGTTCTGGAGAATTTTTCTGCGATATTGTCATTTCTGCTGATCATCAATACACACCACCTTCCCTCAATTCTTCCATTCGCTCATTAAATTTTTGTTCCTATCAGACTTGCACTCGCTGTTTGGAGGATGGAAAATATAGTATACAGAGGGTTCCATTCTCAGTAGGGCAAGGATAAAGAAGCTTTGGAGTTTGCTCTTGCTGCTCAGTGTTTGGCTCCTTCTAGTTCTGAGGTCACTGAAAGGATAGAGAGTATACAAAAGCATATGGCTGCAGGTATATCACCTTCCTATATGGTGTTTCTTCTCCTTGAATTGTATGATCTCTAGATTATCTGTTTGATTACTGTGTCACCTTATCTTATTATGTGTGTGACTATCAGATATGTATTTTGACATTTCTTTTGTTTTTAACTATTGAAGACTGCTTTATTTAAAATTCTGTTAAAATATAAGGGCAGCTTCATAGCCTTCATTTCAAAAATGTGTTGAGGGCTCATCAGTAGCTAGCTATATAGAGGGCAGTGAGGAACTGGGGGGGGGGGGAACAACCAACTACAGAAGGCCACATTTCAAACTAACTGGAATGCAGCACGAACAGCTAACAACAACAAGTAGTAGGGCAGCAAGTAGTTGGTCTTTCTGAAAATAATTTAGTTAGTATAAGCTACCTTTTAGCTTATTTACTTGATTAATAAGCTAGTTTTTTTTTTAAAATAGAGGGATTATTATAGATTAAATGATTCTGACTAAGAATGTTACACACAACAACAACAGGCTCTCATAACAAGTTTCAATAACAGGTTATATAGGACCATTTTGCTACCAAAAGCAAAATGTAACGACTTGTCTATTAATGCCTCTCCCTCCATTCTCAGTTGGGCAAGGATAAAGAAGCTTTGGAGTTTGCTCTTGCTGCTCAGTGTTTGGCTCCTTCTATTTCTGAGGTGACTGAAAGGATAGAGAGTATACAAAAGCATATGGCTGCAGGTATATCACCTTCCTATATGATGTTTCTTCTCCTTGAATTGTATGATCTCTGGATTATCTGTTTGATTACTGTGTCACCTTATCTTATTATGTGTGTGACTATCAGATATGTATTTTGACATTTCTTTTGTTTTTAACTATTGAAGACTGCTTTATTTAAAATTCTGTTAAAATATAAGGGCAGCTTCATAGCCTTCATTTCAAAAATGTGTTTAGGGCTCATCAGTAGCTAGCTATATAGAGGGCAGTGAGGAACTGGGGGGGGGGGAACAACCAACTGTAGAAGGCCACATTTCAAACTAACTGGAATGCAACACGAACAGCTAACAACAACAAGTAGTAGGGCAGCAAGTAGTTGGTCTTTCTGAAAATAATTTAGTTAGTATAAGCTACCTTTTAGCTTATTTACTTATTAAGAAGCTAGTTTTTTTTTTAAAAAAAATAGAGGGAGTATTATAGATTAAATGATTCTGACTAAGAATGTTACACACAACAACAGGCTCTCATAACAAGTTTCAATAACCCTAAATGGAAGATTATAATTTTTCAAACACTGAAGTAGATGCAAACATGTAGGTAATAGAGAATACAATGAGATCATATGTAATACATTGGTAACAAGACAACAAACAGACTTGCATGACATTTTTGCAGCACCTTCGAAAATGAACCTTCCAATTCAGTAATTTGGCATAGTAAAAATAGAATGTAAGGGAGTAGATGATAATTCACAGTAGCCATATAGAGAAGCAAAGAATTATTATTGTATATATATGACCTAATTTATGAAAATGAGTTAGAACTGAAATCTCTACAACCATCTTCTCTTGAAGAAAAAGTTTCAGAATTGAATGGCAATTCATTAGAAATTTAGTTCTTTGCATTTTATTATTTTCCTTATTTTCTGCTTTTAGCCCTTAATAGTTAGTTTCTCAGTGAGGATATTGAAACATATCTGTTCATAAATAATATAATTGTATTTGGTTGAACTTACCAGTTGCTATATCATCAAGCCATGAAAATATATAGGAGTTGACTCAGTAAGCTGTTGAGACGTGAGTACCATTTTTTTTTGTCCATATTTTGGGAGAGGGTGGTTAGGTGTTCCTCACTCTATCTCATTTCTTCCACTTGCTTCAGATGGTATAGTTTGTAAAGATTGAGTTTGATTTCTCCTCTCTTTCGCTCTCTCTCTCTCTCTCTCTCTGAATTAGTATTTCATATGCATGAATCATTGGCTCAGTCTCATGGATCACAGTGTGGATTTTGTACTCCTGGTTTTGTCATGTCCATGTATGCACTACTACGGTCAAGTCAACTCCCACCAACAGAAGAACAAATGGAGGAAAGTCTTGCAGGGAATTTATGTCGATGTACAGGGTACAGACCCATTATTGATGCTTTTCGTGTTTTTGCAAAAAGGGATGACAACTTATACACTGGTCAAGTTTCAGAGAGCGGTGAATTTATTTGCCCATCTACTGGCAAGCCTTGTTCTTGTAGAGTAGGTATGTTGGTGACGAGGGCAAAAAACAAACTCCTTGTGATAATTCACAATTACTGAATTGCCCCATCTTGGTGTTCCTTACAATTTGAAGAGATAAAAAAACTACACAGGACATCATTTGACTTCGAAAAAATAGTCCTAGGCATAAATAGTTGTTGTAAAGCCAAGTATTGAGGTTTAAGTACAATAATGACTGAAAATAGGCCACAAAGTGGTTGCTGCTTGTGTTGATTAAATGCCTCAGGACCCTTGTTGATTCAAGATGTTGAATGCTTGAATAAATTTTACCTTGGATAAGGGCTCTTGATGTGTGCTTAGAACAACAGCCAATTCATCACAATTTTCCTCACTTGGGTTTTATTTCCTTGCAGATAATTTTGAGCAGGTTGGGATTTGGGGCATGGACTTGACATTCTTCCCCATCATAGAACACTGTTATATGCTGAGAAACATAGGTGGTGAAACTATTGCTGGATTCAGGTTCAAAAGATGGAACAACTTTTTGTGGTTAAGGATCTACCAGCACATGAAATTGTGATTTATGTGTAGTCTTATTTTATATATCTATATATCAAGTTTAGGTTGTATATAATTGATTGTGAATATAACATGTTTTGGATATCGTATGGATTGTATATAGATGGTTTTGGATATAATGAAGCAAGTTCATGTTATATATAACCAATTGCGTATAAAGCAGGTTCAGGTTGAATGAAACTGATTGCGTACAAAGCATGTTCAGGTTGAAAATACAAACGTATATATAGCGGGTTTTGAATATAACATCAACAACGGTTAAGCACTTGTTGTTGATGTTATAAAATAGCGTGTAATGTCTAAAACCACAACGGTTATATACCCGATATTTAATTTCATATTAACAACGGGTTATTACCCGTTCTGGAAATATAAAGGCAGCGGGTAACTAAACTATTCGACAACGGCTATATAGAAAATTAACAACGGGTGTTTACCGTTGTCGTTATTATTAAACAACAGATCTATATAAAATTAACAACGGGTTTTTAACCGTTGTCGTTGTTATTAGACAACGGATATGGATAATATTAACAACGGGTGTTTAACCGTTGTTGTTATTATTAGACAACGGGTATCTTAATATTAACAATGGGTATTTACCCGTTGTCTTTAGAATTCAACAACGGATATCTTGAATATTAACAACTGGTGTTTAACCGTTGTGTTTATTATTCAACAACAGATATATGGAATATTTACAATGGGTGCCTAACCGGCGTGGTTGTAATTCAACAACGGATATATTGAAGATCAACAACGGGTATTTAACCGTTGTCTTAGGAATTCAACAACGGTGACCGGAACCGTTGTCTTTGAATTCTATTAAAGACATCGCATACATTTATAACGGACGTTACGCGTTGTAGGTTATATAAGTAACCGGTGTCTTTGATAGTTTATGTTGTTGTGAAATCATGCTTAAAAAGAATTAATCTCAAATGTATCATGCTATTCTATATATATATATCTATACGAATCATGCTAATACGTTTCCAAAAAGATATTAATACTAATCCTAACCCTAATTAACCATAATATATGATAAACCCTAACCCTTACCATAAACCTAATTAATCATAATTTATTATAATAAAACCTAACCCTAAACCTCATAAAACCCTAATCCTAAACCTATCTCACTGTTATTAAACCATAATATATAAATCATATTATTATTATTATCATACACAATTATTTATCTCCATTCAAATATTCACTTTTATATATTCCTTATTTTCCATATCTATTTAATCCTCATCAAATAGCAATCATTAACATATGCATCTCTAATTGAAATTTTCATTTAATGATGTGCATATGTAAAATATATTTTCAATTCATTATATGAGATTTCCTATATCTTATTGCTAGTGTCCTATACTTATTAATGAAAATTTGTGTGTATATATATATATATGTATGTTTGTATAGCTTTTATGAGTGAAAATGTATATAATTCTACACTCACATTCATATTATATATATATGTAAAGGTCTCAGCCACACATGCATTTGTTAATATATAACAATAACGCAACAAATTCAACAATGTGCAACAACATTTTCAACCAACACATTCAACAACACATTTTCAAATGATAAACCGCAATTTCTTAATAACACACAAACGCAAACCTATAGCAACATGCATGCATTTATTTATATATATATATATATATCTATAAGTAGATAAAAAGTTACGAGAGGAAGAACAAACACATACGTAAAGTGAGATAGCTGCAAACACGACGACGAGTAAGTTGAGAGTGGCAAGGGCCTACAAACACAACAGAGGATGAAGGTACAAGTGCTGGCTAGCTAGGTTCGGAACAATGAAAGCACACACATGCGAAGCCAACAACGGTAAAGGGGTGGTGGAGAGTTGGCAGTGTGAGAGTTTCCCTTACTTGAGAGGAGCTGGAGTGGTGGTGCGAGGGTTTGCAAGAAGAAGGAGAGTAAGAGAATAAAGGTGTAGTGAGTCTGAAATTTTTTGCACGAAACAGATATGAGTGAAATAAAAGTTTGATTTTGGAGTTTTAATAACGGTTCCGGAAAGAACCGTTATTAAAACATCTTTTAATAACGATTCTTTCAGGAACCGATATTAAAACTTTTAGACTTTTGACAATGGTTCTTGTATGAACCGTTATTTAAACTGTTATTAAAACATCAGTGCAAATTTTAATGTTACCCTTTTAATAATGGTTTTGAACTATAAATGTTATCAAAATTATCTTACGTATTAATTTTCACGTGTTTGACAATGGTTTTTGAACCACCATTATTAATGTCTCGTTATTATTTTCCATTTTTGTAGTAGTGTACCTCAGACCGATTCGGGGATGGTCTCGATTCCATCCCAAAAATATTTCTAATAAGAATCTACGAGTCTCATCCGAGAAATCTCTCCACCAATGAAGCCTCTAACCTACTGGGAGAATTATCATGTCTATTGATAAGTAATGTCTTGCAGCACTATATGATCAGAGGTTTATTGGAACCTTTTGTATGGATCCATTTAATTCGTGAAAAATTGAATGATTTTATTATTATTATTAGGTGTAGGAAATCTTTGTTTAAAATATTTTTGATATTTGGATTTCTGAAAAGAAAAATTTGAGGAAAATTTATTATTAATATTACTATTATTATTATTATTATTTGAATACCTTTATATATTTAATAAAAATTCAAAAGGAAAATAAAATATTATATTAATACATGAAATTTTGTATGAAGTTTCTAAAAACTCATCAATTCCATAAACTCAAAACTAATGTTAATTTTTTAAGAAAAAATTTAAAATATTACATAAAAAAAATTTACAATAATTTTCAAAACAAAATTATAATTATAATTTTTTTTGCCATATTCCTTGCCATTTTAAAAATAATACACCAATTATAGACAAAAAAGTGGTAACTCCATTATTAGTTACTAATACTCTAGTTAGTCCGTAAAATATCAATAACTTATTATTCCATTTTACATTTATTTCTTTGATATAGATATTCAAATACCCTGCTAATAAAAGATACATCAAGTAAAAATAATTGTCAAAATTCATTTCGAAGAAAACATATTATCATTAGCTCAAAATAGAATACCAAAGTTAGAAGAAAGTGCTCTACACAGGTATATAACTAATTTTATTTATTTTTACAATTAATAATTAAAAATTATAAATATAAAAAAATAATAATTATATTATGATTTTTTTGGTTAAATGTAAGATATTAAAGATCCATGGAGTTATATATATTCTAGGTATACCCATGCTTTATAAAAGACATATACTGAGCATAACTCCAGAAGGAGCATATCCTAATCCACTAAAAATTTATGGAACTAGGGGTATGAACACCATATAGTGTTCACTTATAAAGAACTCAAAAACAACTCTTCTAGTTTTCCATATTTTGTAGACAACATCCACAAAGGTAGGTCTTGGGGCTCTTATGCATATCTTCTTTCCCATGTTCTTTATGATTGATCTAAGCACCGATTTGAGTGTTTTCATTCCTTTTGTGATGCCAACCCATTTCTTCAATATCCTTCAAACCACTCCACTAACAAATAATTTAATAATGATTCTTTTATCATGTCTCAATCTTACTTGTAATTGATGCCAACCCCAAGTCACATCTAGTTTGATAACAAAAAGTCGACATTGATGTATTCTTGAACTTCCATTCCCATTTAGAATTATTCTCACTAATTTTTTTTTGTGAATCAATCCTACAATTATAATCAGTAATAAAATTATCACAACCATGAGACTTACAAATTAAAGAAGCAAAAACCATAGCAGCAGCCTAACAATAGAAAAGTAACAAATGTAATAACAATAAAAACTACATATAAAAAACACTAGAAATAAAGTAAAATAACATAGAAACATAAAACAAAGTAGTAGAAATCTAAAGATAAAACATAAAATAACATAAACTAATAAAAAAAAAGAAAAATATAGAAGAAAAAATCAGTAATAAAACAATAGGAACATGCAAGAAAAATATTTAAAGAAAAAAGAACAAAAAGAAGAATCTAGCTAAAAAAATAGAAGGAAAAATATAGAAGTAGAGGGAGTGTAGTCTCAACTAGATGTAAAATGAGCTTGGGAGCCTAATAATTTTGTAATCAAATTTCTACTTTACCACTTAAAGGAGCCTAGCTGATGCCACTACAACTCAATAGTGACACCACAAAAATTTGGCCTATAATATGTGAATACTTATGCTTTTGATGGTGATTTTATGGCATTTGATCTTGTTTTGAAAATTTATTTTGGGTTTGGTTGACAAAGAATTGGGAAAATTTTCTAGCCTTCAAGCCGATTGATTAGTCATTTTCATATGGGATGGGTTCTTGGGTTAAGAGAACTAGTTAATGAGTTCTAAGAAATCAATTGACTCATGGAACTAGTCTATAGGTATACTAGATGAATTGATTGGTCCAGCTAACCTAAAAAATTATATAATTTAACTTCCGATGAAAATTCTTCCAATAATCTTGAATCTTCATATAATGAAACTCTGGAATATTTTCTAAACCATCTTTAATGGTTTGTGACATAAATATGATTTTCCCCACCCTAAATGGATTTGGGGGACTAAATTTATTAAAAATATGTTTGATGACCTCACCACCACCATCATCTTCTCCCTTGATTCTCTCTTCTATGTGTAACCCTAAAATGAACGATTTTGAGCCTACAGCCCTATTAGATCTTCTGAACTTACTTCCTTATACTTTTTGTCCCTTTCCCCTTCTTGTATGTGTTATATGACCATACATCACTACCACGGAAAGGGGTTTTCATAATTGTTATTTTATAGTTTTAAAAACGGTTTTAAACCGTTATTGAATCGCCCGTTATTAAATCTTTAATAACGGTTCATAACCGTCATGAAAAATACACAAAAACTCGCGCATATGTGCGTAAATTTCATATTTAATAACGGTTTTTAAGTAAAAACCATTATTAATAAGGAGCTTTTCATAACAGTTCTTAAACAAAACCATTATTAAAACCTGAGTTTTTAATAACGGTTCTATGAGAAACCGTTGTTAAAACCTAATTTTTAATAACGGTTCTATGACAAAATCGTTGTTAAGGCCTCAGTTTTTAATAACGGTTTTCATAGAACCATTATCAAAACTATATGTTTTTTTTTAATTTTTATCTTTTGTTCCTGCCCACATACACAGTTGTATGTTCAAACAATTACCAAATCTGTAATGTAAAACAACATCAATTCATACCAAATCTGCAATCACACCATAATTTCAATCAATCTATAATTGGTATGAATGTCTCAATACACCAACTATACTTAGGATTAAATATTAGTGGGCATACCACACCTTGGTAGCTGTACACCCCAAAGTAAAGAGTTCACAGATCTAAGTTGGAAGACCGAAAGATGTAGACGTAATATAAACCTGAAAATGCATGTAGAATAAATAGATCTCTACCTAATACTGTTTTTAAAACCGTTACGAGAACTACGAGATCGACCACGTACGCTCGTTTTCGTAACACCTAATCCAAGACCCTTGTGTTTTATAGGGTGTTCTACAATTTCTATAGCCTGTGATACAATGTTATATTGGTATACCCCCTCCTCACCATCTGACGCTTGAAGTTCGTCCTGTAATGTATATAATATATGTAAAATTAGCTTACATGAATAAGCATAATATAATAGTTTTCTAAGAGAAAAGTAAGCAAGGTTTCAAATATCTACAAACTTACAATTTTTGTCGCTGCAACATCTACATCTTCATTAATATATCCATCTTTTGTTGCTCTAGCCTTCTTCCATAATGTACCAATATTATACAAATGCCACATTTCATTCACCGTCAGTCTCAAAAAGGCGGAACTAATGGAGAGTTCGAGTCGGAATCCGCAGATTCATATCTGAATACGAGGAAGTGCCCGATGGCGATAGAATTGTGTGCAACGAAATCTTCCCATCCGTTTTGAAACCAGACTCTGCCTTCTTCCTTAACTAGTTGTACTGGCCATTTTGCTCCGTTCGGGACGTTGAGGTATGCATGAGTGGGGAGACCCTTGCCATGGTTCTTCACGAATTTTTCTGGAAGTGCTTGTGATCACAAATGCAAGGCAGAGATTCCACGCACCGTTCAGTTTCCAAAAGTTTACTATAGGCTCCTTTCGGTATGTTTTTGGAAAGTCTCAAGTAAAAGGAAAAAAATAAATGACATCTTTTTTTTATTTTAAATTATGGGTTACTTAAAAAGATGGTATGGAATAAATTTTAAGTAATAAAAATGTTATTTTGATTTTTGTTAGAAAATTTTGGAAGAAATCATAATTTAAAGTAAAAAAATAATGTCATTTTTAGCCCAATTTATTTTTTTTCCTTTTACTTGAAACTTTCCAAAAACATACCGAAAGGAGCCTATAGTAAACTTTTGGAAACTGAACGGTGCGTGGAATCTCTACCTTGCATTTGTTATCACAGGCACTTCCAGAAAAATTCGTGAAGAACCATGACAAGGGTCTCCCCACTCATGCATACTTCAACGTCCCGAACGGAGCAAAATGGCCAGTACAACTAGTTAAGGAAGAAGGCAGAGTCTGGTTTCAAAACAGATGGGAAGATTTTGTCGCACACAATTCCATCTCCATCGGGCACTTCCTCGTATTCAGATACGAATCCGCGGATTCCGACTCGAACTTTCCATTAGTTCCTCCTTTTCGAGATCGACGGTGAATGAAATGTGGCGTTTGTATAATAGTAATCTTCGGTCGGTCACAATATACGGCTGTAACCCTAACAATAATTAACCCTAATAAATTATAATAAAAAATAACACTAAACCTCATAAAATAATGATCCTAAACCTATAGCTAACCCTAACCCTAACCCTAACAATAACCCTCCCCCTAACCCCAACCCCAACCCTAACCACAATTATTTTAGATTATATATACACATCTTATATATAAAAATATTATAAATGTATATACATATAATAGAACATATATAAACACACATTTTACGGAATATAAATACACGTCTTACAGAATATATATTACAAAAAGCATATAAATACACATAATCTGCATAATAATGTGAGTGCTAGCTAAAAAAATATATACACCTTAATTTTATACTTAGAACGTACATATCTTATGATAATAATATATATTTTAGGCTTGTAGATTCTCTTAAAATAATAATACATATTTTTATAAAATAGATTATAAACACACACACACACACACACACACACATATATATATATATATATATATATATATATATATATATATATATATATATATATAAATTAAGGTCTCGGCCGGCCACAATCAAAAAAGGCCACAACAAAATTTTTCACCAACACATCAAACAACAGATTTTTGAACAACACATCAAACACAACCTCTTCGGTGCAACAGACATGGATTTTTATATATATATATATATACATATCAGTAGAGACAAATTAAGCAATGAAGGAAGAAAAACACATACGTAAAGGGAGCTATGGCGTATAAGTTGAAAACGGCAACGACGAAGGTACAAATGCTGGCTACGTTCGCAAGAATGGCAGAGGGGTGGTGGAGAGATGGCGGTGCGACGGTTTCCCTTAATTCAGAAGAGCTGGAGCGGTGGTTCAAGGGTTCGAAAGAGAAAGAGAGTACGAGAGGGAAGCGGTAGAGTCTGAAATATTTGGCATGAAAGAGAAGATGGAACAAAATAAAAAGGAACTTTTAATAACGGTTCCTGTAAGAACCGTTATTAAAACATGATTTAATAATAGTTATTACAGGAACCGTTATTGAAACCTGGCCAATTTTGACAACGGTTCTTGTTTGAACCGTTATTGAAACTTTTAATAATGGTTATTACTTAAAACCGTTATTAAAACTTCCCGCGCATTAATTTTCACGCATTTGATGATGGTTTTCGAACCACCGTTATTAATGTCTCGTTATTATTTCCTGTTTCCGTAGTAGTGCATGCATTCTAAACTCCCATGATTAGGTAACTTGGCATACTGAGTATGTGTTGTGCAAACGTGCCCATTTAACCATTCACCTACTCAATCCCACAAATATAGGATCTTGTGCAAGTAATTGAGGGTGGCCAGTACTTGATAAATTTATGTGTTGGGTGTAGGATAAGAAAGAATTTTATTGGTTCTTAAGAGAAATAGAATTTTCTTTGTGTTTCCTTATTTTAATGAACTCTCTCTTATGTATTTACATTTTTTTGGAATTGATATAATCTTGGATTTATAAACCATAACTCTCATCATCATTTTATACTATATGTTTTCATACTCTATTTCTTATTTTTGGCTGGCTAGATGCTTAGTCGTATATCTATCATGGGACGGATTATATTTTGTGTATAAAATATTACTGTATATGTATCATGGGATGAGCTATAGGTTGTCTATGAAATATTAGGTATATTATTAACAACCCATTATTTTTAAGTGTATATTTTTTCTTTAGCATATATTTTAAAAATATAATTTTTTTGTAGTAAAAAATTTCGGTGTTATAAGTTGGTATCATAACATTATTTTTATTAGCTTTTAAAATGTTTTTGAGCCAATATTACAAGTTTGTAGTATTAGAGTGCTTCAATTTTGAGTTCCTAAAGTTTAGTTTAAAGTTGGGGTTTTAAGATTTCAAACTACTTTATGAATAATGGATTGAAAATCTTTGGGTATTTTCCAAATTGGAGTAGTTGTTGAGAGAGATTGGGTTAGGGAATGTATTGTTAACTTTTTAACCTTATAAGTTTAAATATTAATAACATATTTTGAATTCCATATAACCTCTAAACCTTATATATAGAATAATGGTATTATCATTACAAGATAGTTTGCTCCAAATTATCCATTAAATCATTTAAGGACCCCAAATAACAATAATACTCCCAAGAATTCCTTATGCCATTATTATCATAATTTAATCCTCCTAATACATAAAATACCAAAATTTCCTTATTATCCCAAAATGACCAAGTTATCCTTAAGCACAAATAAAAATATTTATTTTATAAAAGCTTATACCTTTCACATATATTATTTTCCAAGTCCATAATTAATCATCATACATCATGAGAATTCTTAAGTCTATTTATCAAAACTTTTTTAACTCATATTTTATGTTATAATATATATTTCTACAAATGTGACATTATCACAACAAAATAATAATAGTATTTCTTACCCATTCTCACTTTCTTTTAATAATATAATATCCTTAAGTCTATATTTCATACCATAAGATATATTTCCACAAATATGACATTATCACAATAATATAATAATGGTACCTCTTACCCATTCTTACTTTCTTTCAATAACATAATGTTCTTAAGCCATTATCATAAGATATATTTCTATAATATGACATTATCACAACAAAAACCATAAAATAAAGGTATATCTCACCCATTCTTACTCCCTTTCAACATAGTATTTATATCAACACAAAATATCATGATCAACACATGTTACATAATATATTAATAATATCATGAAAAAACATATAATCATACAATCAAATAACACCAAAAATCCTAAATAATAAATAGTATCCTTACCAACTAGGACATCAGATTCTAAACACGCAAATCTTTGACTTCCTCCTCTAAAGCTACTGGAATACAACTTACAAAAAATAATAAAATTCATGGTTAGACTCGAAGGGTTAAATTAAAGGAGAAATCAAGGTAAAGAGGCTAAAAATAGAAATAACCATAGTCTAATGGGAGCTTAATATGTGTGGATGTGTAGAGGAATGTGTGATGTAGCTATGATAAAATTTTGGTGGTGTTTGGACAAGGTTTGGGGGAAAAAATAGGGATGCATGACAAAAAATAGAAATTTGTATGGTTGTGTAGCAGGTAGTGCAACCCTGGTCGAGAGAAAAAGTAATGCACGACCAAGCGATGCAAAATTTGTACGGTTGTGCAGCAGGTAGTGCAACATTGGTTAAGAGAAAAAGTAATGCACTGCCAGGTGAGGCAAAAGTTGCACGGCTATGGAGCACTAGGGTGAGAGAAAATATCACGCACGACCACCAAATGAAAAGGTTGCACGGTTGTGCAGCAGGCAGTGCGCCGGCTGTGCACTTCACAAAAGTGCAACAAATGAGGGAAAGAAGAAGGGAAAAGAGGCCCTGGTCCATGGTGATGACCAACAATGGTGTTGGGGAAGGTTAGGGTGACCTTAGCAGTAGATCCACTAGCTAATGGGAGGCTAGTGGTAGCTGTGGTGGTGCACAATGATGGAATGGTCGTTACACAATAAATAGGGAACGAAAGAGGAAGAAGAAGAAGAAAAGAGAGAAGGATGAGGGATTACTTGGGTAGTGTTTTGGACATAATTAAATGGTAGAATAGAGGTAAACCAAAGGGAAGAGAAGATATACACACACACACACATGTGTGTTTGTGTGAAAAATAAAAAGAATAAGGGGTGTGTGATGGTGATGATGGTGATGGTGCAGCTATAAGGTGATAATGATGGTGATGGTTGAAAACGATGGGTAGGAGTAGGGTAGTAGTTGCAGGGTGAGGGTGGTGGTGGTTTTATGTAGGTGTTGCATGAGAAGTAAATTGGTAGGGGAAAATAGAGTGTGTAGAGTGCATATGGGTGTGCAATTAGGCAGGGATAAGGGAGCAGAAGGAGAAGAAGAACAAAGAAGAAAAGAAGTATAGTGATGGGTTATGGATGAAATAAGGTGATGGTGCAAGTGGGTAGATGGAAGTTACAATATTTTTCAAATGTTGTGGCTTGGACTAATGGGAGAAGGGAGAAGAAAGGAAAGAAAAGGAAAATAAGAAGGAAAAGAAAAAGGAGAAGGGTTGGGGGATTAGTTTAGGGGTGATTTTAGATTAGCCATAAGTAATTAGGATTAGTGATAATTTTCACGGGTTTTAATTTTGGTTTTCTAATTATAATTTATCTAAGTCAGGTTTTAGATTTAGTTAAAGTTTTAGGATTAAAGGATTGAGTTAATGCTAAATATAAGATTTCTTGAGATTAGAATCAAATTAGGACAATAATAATGCAGGATTAGGCTAAGTAAATTTTTGGAGCATTATAGTCGGTCATGCCCATCAACTAATGTTTGAGGGTTAGGAATCTGATGCTATGGAAATGTGTATTAGGGACACAGGGAAGAATTTCACTACTTTTGGTTGTCTAGTATGAAAAAGGGTAGGGCTATATACTACATGAGAGATTGAATGAAGAAGTTATAGAGGAGTGTCCAACATAGAGGCGAAGAGCATACTATTTGGACACCTTTCTTTGAGGCACATCGAGCAAGATTCTTCCCTTCTCATCTCCATATGAGGTAATATGACCAGTTCTTGCTTTCTTCCCTGGTGAAGTAGTAACCTCACGCAACTTAGTATGTTTGATTGTTGTAAATTAGTTGATGGTTTTAGATTAAATTTCTAATGTATTTGATTGTTTTGATGTAAGGAGTTTAAAGAGGTTGAGTGGAGGCTAGTTGGTTGAATCATGCTTATTTCCTTTGTTTGGATAAGAGGTAATCATACCCTTTCTACTAAATTATGAAATCATGTGGTGACACATAAAGGTCATTATGTTGCTTGTTAGGATATGATTTATGTATGGATTTTTGAAGGGAGATATGTATGTGATATGTACCGAAATTATTACAATAGGTATGTAAGTATTATAAAAAGGTATGAACTAAAAGTATGATATTAAATAACACTACAAGAAGTTTGGTTTATACCTACAATGGTTTAAATGTTGGTAACAAAATTTGCTAACATATACATATATGTTACATACATGTTGGTAAAAACTTTATCATTCAAAGTATCATAAATAAAAGTAAATTATTTGTTGGAAAAACTCAATAATACCAACAAATATATATATCAGTATAAATCTTATTAATTGAAAATATTTGTTTGTAAAAACGTTTTCCCATATATATATATATATATATATATATATATATATTCTATTGGTAAAAACTCTTTTCCAACACTTACTTTTAGTTTTTAATACTTTTCCCAACATATATTATTTTTGGTAATTTTTTCTCGACAATTTTTTTCTGTTGGTAATACCTTTTCTAACATATAATTTCTTTTGCTAGTACCTTTTTCAATACATATTTTTTGTTGGTAATGCTTTTTTTTTTACTTAATTTTTATGTTAGGAATATTATTTTTTTAACATTTATTATCTATTGATAATAATTTTTCTAACAATTATTATTTAGTGTCGATTAAAATGCAGCATACATACATATATCATGCATATATATATGGTATTATTAATTTTTCTTTTATTACCTTATTACAATAACCACAAAAATATTTGTTCATAATACTATTACTAACAAAGAAACTGTGTTGGTATAATCTTGTTATATTTTCTCTTGTAGTGATACCAACAAATAATAATTGCATCCTTATCATTAGCTGCTAGTAAACTTGTATATTGAATTTTCAAATATCTATAATTACTAAATATCAAATTTGTTTGTAAATATAAAAATATCATACATAGTCATAATGTCTTAAATGTCCTTACAACAATATTACTCATATCCAATAAATGTTATTCCATTGTCACAAGACAAGACACCTAAAACTTAAATTATTTTTATACAAAATTACCATTATACCATATAATAGAGTTAATAAAATTTGAAAATTAATAAATAAAATTCCCACTAATATGTTTGAGCATTTTTTTGGAATAAATTAATAAGGTCTATAATACTTGGAGCTTGCAAAGCTTTTTCTCTAATCCCATCGAACATTCAACCCATTTATCATATTATTATTTTTTCTCATTTTCATCGAGTTTCTTCTTCAAGCATTGAAATTCTTCTTGAGTTTTTATTCCTTTAGCTCTTTCCTCCTCTAATGTACATTTCTTCCTCTAAGAATGAGGAAGTTGAAGCCCTTGGCTAAACTTTTTCCCATAGCCACAAGTATTTTCACCAACCACCGTAAAATTTTCATTTCTATCTTCTTGTAAAGAACCTTTAGGAATGCAAGCAAGTTCATCCTTAATAGCTTCTTGTTAAACAATAGTTATACTATTCATTATAATAGTACCAAGGCAAAAATGGCCAAGTTATTAAAATTAAAAAAATAAAACAACTTGTAATATTAATAACCACATTGTCATTAATAAGAACCTTTTCTAATCTATACTATTTAATTAAGTACATACCTCTTAGTAGCTACTATTACTTCTTTAAATTAAAAACTTTATCCTATCACACGATCCTTTTCTCATGTTAACAAAGAAAATCAGTCATAAAAAATTCCTTTTTTTTATTAAAAAAACATAAAAGTGCCTCATGAATTGAAACTAATTCATACATGTATAACATCAACTACTAGACATCTATAAAATATACCCCATCCATTTTTTTTGAATTTAGATTGTAATTAATAAATTAAATGCATAGATGATCACTATGATTAAACACCAATTAATGCAAGCTGCATAGGTCTTTTCATTTAACGAAAAATTTAGGATAGAGAACATAATAGGTAAGGAAATAGTTAACTTTCAGAGAACATTTTCTATTCTAAATAAAGTAGAAAATTGTAAACACCTAATTGTAAAAGTTCTAAAATTTTAATCAAAACTTGTCATAAGAAAAAATTTAGAGAGACATTATTTTACACTCCTATCTCTTCTCTCTCTGTTTTGTCTCCATCTAAGATGAAAGAACTAATGGATACTAATTAATCAATGTCCATTGGCAAAATGTATATTATTAGATACATTAGAAAAGTTATTTGAAAAGAAAAAAATATCATTTTGAATTCATCACCATAAATTCTTTTTAGTATTATGCACACAAATATATATGTATATATAGTTGGGCTGGGATTGAATACTACCATTCATGTTGCTACTATAGCTAATGCTATAGAATTTTGTTGTATTTTTAACTAACTTAACATAAGGTAGCATCTTTTAGACTAGGAGGTTAAGTTGATATTAGGAAGTATAAATTTTATAGGACAATAAGCAAATGTATATGGTAACCTTTTTAGAATCTATTTATTGAAAAGGATGGGCAATTACTATAAAACGAAAGTAATGCTTACGTTGCTTGGTTAGTCCATAATATATCAGTTAAAATATATACCTAAGTCTTAACGTGTTATCTCTGCTTATATTTTCTTTTATTTGGCTTCAAAATTCCTGATGTACCTATGAATCAAATGTAAATGGTGTAGAGAATATATTTGTAGTTATGCCAATGTCTTCTTATTAATAAGGCAACAAATAGAGTACCAATTTAGGGGGAACTAGTAGATTGATTTATTTAGAATACTTTCAACTCAACAAGATATTTATCTATTTAAGGACAGGTTATTATACCCATTTGACATCCCATACTTTATGTCCAAGTTAAAGCTAGGCATCTTGAATAGCATTGCAACTTTGTTTCTTAAGTTTACCATAGATATATTGATCTAGCAACTATGCCTTCATATAATGGTTAAAAAATAAAATTATTTTTATTTTTATATTTTTAAAATGATTTAATATATTAAGATGGTTACATAAGAAGGTATGGCTTAATGTAGTCATTCTTAAAAAACAACAATGCCTAGAAAACCATGCCCATCAAACTCTATAATGTCACAGTAGTAGTTAAAATGTAGTTTTGTGAATGGACTCTTACCTTTGTTGCAGTAGAGTTGGAAACAAGCTTAGAGCCCTTTCTTGGTTCATGTTCTTTTAACCATATATTGATGAACACAAGCTCTTTACCTCCATTTTAGGAATAACTAAAACATATCACTAAACATAGATGATGAGGATGATACCAGTGATAACAAAAAAAAAAGATATATATTAATAGTAATAGTATGCCTTTTCTTCAACATATAAATGTGCAAAACTCTTTATCCCCATATAATGTGATTTCTTCAAATTAGAAAGTTTTAGTTTGCTGTTTCTACTTCCTTCATATATAAATTAAATGTCAACTTAATTAATATGATGTATACCATTTAGTTCCTCAACTAATAAAAATTGAAAGACACCATTACCTGTCCTTTGTCAAAATCCCAAAACTTCACTAATTTTACCCACATTTCAATTTCTTAGTAATAGGTTAATGGTTAGGCCATCAAAACAAGCCACTTTCAAGTTACAATTTTGCTCGCTTCAAGCAACATTCATTATCACCATTGCCCGACGATAAGGTTTCCTTTATTTAGGGAAGTTATAAGATTCCTAAAATAAACCATATCATATATTTATATTTTTTTCCCTTAAAGTCATTATTAAAAAATTGAACAATTAAATTTATAACAAAAATTTTGAATAAAAATGCATACATGAAATAATACTACAAGAAAACTCTTTTATTGCAACAACACTTTTACAATGATAACACTTTTTTATTATGAAAACTTTCTTTTGGAAAAGATAATTTTATGGTGTTGCAAAAAGTTTTTACCAAAACTAATATATATATATGGTGATTATTAGGAAATGTTTTGCAATGACCTTTGTCACTATAATATATACAATGGTTTATTTATAATGACATTTACAGGTTGCAAAATGTTTTTACAACGCCTTTTTTTTGTTGCAAAATATTGTTTAAATTCATTGCAACAAATATACTTGTTATAAATAGTTAGCTTATCTTAATGCAACAAATTTTTTTTGTGAGAAAAATATATCAACACTTTTATTGCAAAGTCTATACTTTGTTGTTGCAAAACTAACTTATGATAATAATGATTATGTTTCATTGCTAAAAATTATTGTTATAAATGTTGATTTATTTTTCCTCATCATATCTAATATGCGCGGGGAGATGAAAATTAAGATAAATATATTTACAATGATAATTATCCTTGTAAGTTATATATAGAACTATTATCAACAGATATTGTTTTATCATCAAATATTTTATCAATTTATTGCAATGACTATATTGACTGTAGTATACCTATTATTTTCTACAACAAAATCCATTTTTTGTAAAAAATATAAAAATGACAAAGAAACAAATTAATAGAAAATATATAAACAAAATTGGACTAGCTTCCCCAAACTCCATTTCTCTCTCATCTGCTTTGTCTTATCTTCTCCATCAATTTGTGATCGTCTACTATCTTCTTCTTTACTCTCCATCCTCAGCTCCTTCCTCCTTATGTCCACTACCTTCTCCAAATCCCAATCTTCCCTCCATTATGTTAGCCTTGTCTAATTATGTTGATTAGATACACTAATTTGTCTCGGCATCCATCTGTACAATCAAAGCCCTCATTGTCTAGAGGAATTCTAGTAGGGTTTCATTCACTTTAATAATTTTTTCTTGATATATAAATGAATAATTATTTTTATATATTTCATTTAAATTGATTTAAGCGGGACATACAAATATGTTGTTGCAATCATGTTGTTGTAATTGTATGTTTTCAAAATGATAAAGATGGTTCTTGAAGTCTTAAGCTCAAATTTTGGCAATGGCTTTATTGTTGCAATCATGTATTTTTCTCTACCCCTAAATTAAGTGGAGTATTATAAGGATTAATATGGCTACTTATATCAACAAAGTAGACCATTATTTTAGTGATTCCATCCTAAGAACTCTATAGTCAAACGTACTTATCATGGAAAAATTTCTAGGATGGGTGACTCTCTTAAAAAGTTTTGGAAATGACTCATGTTGATCTATGGGGCTATTCCATCAATCCAAAAGCTCTCTATAGTAGCCCTCATAGGTCTTTGAGAATTAGGTGGCTACCAAGTGCCCCCATATATTAATTTTGAATTGGGGTGTTAGAATTTTATAGGTCCCAAGTGTTATTATGTGGCCCCTGTGTTGTATCAACTCGGGGTGTTTTGTAATTTGTTTTTCCTAAATTATATTAAATTTTTTGTAGTTACATAAGCCATTGAAATTAATATATTTTTATAATGAAAAATATGGTTGTTTTAATATGCTATTTTTTTTGCAATGACTTTTATTGTTGCAAATAACAAGCTTTAGTAATGACATTATTTGTTGCCAAAGTCCAACCAATTTTTTTAACTGACAATAGTCGTTGCTAATTATAGGTTTTTATAATGACGTAAATTATTGCTGAAAAAGGATCAATATTTTGCAATCAAAAAATTTGTTGCAATATATAAAAACATATATTTAGGTAAAGTGATGTATTTTAAGACATTTATTTGGTAACGACAATTTAAGTAGCATTTAATTACTTTTTTACAACGACCACTGTTGTTACTTTATTTTTTTTGCAATGCCATGACGAGAAATGACCTCGCAACAATAGGATCTTGTACAAACTATTATTTAAATAACAAACGTAGGATTCCTTAATAACCATTAGATCTAGAGGATGTAAGGGCCGAGATTAAAACAAATTTAGATTAAGTATTTACTAAATCTTTACCATTGATCAAATATTAATCTAATAGTTAATATTGGTTCCTATATATGTATCTTAGGAAGGGTTTGTATGGAACCTTAACCCTATATATATATATATATATATATATTGCATTTACATTCTATTTTTAGCAACAAAAGTATAATTCATTAAAATAGATTTTTTTGTAGTGTAACTCAAAGTAAAGCTGTGAATATTTATATTGTTCTAAATATTTGAGTAGGCCATGACTTTTATAAGTATACTTCAACCTTGTTAAAGTGCATAAAAAGGGTTTAATTGGTACACAAGGTAGGGATTAGTCTCTAAATTCCTTCAAAGAATGCAAAAGTAGGCAAATAAAGTATGAAGAAGAGTATACTAGACATTAAGTTTTAAGAAAGAAAAGCATTTTAACATATTTTTTGGGACCAAATCCTAGCATAGTAGCTCAAGGCCATCGACTAATATAAATTTCTTATTGACTTCTTGGTTGATTTCACACAACTCATCAAATAATTAATGTGAAAGTTTTATTTTTTCCTTTTGAGGTTGACACTATCCAATATCCGGTCTATAAAGCCTACCTCTTTACTTATTCTTTTTCTTCCTAGAATTCAATGGTTGTTAGCATCACCAATAGAGATTGAAATGGATTAAGTTTTTATTCAACTATGGATATGACAGCTGAATTTCCAACAAAAGCTTATCTATCTCAATAAATCCACAAAGGGATCTTAAGGATAATTATTTTATGTATTTCCACCTTATTCTAAAAGGATAGTCACTACAAGACACTATGGTTGCAAGAATAGTCATAGCTGTTACCCCATGTAAGATATTACAAAGTCATCATGCACAAGAACGTTCATGTTATATCCACTTCAACTATAATAGCAACCTAAGTTATGACTTGGTCTTGGGCATTCGGAAGAAAAGAGTCTAACATGGCTATTTTAGAATCATCAATTTTTTCATTGTTATCTAAGTGAGAGGTATCCAACATAGACACCTTCATTGTAACCTATAGTATAAACTACAAAGTTAAGCAAAAAATAACCTTCATCAAATTAATCAAGGAAGGAAGAAATAAAGTATAGAAATCCAAAAGTTTTATTGAGAAAATAATTTTTTTAAGCAATATCTCTCAAAGAAAGAGACTACAACAATGAAATCAGAACACACAATATTTGAAAGAGAAAGGAAAGGATTGTACAATTTGTATGTATGAGAAAACAAAACACCTAAAAATGTGTAATTAGGGGTGCAAACTAGCATGCATGTACATGTATAGACATAAAAATAGAGACAACTTCAGTAGAGAAAGTGATTAAGGAATGAGTGGATTGAGGCTACCTGATCATTGATTTCATGTAATGGGTTGTTAGGAATATCTAATGATTGTATTATGTTTAAAATTTTAATTTGGAGCTCAACAGCTTCCTCATATATGATATATATTCACTAATGAAAGCTATGTGTTAAATTAGAGATGAAATGCAGAGAAGAGATGGCTTAGGTCTAATGTAATACCCTAAATTTTAGCTTAACCTAATCTTGGTAATCAATATCCTAACCAAATTCTAACATTGAGAAATTAATATATCTATCCTACTCTAACTATTTGATCCTAAATCGTAGCCAAGCCTTAAGCTCCATATCTAGTTATTAATATTTTTCTTAACCTATACCTAAAACGAATTGGTTGATAATTAGTTTATCCCATTACCTGAACCTAAATCTAACTCTAAACCCCCTATTTATTTTTCATTCTTTTTTTTATTATCTTTCCCTCTTTCCACTTTTCCTTTTCCCCAACTTCCAATCTCCTTTTCCTTTTCTTCCCCTGCTCTTCTTATGTGAAAACCATGCCTTATATATATGACTTTGCCATACCATCACTTACACCCTACACCCCCATCAACGCATGAACTCCTACTCCTTCCATTCCTTAAAACCCATACCAATCGACTCATGTCCTCTTCCTATTGCCATCCTTCCCCACACATTCATGTTTATGTATATATAACACATTAATTGCAACAACCCTATTCCTTATCCATAAAATGTTTTGTGAAAATTCACATATGATATGAATATTAGTGTTTTCAAAATTTATATCAAATATAGACATTGTATGATCCGTTCAGGAAACAAATAGGATATATTTGTGAAATTAAGTTTTTATAATCCTAAAAAATAGTAACTCTTGATTTAGTGCTATTATCACATGTGTAAGACCTTAGACTTAGGACTTGAATTTAAGGTTTATTGATTATATTAATATTGGAGGAATAGGTACTAATTCATTGAATAATGTGTAATGGAAGAGGATTTATCCCTAAAATATTAAATTAGGGTTTCTAAGAGAACTATAAGGATTTTAACCTTTGAAAATGACCTTATTATATATATGCTGGTTCTTTGCTTACCTAAGTTATGTTTTGTACCTATAAACTTAACTATGAATAAGTCATTAAGTATTTGAATTTAAAGCTCATATGAGTCAGGATCAGTTGTACCTATTTGTTTGATTGGATGAGAATAGCAGTCAAGAGCGTCTTACCCTAAGGTTCTATGATAATCGTTCTACTTGTAGAGAATGGTGGACTAGAGCATTTTGCCTTGAGGCTTTAGTTTTAGAACCATTATACCGGGTGAGAATAGTGAGGTCTTTGGAGTCAAAATAAAAGAAATCAAAAGAACGATCATTATCATTGATAAGACATTAATCACTTAAAGTGGTAGACTACATGAGTCAGTTATAGTTCTACCTATCCATTCTAGTGGACAAAAATATTAGTCGAGAGCGTCTTACCCCGAGGTCATATTGATAACCATTCCAATAATAAAGAGTAATATTTAGTAGCATTTTTCCTAAGGTTGTATATAGATACTTCTCCACCGATTGAGAATAGTGGAGTCCTTGAACTTAATGCAAATAATAGAATGGATTATGTCTCTGAACTCAACAACCTAAATTAGCAATTACGGTGTATTAGTTTATGTACTTCACATATATATTACTTTTCATTATAAATCTATATAATTATTTTTATCCCTTGCTTGATAGTATTTCACCTTACTTAGTATGTAGCATACAAACCACTATTTTCATGGGTATTACTTATTCCCATGAATAGACAACCCTAATGCTCTTTTGTAGGTAATTGAGGACCCATAGGAAGATTTTGTTACCTATGATTCTTTATATGGGGTAGAGTGATTTTATATGTAAGGGTTTTGGGGATAGAGTCATGTTATCCTAATGTTGGTTGTGAGCTTTGACCGGGTATTTGAAGCACATATTAGTGCTGGATCATGTAAGTGTTGGAAAAGTTTAGTGTAAAATGGTAAGTTATGTGAGAAACACGGGGGTCCCATGTTTGTTAACATAAATCATGTTTTCTCACTGAATATTTTTATGTTTTTTTGTGTAAAAAAATCTGAGAGTAAGGAAACTAATATAGGGTCCCATGTTTCTAAACACAGATCATGTTCTTCCTTTATTTATGAAACATGATATTTTGCTATGTAGGATTTTATATTTTATATAAGGAGGCATGATGAAACCCTAGCCATCAAGTTGTGCAACCCAACTTCTTCATCTTGTTTTAGAATTATCCACTAAAATAACTGTAGTTTTGCATAATTATTTCATTTATTTGTTTAATTATTTTATAATTACACAAGGGTACAAATAACAATCTTTATTTTTTCCATCAATTAATTTTTTTGTGATTAAACCCTCAACTGTTCATCATTTTATTAATTTTTTTTATCCATTCAATCCATGCAATTCTGTAACAACTTGGTGCTAAAGCTTTGGTTGTTGAAGATTTTGTAATCAGGATGGGTACAATATTTGATATTGAGAAGTTCAATTGGTTCATAAATTTTTTATTATGGAAACTGAAGTTGCGGGTGATTCTATTATAGAATAGGTTGGAGAAAGGGTTATCAAGTTATTCAAAAAAGCTAAAGTTAATGATAAATATAAGATTTCAAGAAGTAAATATAAAGGCCCTCTTTATAGTTGTGCTTGTTGAATGAGGTATTATGGGAAGTGGAAAATTTATCAATAGTGGCTACCTTATGGTTGAAGATTGAGTCATTGTATATGATAAAATTAATAGCAAATTAGTTACTGTGGAAGATTCAGTTTTATGACCTAACAATAGGTGAAGGTCAATCTTTTAAAAGTCATTTAGATGAATTTGACTCTATAGTTATGGATTTATATAACATATATATTAAATTAGATGATGAAGATTTGGTCATTAAGTTGTTATCTTCTTTTCCTATAGGTTTTAAGCATTTTTCGTGAGACTATTTTGTATGGAAAGGAAGGATGTGAAATACATCCTCCTATAATTGGAGTTGATTGATAGTTAATTAAATGGGAGTGATACTTACAGGGACTCACATAGTGAGGAATTGGTAGCAACAAGCCTCTAAGAAAGATTAACCAAATGAAAAACAAGTTCTATACTTCACTCAATAAAGATGTGCACCAACATGTATGCCCTCTTCAACAAACTTAAACAATGCTAGAACATGTTCATATTTACAAATACTAGAACATGCCCAACTCTCTCTATCCTCAAATATCAAATTCTCAAGCATCAATCCCACTAAATAAAGAGATAAGGCATGTCGAAAAGAGAATATTAAACCTTATCTTACAATCCTTTAAGTTCTATACAGGTCAAACTAATAGACTATATCCCATTCATTATAGGTGTGATAGACAAAATTACAAAATGAAGTGTAAAGACCATTGCATAAAAAAGAATATAGTGCATAAGCACATCAAAGAACATAATATTAGAAAAAAAAAGGCTAAACCAAAATGAAAAAAATGAATCTCTAAATACATCCCACTTTGCATCATGACATATATAAAATAAATCAAGCATATATTAACCAAAAAAAATCATATTATGTTGACCATCTTGATTAACTTCCATCATGCATAATCATCCAACTATCAAGACCTATGCATAGTACCACAACCAAGAAAAAAGAGCACACAAAATAAAATAACAAGAACTAAAAGAAAATAAGAAGTATCACCAAACAAGAAAACTTCTAAAGATAAAACAAGAATTTAGAAGATCACAACAACATACTATCCAACTTAGACTCAATAGCTACTTCATATAGTATGCACCAGAAGAGGAATTATTGGAATGTTTGAATCTAATAAATCATTAAATCATTCTCTATAATTCCCATTTTTTCAATAAACTGTTGGCCACAAAATCCAACTCTCATAAAAATAAGTTGGCTTAAAACTCAAGTCACTACCCTTTCAAGTGGTTAATAAAACTAAGTGAAGAAGCTAGTGCCTATGGGTTATTGCCAAGCATTGTGTGAATATAATTCAGTCACTATAGCTAATTCACAATTCCATTTATGTTGTTATTGGATTATCGTGTTATATTGGTGTTTTAAAGAATAAGAGAAAGGTGTGACTCCAATAGTTAATAATGTCGGCTAATTAGATTAAACTACAACTTCTCTAGAGTACATAGTCACTAAACTATGAAGTGCTCCATATGTACAAAAGTGTAACTTATATCCTCTACATGACTCATAGATCCATAAATAAAGACATCCTCAATCACAACTCTACATTTACATGACTTTAAAATTGTATATTAGGAGAACTTTTGAATTATGATATACTAATGTATTTTTTTGACAATTATTAAGTAGTAAATTTTTATAAACAAATTAATTGAAATAAAAATTAGTAAAAAAAATAGTAGTAGACCTAGAAATAAATTAAAATATATAGATACATATAAATTATAAATTAAATATTAGAAAAATTAGACAAGTAAGAAATTAGCCGATTACAACTAAACCAGATTCATAAAAAATTAATTGCAGGCCCTTTCACTTTCTTTGAGAAAATTAATTGTAATGAAGGAAAACATAACTAGCTAATCCATCAAACAAACAAAGCCCAGCTACACCACATTAACTAAGAACTATTTATGCGACCTAATTTCTCTTTATACTCCAATTTGTTAAATGAGTTGATTAATTAACTACTATGAGGATATTTAATAACTTCTAAATAGTTTTACATAATTTTATTTAAGAGAAGTAGATAAGAAGTGGACAAGGATAATACTTACTAATAAATTCCTAAAGGTAGACTAGTATCCAATAGCTCATCAAGAATTGGATAACCCTCACCCATACACAAGTCGATTGCTTTTTTCTTTAAGTGATTCATACATTATTTTTTAGGTTTTGTGATCATATAAGGCGCATATAATATGCAAGCAAGGGTTAACGTACTTATTCCTTATTACCCATTTGCATTCCCCAACCACATGGTGGGATTTCTATTATTGCTTAATCAATGTTAATCAAACAATTATATTAATAAATCTGAGGCCTATAATCTAGATTGAATTACCTTTTAATGTCATAAAATACTTTTTTGGATTTTCCCACTAAGGCCTTCACAAACACCTATTAAGTATGTCAAGAATTTTGATCCATTACATCCATCTAATAGGTTGTCAATCTATGTCAATTGATGTATTTTACTCATTAAATAGTCATATACGAGCATTACGCATAGTCTCAAAGCATATTCATGTCAAAAGATCAAATTCACACAATTTGACCAAATTAGTCGATTGATTTGGCCTAACTGGTTGATCAGTTTCCCTAATTAGTCGATCTATTTAGGCTAACTAGTCGATCGGTTAGGCTTAGCCAAACCAAGGGTTCTTTCAAATTACTTAGTAAGTTTGGTCAAACTAGTCGGCTGCTTTGAGACCATTTGATCAATTTTACTAAAATAGCCGATAGATTTAAGTAGAGAACAACTAAAGTTACCACAAGCCTAATGGTTGATTAGTTTAGAACAACCAATTGACTATTTTAAGGAATTGTTGATTGTTTTGGCCTGAACGGTTGATGGGTTTGTCCCCTAATCAACACAACATAGACATTTTTCATCCAAATCACAGACTAAAATCCTACCACATCCAATGTAAAACATATCATAGCATTATGCAAATACTTTATTAGTTTATAAACTGAAATACGCTTCACAATTAATCAATTCGACCCTATTTCCCAAAAATTATGCCTTTTTCTCAAAATTCGAAAACTAATCAACATGCATCCATTTAAAACCAAACTCTCATGTAAACCTACAAAATTAGGACTTTAAAGAATGAAGCACATCACATGCTTAATCAGGCAATATTTCAGAAGTAAGAATGACTTACTTAATACTAATATTTTTTTCCATAAACGGAAAAAACTCAACTTAGAAGATATTCAACTTCCAAATATTTAAAACAAAATGTTAAAGCTCCATAGTTTAATGAAAAATTTCATAAATTAGAATTAAATTACACAGAAACAAGCTAACCAAACTTAAGTGAAAATAGACAAAGGTCGTAATAGGAGAGAGACTCAACTTCCTCCTAAATCTAACACTCCTATGCTTTAAGATAAATAAGAAGAAGCTAGAGAGAGTATCTGAAAAGTGGAAAGGAACTGAAAATAAGTTAAAATTGAGGAGGAAAGAATAAAGGTGTTATAGAGATGAAATGTCTTTGATACTAAAAGAAAAATGAGTATAATGGGTGATTCGAGCTATTTATAGATAATGAATCAGTTAAAGGATGAGTAGGGGTTATGCATAGATCAAAAACCCTAATCTTCACCATTTAAATTAGAGATGAATAGGTAGATTTTGTCAAAGATAGGTTGATGTCCCTTCCATAACTAAAATGGTGATTTCTAAAGAATATAGGTGGAATTTACCCAAAAATGTCAAACACAAGAGAGGTAATTAGAGATTAGTGTGGGAAGGAATCTCCTAGCTGGGTAGAGACGGTCTAGAAATTAAAGCAATGATTTTAAAAGTTTGCAAAGGAGATAGAGAGGGAAGAAGAAAAAGTTGTGGTCATCTTGTCCCTTAATTGTCTTAATTAAACCCTCGAATTAGTTTGAGGCATTAGCTATGGCTTAATGCCTTATAAGAAGGGTTAAAAATTTATAAAGAATAGTTTCGAGCAAGATTATTAAGATTTAATTTCATTATAAGGAACTTCCCCTAAAAAATAAAAATTTAAAAATATACTCAATCCAACCAATAAATTGCTTGGTTTGGCTTACCAACTGATTGCTCTACTGACCAATCAATCTTCCCCAAAAAAGTTGATTGGTTTGGTAAAACATAACCCTTTATTTTGAATGAAAATGAATTAATCAGTTCATAGAACCAGTCAATTAGTCTGCCTAATAACTCATTTTATTCAATTTTTAAAGCTTATTCAAATCCAACTTTTCCTCAAATTCAATCATAGTTGTAAATCAAAATCAAACATTATCAAATTGTAATGACCACTATAACTTCCCATTAAAAAACCTTATAAAAAGGTAGGGTATTATAACACTACCCACTTAAAAAGGTTGCATTACCAAAGCATACTAACCAAGGTCTAGGCACAATACATAACACATCATAATTCACACAATAAATTTAAATAGGAAAATGGGTACTACCCTTTAAAATAAGGACCACACAAAAAAACATCACACTATGAGAAAAATTGTAGATACTTTGCTCAAGTCTTCTCCTTGGCCTCCCAAGTTATCTCATCGATGCCATGCTATAACCAAAGGACCTTTACTAGTAAAACACTCTTCATGTGTGTTGATTTGGTCTTTATGTCTAGGATACTTACAGGAAATTCTTTATAAGGTAAAGACTCATTAAGAATTAATAACTCCAGTTGGATGATGTGTAAATGATATGCTTCATAATTCCTCAACTAAGTCATGTGAAAGACATTATGCAGACATATAAATTGCATCATTAGGGCTAAATGATAATCAAATTTGCCAACTCAGTGTACAATCTCATACGATCCAATGTACCTTGAACTAATCCTACATTTTTTGTTGAACCTCATTAGTCCCTTCAGGGGAAAGACCCTTAAGAGGAATCTATTTCCCACCTCATAACCATCGGTCCATCTTCTCAAATTTAATTGGCTCTTCTTTTTATCCTGAGCCTCTTTTATCCAATCTTGAATAAGTCAGTTCTTCCTCATTACATCCTCAATCATCTCTAATCCCAATATAATCTTCTTGTTGATAGCACTCCAACACAAGACACTTTGACACTACCTCCTTTACATGGCTTCAAAAGGTTCTATCTTGATACTAGCAGGATAACTGTTGTTATGGGAGAACTCAATCAATTCTAGGTGGTCCTCCCAACTACCCCTAAAAATCAACACGCATGCCTAAAACATGTCCTTTAATGTTTGAATAGCCATCTCCATTTGGCCATCTGTGGAAAGGTAAAAAAAAATAATCATCTTCGATTGTGTACCAAAGGCAGCTTATAACTTTGGCCAAAATTATGACAAGAATCTAGTATCCCGGTCTAACATGATGTCTCTAGGGACCCTATAATGTTACACAATGTTCTTTTTATATGCATTAAATAGTTATTCCATACTCCATGTTGCCTTCATTAGTTTGAACACTACCATCGTAGTTAGGTCATCCACAACAACCTATATGGAATCAAATCCACTATGGATCCTCAAAAGACCAGCCATAAAGTCCATTAAAATGTTTTCTAACTTTATTTTGGGAATTCTATGGTTATACCAACCTTATAGGTCTTTTGTGCTTGAACTTGACCTTTAGACTAGTCAAACATCGGGTAAAAAACTCTACCACCTTTTGCTTCACACAAGGCCACCAATATACCTTCATCAAATTCTTATACAACGTATTCCCTCTAGGATGGTAGGAATAAGGAGTATAATGACCTTACTCTGGGATTTTCCTCTTAAGCGCAACATATCCCTATGGTATGTGCCACCTACCACAGTATCTAACACTACTATCATTGTGGAGGTGAAAATATTTAGCATTACCTTCTTTAGTATCCTACTTGATCCTCTCAAGCTTCACATCACCACTTTTATTAGCTCTAATCTCTGTAAAGATTGAAGGAGTGATAATGAGTGCACTCATTCTTAACTCCAATCTACCAATAGTGATCAGCTTAATATCCATCTTCCCGATCTCTCACCATATATGATATAAAAGTTCAACTATGCTCAATAAATGTGACATCTTGTGGCTAAGCATGTCTATCAGCACATTAACTCTCCCCTCATGGTAGGTTAATTTCTGATTGTAATCCTCAACCTACCCTAACACCAATGCTATATCAAATTTAATTCCTACTAAAAGAAGATGTACTTGAGGCTCTAATGATTAGTGTAGAACTTGTACTAAAATTCATAAAGGTAATGTCTCTAAATTTTAAAAATGAACATTGCTATGACAAGTTTTAAGTCATGTGTTGCGTAGTTTTGTTCATGTTGCTTTAGTTGTTAGGATACAAACGCCACCTATTTTTTGTGTTGCATCAGCACACAACCTAACCCATGTTTAAAAGTATCAATGGAGCACGGGGGTGGTAGTTAAATGATTATTCAAATCCTAGTTAGCTTCACCATAATTCTAATCTCACTAAAATTGTGTAGTTTTCTTTAGCAAATTAGGCAACGAATGAGCTATCTTGTAGAAGTAAGCAATAAACCTAAGATAACAACGAGATAATCCTAGAAAATTATGCACCTCCTTAAAAAAAGTTGGTGTTGGCCATTCCAAAAATACTTGAACCTTAGAATGATCCACTACCACCCCATCCTTTGAAATTATATATCCAAGGAAACTCACTTAATCTAGCTAAAACTCACCCTTTGAAAGTTTGAAACATAGTTGGTGTGACTTTAACAATGCCAGGATCTACCTTAGAAGTTTTTCATACTTTTCTCAATTGCTAGAGTAGATGAGGATGCCGTCGATGAACACTACAATGAATTGATCTAAAAATGATAAAAAAAATCTAGTTCATTAGAGACATGAATGCTACTGACACATTAGTGATTCTGAAAGGTATTAATGTGAACTTGTAATGGCCATATCTTGTCTAAAATGCAGTCTTAGAGATGTCTTGCTCAACTATCCTCAATTGATGGTAACCTAGCCAAATATAAATCTTAGATTTCTTAATTTGGTCAAATAGGATATCAATCTTTGGTAATAGATAATAGTTCTTCACCATAAATTGATTCAACTCTCGCTAATCAAATCACAATCTTAGACTCCTATGCTTTTTCTTCAAGAATAGGACTGGCATACCCTATGATGATATACTTGGTTAGATGCAGCCTTTCCTTAAATAATTCCTCTAACTAGGACTTAAGATATTTTATCACTATAGGTGCCATGCCTATAAATACGTCGATAGTAAACTCAACTTGTTGAATAGGTACATACCTAAAACTCATCAAGAATACTTTAGGATACTGGTGAATCACTATAATTTTCTCTAATGATGTCTCAATGGGCTTGATATCTCAAACACTACACAAGAAGAGTAGATACCCTTTACGAACATTGGTACTCATCACGATTGCTAACATGACCTTTATAGAAGGGTTAGGTTCATACCTCCAATACGAGATCCTAATTCCCTTTGGTCCTTGCAGTACCATATGTTCTTGCACGTAATCAATTCTCAATATGTCCCCAATATATCCATTCCAACATGTACATCAAAGTCACAGAATTAAAGATCCATGAGATTTAAGTGAAACTATAATCCCTAAACCATGATGGCCTCTAACTCTGCTAACCTCATAATCTGCTCCTAAGTGATCTTATCCACAATGCTTGTAGTGATAATGCCTTTCCTTGTCATATTCCTTATATTGACCTCCAATTTGAGGTATCGACCCTATTCTCCTATCATTCTTAGGAAGAAAGATACCTCTAGAATAGACCTTCTTCCTATCACTAGGACAATAACGACACTCAAACTTCCTTTTGTCCCCTAACTAGGTACTTCAGGTTTGGATAACTTGAGATGCCTCCAAAGCCTACTCATATATTCTTACCATATTTAGTGGGGTAGATCCCAGTAATATCTCTTGGTATATTATTCCCAAGATAATCTTAAAACGATGAAACTAAATCACCTCATTGGCCTCTACCTTAGGAGCAAGTTGTACTAATTCCATAATTTCATGTTGTATTTCTTCATACAGAGATGAGTGAGGTAAAAATGGGAGAAAAGTGCATCATGGAATGATCACCAGCGCTTAGGCTCTTTGCCTCCTATTTGATACTCCTCCATGAGGTGTATGCTCTTCCTCTCAAGTAATATATTGCCACCTCTAGCCTCTTGTCCAAAGGGAAACCACATGACGTGAAGGTGTGCACCATGTCCCTTGCCTATGTTTCCATAATTTTAGGGTCCTCTTGGACATCTAAGATTGGTGGGCGATGATGCTTAACCCTCTTGAGCTAATCCTTTGACACTAGTGCGGGTACTGGTACAAGTTGTGGTTGTGGTGCTAGAATGTGGCCTTCTATATATGCATCAATAACCTCCATGAATGATTTAATACACTCGTAATGATTATTAGTAGTCATCAAATCCTAAAGACTAGGATTAATCAGAAATGTCTGACTATTGAGTACTAAGACTTATACAATGAATCAACACAAAGGCTATCTATAGCACATTTCCAAACCCACTCTCACTCACGGACATTCTAGATTTCAAAAAAATATTTATCTTCACTTAGAAGATTAAGTAGTTGGGAAATTGTTTATAATTCCATGTGCCTTAACTCAAAAAATTTAAAACTAGAAAATATTTGAAAAGAATTTCTGATACCATATTGTGGTATAGTTTTGTTAGAGTATGTGACCTTCTCAAATTGAATAGTAATACTATAGTAATTGTTTAGTTATTTTCATTGTATGTTGTAACTAGGGTGAAAATAAAGCATGTTTGTATACAGGCATTATTAAGGTTAATCTGTCATGATTGTTACTTTAAATGTGGAATTGTGTTATAAACCTATACCTATTTGTTGCATGGAATATATGATATGTTAGACACACATGATTAGGTTTGGTACTGGTAAGTTACTAAATGGCTACATAATGGAAAAGATTGTAAATTTCTAAATTATAGAAATTAACTTTATACTAATGTATGGTAAATTATATCTTTTAACCATTTCATGGAAAATCTACATAAAAATAATGTTTGGTATGAAATTGGTTAGTAATGGTGAAATTTCAGTTTTGAGAGTATTTTCATCATTTTTACCTAATTCATCTAGTGGGAATAATTGTACATAGGATGTCCTTAGTGTATCGTTAGGTCTAATTTAGCTTTGACATAAATTGTTAACCTTAGGTTGACCTGAATAATTATAAATAAAGGAAAAATAATTATGTATGGATCGAAATGGGAGTGGTTATGTAATGTGTGATATTTGTAATTATATCATATATTATTAATATTTAAAGTAGAAGACCTGAAGTTTGGAAATAGTTTCTATCTATAGTTTGACACCCTAGGGATAAAGTAGGAGCCCTTAGGTTATTTTGGTTTGTTTGTGTGTTATTATGCCCTAGAATTTCCCTAGTCTGCTATATAGATGATCTACAAGCCATATAAGAGGTATCGATTCTTAAATATTAGGTGTCCTAGGTGTGGACAACATTGTGTCTCCTCTTGCACTAGTATGACTATAGTGTTAATATGCATCTAGGTAGGATGGTTAGGAGGGTACCATGATGCCTCTTTTGCCTCTATGATCGGTGTAGTTTTATATCTTTTGATTATTATTGTATCCACCTTGAATAATTAAAAATGGAAGTAATTATCATGTGAGATGTTAAAAAGGATTGTTGTTATTGTGGTTGGTAGCTACCTTCGTGTTCAACTTGGTTTGATGGATTGGTTTGATATTTTCCTCAGTGCCTTAACTTTAGTATTAGAATTGATTTAGATTTTTTGTTTCAATAGTTGCCTTTGGGCCCAACCTTTGGTATTGGAAATGAGTTGGAATTGTCGATACGGTAGTTGCCTCAATGTCTACCTTGGTATTTGGAATTTTTTTGATTCATTAATCATGGTCATGTATTTTGATATAGTAATTGTGTACTTTAAGATGATATGAGATGGTCAAGTATGATTGGAAATTTAGAAATGAGACTTTGATGTTGTGTATATTAGCCCTTGATTATCATATATTGTTGTGACATGTACATTGTGCTCTGATCGTGCATGTATTTGGACTATTATGTAATTATATGCAATGCAAGCACAATACTTCTTGTGAGGTATTTTGATGCATTTAGTATAAGGAACTTATACTAATACTACATTTGTAGATGATTATGTAGAAGGCATGGGGTGATTCGAAGTGCGTAAGAGTGGCCAGGATAAGTGAAGTCCCCGAGAAGAGGTTTCATTGTTAGAATGGGCATTTGGGTCTAATAGTTAGGGAAAACCTAGATTATACCTTTCATTATGATCAACTTTTATTTAGACTCTTATATCCTATTTAGTATTTTGATTAGAAATGTGTATAGAGTATATGTATCCATGACATGTACATATGTTATTGTCTTAGGTTTCCTCTGTTTAATTTTGGACATGACTTATATTTAGCCTTATAACTTGGTATTAGAAAGAGGAGGGAAATAGATTTATACTAAGTATGGCAGTAACATCCACTATCCTTTGTAACTAATGCTTTCACAAAATGAAATTTTTAAGTAGTAAATTTAGAGGTGCTACAACAATAAAAATGATTAATTAAATTCTAATAAGTATTTAGAATGATGGATAAATAATAGAATGAATCAACTAAAATAATCAAATATTTTTATCATATTACATTAATAAAGTCATTAAGCTTGAGAAAATTCAATTTAAAATGGACAAGTTACTAGGCTTTTATTAAGATAATCAGAAATATATATATATAAGTCTTAAGTGCTTTAAGCCACCAAGTAACTTAATGATTAATGACAAAAAAATTATTAGCCACAATAGATTTATTAATAATAACAATTTCTTATGTTTATCATTATTTACATATTAATAGAAGTACACTAGTTTGTAGTAATAAAATTATTATTTTCTTTTCTTTCTTTCTACCATCTTTTCTAGACATCTATATGCCCATAAGTTATTTTCTTGTGATTTTTTTCTTTCCCTTTAAACTTTTTAAGAATGAAATGAATCCTCAATGAATGATTTATTTATCAAAGATATGTAAGTGTAATGTAACTTAATTAGATTTTTATTTTCCTTTATCATGACCCCCTAGAATGATTCCATGCACATGATTAGTATCCGTTTTAGACCATATGGCTTATCTTTGCATATGTATGTACATTTTTCATGAAGATAAAAAATTCTTTCATTAAACTTTTTGGTGCAATATTAACGTGGGTTAATAATGGGTCATTTTTTATGGGTCGGTTTTTGGTTGTATTGGGTAGGGTCATTTTGAGTCATGTTTTTTTAATAGGGTTAGATTTAGGTTTAGGTCATTGTAAATCTTGGTTATATCGAGTTAATTTATCCATTTGGGTCAGGTTTTGTTTGAGCTAGTTTGGGTTCGATTTAGATTGGGATTGGGTTATTTTAGATTAGCTTGTTAGGTGAGGTTTGGGTTGAGAAATCTCTTATTTAGGTGATTTTATATTTGAATTAATTTGATGAGTTAAGTTTGTATTAATTTGATGAATTAAGTTTTTTTAAAATTTTCATGGGTCAAAATGGGTTTGAGCCAAACTAATATTGGATTGAATCACTTTAGATTTAGATTAAATTGAATAACTAAAATTAATCTAATTCAGTAACCTCATAACCTAGAATTAATTTTAAAATCATGTAAGTATATGATTAATAACATGTTTTAAATTTATATTTGTTTAGTATTATGACTTTTTAATGAAATATTTTTATGTAAAAAATTTGGTAAAATTAGAATATCATTGGTGAGTAAGTATGTTCACAATAAAAGAAAGAAAAATAAGTAAAATTTATATAAAAATATATTTTAAAAAAATTTGAATGAACAATAAGAAATGTGTAATATTTTATTATCATAAGTGATTAATATCAAATGTGATTTTTTTCCAGTGAGTTTAGGTTGATAACGGATTAGGTTGATGACAGGTTAGGTAGGTAACGAGTTAGGTTGATTTCAAGTTATGGTTTGGGTTCGTATGAAGTTTTTCGGTCACTTATGTTCAGATTAGCATTAGGTTAGGTTAGTTTAGGAATGTGTTTGGGTTTGGTTGGGTGGATTCATTTATGATATTATGTTGGGTTTAATTTTATAGCGATCAGATCGAATTAGATGAGTTAGGTCAGCTAATGACCGCTTTAGGTCAATAAATTTGCATTATCTAATAGTCAGATTGTTGTTGCATATATATACTATCCCTAATTGTTGGGGCATATCCTTTACCCATCAAAATGTCTACACATCAATTCTTTCCTTGATGCATTAGGGATATTGAAAACCCACCTAGCCATTATGATGTAAGATCTTCTAATCATAGTACTAGTAGTTGGGATAACAACTATATAGTTGGGCATCTTGATGTCACCAATAGTAGCTATGTTGCTTGTTGTCTTCTTAATCACTTATACTTTAATGTGTATGGATCAAATAAAAGGGAAAAAGAAACACAAACATATTACATTGCTTATTATGCTTGGTCTAGATCAATCACGTTGGTTCTTCTATATTTCATCTTTCATATCATTCTAAGTCTAGAGAGAAAATAGATCGCTCATAGGGACATGTGGACATGTAAGGCTAGTGATAGCCTTTGTGCCTTTCTTGTATGGAATTATTTAGATACACGGTAGGTTCTTTTTCACCTTTGTTGAACATGAATATGAGTACATGAGGACTAGGTGTATTTTGTGAATGCATCAATATAGGTAATCAATTGTATTTGCTTCTTTGGTAGGGAACTTATACTTCTCAAAGTGGCTCCCAACTCCAATAACTAAAGTGGCTCCCTATCATGTACCAACCTCTTCACTGAGCCAAACTTTGTGTGACCTTGGTCTTTCTTCATTCCTTGAAAACTAATTCAGCCTTTCTCCTTTTATTGTACTAACATTTAGGAAAAAAGAAGCCTTTGAGAGCACAACTCCAAACTCTTTAGAAGAGAACTCAAGAGAGAAGTTTTAGAGAGATAAAAAAGTATGTATTGTAGAGAGAGAATCTCTAAATACAATTCTTGATGGATGATTCCCAAATTACACCACCCCTTCTATTTATAAATGAAGCTCCACCCCTTCCCCCTCTTACGAAGATTCTAGAGATGGGCCTAATGGATTTTTCTAGAATGTCCCAATAAGCCTTATAGGTCTCTAGAATAGTCTATAAGCATTATGGAGGAGTTAATTATTTGTACTTATCTATAAAAGTATAGAAGGATCTTGAGACATCCCCTTCTAAAATAATCTAAAACCATTTAGAAAAGTGTAGAATCTTATACATCTCTCTATACTTATCTAGACTACACCAAAACATCTAAATTATTTCATGACTCTATGGAACCTCGCTGCATATCTCTGCATGTCTCAATATGACTCGTGATATTCACCCCCATTGAAGCCATTGTCATCCACATCTAAGAAAAAATATAAGAAACTTTGGGTATCCTCCTTGAATTGTCATAAATCTTTTGTCTTCTTCCAGTACCTTGACACTTAGGTATCCCCTTCCATCAGATGAGGTATTCCTCATATTTTAGCATCCCTCTTCTCTTGATTAACCTATTGGTCAAATTCTCCTTAACCTCATGGTTAAATGAATTCACGTTTGCAAGCAGTATAGGCTTAGCGTTTTTGTTTGCCAAATCTTCCTTATATTCATGGTAAGGATTGGGAAACCTCACATGGAAGACCTGTTGAATCTTCAACTTTGATGGAAATTCTACATGGTAGGAAACTTCCCTAATTTCTTCAAAACAGGGTATGGTCGTTCATATCTTCTCACCAAGACATTGTGTACTTAGCGATAAGATTGGAATACATGATGTGATTACTTAACCATAACTAAATCCCCTTCACTAAACTCTAAAGGTATTCGGTTTGTATCTACCTATTTCTTGGTATTCTTTGAATCTTTTTGTATATGTGTCTTGTCTAAGTTATGTTGATCTTTCAATCATTGAGAAAATGAATGTACCCTAGGACTACTCCCTTTATAGCCCTATTGCACTTTGTGCAGTGTAATGGGTTGTCCTATGAAGAGCTCAAAAGCATTATGCCATGTGGCTTCATTATGTTTCAAGTTATATGAAAACTAAGCCATGTCCATCAAAATTTCCCAATCTCTTTGATTAGCACTCATAAAATGCCTCAATTACATCTATACGAAGGCATTCACCCTCTTCTTCTGTCCATTTGTCTATGGGTGAAAGATGGTAGAGAATATAGTTTGGACCCCATCATCTTAAATATCCCCCTCTAAAATTTTGTGGTGAAGCAGGGATATCTTTCACTAATGATCCTCTTTGGTAATCCCCAATACATCACTACAATATTTAAGAACAACTTAACACACTAATCTACTATATAATCCCTTAGGGTAGGTATGAATCTCCCATACTTTCTTAGCTTATCGACCAACACCATAATAGATCGTTTCCCCTTAGATGTTGGGAATGATTAGATGAAATTCATAGAGACCGTCTCCTAAGGTCTTTTAGAAATTGATAAGGGTTCTATAAAATATGTAGGACTCTTCTATTCAATCTTATATTCTTGTTACACAAGTATATACAAAACTTTTGGTGTAATCTCTCATTTGAGTTCAATAGTAAGCATCTTCAAGCAAAGCTAGTGTACATCTCATCCCTAGGTGTTTAGCCAACTTTGAGTCATGGTACTCTTTCATCAAATTATGTTGAAGGCTTACCCATATAGGTACATGCAAAACGGTTCCCCCATTGTATAGAGCTCCATCTTACTCCCAACATCTCCTAGATGAAGGGATTTCCCTCTTTGAAAAGGTAGAGGATGTTTCCTATAGGTCCATTCATGCTCACAAGCATAGATTTCTGACTCAATGCATCTTCCACCACATTGGTACTTTCTGGTTCATACCAAATTTTTAATCAAATTTAGCGAAGAAATCTTATCAACAAACTTGCTTAAGACTCAAATTCTTCTCCATTTAGAAGTAACTTATTGCAACATTATTAGTTTTGATAACAAACTTACATCCCAATAAATAGTGTCTCCATTCCCTTAAGTAATGGATGATAGTTGTCATCTCCTTATCATGTTTAAGATACCACCTCTTGGTATCATTCAACTTTTGAATATCATGGGAAATCAAATGTCTCTCTTACATAAGCACCCCTCCAATGGCATAAGCAATTTTACGAGTAGTTAAGTAAGCATAGGACAGACTCCTCCACAATAGCTCTCTTCAAATCTCTGAAGGCCTTCACACAAGTCTTTTCCAAACTCCATGGAACCTTCTTCTTCAAATGGTTTGTGAGAGGCATGGTGTGTCTTAAGTTTCCTATGATGAACCTACGGTAATAATTAACCAATGCAAGGAAACTCTGTTACTCTTACACATTCTTTAGAGCTTCCCATTCTTGAATAGCTTAGACCTTAGCCATGTCCATCTTGATCTTTTCATCTCTGATATAGTGGCTTAAGAACTTCACTTCTATTAGAGGAAATGAGAAATTTTCCCTCTTTATATATAGTTTATTTTCCTCCATTAATTGAAAAATAATATGTAGATGTTATGTGTGCTCTTTTAATTACTTATTATAGATCACAACGTCATCGAGATAAACCACCAAAAACTTATCCAAATACATATGGAATATCTTTTTTATAAAGGTATGAAATGCTTTAAGGGCATTCGTAAGACCAAATGGCATGACAAGAAGTTTATAAGAATTGTACATTGTCACACATATCACCTTTGCTTGATCTATACTGGCTATCTGCACTTGCTAGTACCCCTAGTGCAAATCCACCTTTGTGAATCACATTTCTCTCCTAACCCAATGAAACAAATCATAAATAAAAGGTAGATGATTCTTGTTCTTTACTATGATCTTTCTCAATGCTACATAGTCCACACACATCCATAATAATCCATCATATTTTTTTTTAAATAACATAGGGCTGCCATCAGGAGTTTTTGAGAGTTGGAGAAAAAATTCATCAAGAAATATTTTTAGCTACCTCCTTAAATTTTCTAAATAGAAAGGCCTCACCCTATAGGGACTCCTTATAATTGGTATTGTACCTAACTCTAACTCTAAAATTCATCAAGCTTCTTTAGTAGCTTCGTTGACATCCTGTCTTCAAATTTGTGGAGTAGCTTCCTAATCTCCTTCTGCACTTCCATATATTCTAAAGACTCTTCCCTTACCAAAGTAGCTAAGTTGAAAGACTCTTCCTTCTTGAATTCTTTTAGAGAATTGCAAAGCTAAAAGTGAGAGTGATCCTTCCTTTGCTTGTGGTAAGGGAACAACATGAGTCTATGGTCCTTTTCCTAAATGCATGGTGTCATCTCTTAGAAAGTTAAGTGGATCTTCCAGATCCATGAAATCTATACCAAGCACCCTGCCATAATCATCCATTTAAGTTACCGTAAAATTCACCCTTCCTTACTATGATCTAAGGGTGATCAGGATTTCATAGGCTACTATAACACCCTAGAAGTTACTACCTAAAAAGTTTATTTTGTGGAAGCATTAATTACAAAAGATAAAGGATGTTACGACCACACTTAATATAAGTTTGATATTTTCTACCATTCTTATACTAAGTACTAAGGCTAAAATATTAATGTAAATAAATAACATTTATAATGTCAGAAAAAAATAGAGACTTCAATACAATTTACATTGTCCTGATAAATATAAAAGAATAAAAAAAATCAATTATCATATGACAAAAGGAGAAATAGTAAGGGAATTAAGAGTATAAGGAATATTCATATCTAAAGATATGAGGGCGAGCACTGAATGGTCCTATCTGTCAACCCTTTACTAGAATCCATCAAGCCAAACCCTCAAAATATTCCTACTAAGTCATCACTACCTATTGAGTAAGTAAGAAACTATGAAAAAAATCTATTAGTACAATGGTAATGAGCAGAAGATCACACAACACTAACATATAAGGCCACATGGGGCACATAAATAAGAACATAAATAGATACATTAGGGGAATCATGCGATCATAAAATAGCTACAACTGATATTGTCAAAGAAATCTTAATACCGAGGTAAGACATAGAGGAAACTACCAAAACAACAATCCATGTCAATTCTAATTTCGTTGTGGGTAACTAAAGAAAATACCAAACCACATACAAAAACACGTAGCACAAAACAAAAAACTACCAAAATAGTAATCCATAACAACCTTATAATATTCTTATACAATAATTATTTGAAAATTTAATTAATTGAGAGGGATACAATAAAAAAATAGAAACAGAAAAGCACATCAGTCATGTTGTCACACAAGGAAACACGATACCCTCCAACCATCCTACCTAGAGCGATAAGTACACTCTGGTCATACTGGTACATAGGATTTGCATGGGGTTGATGCATGGCACAAAAAAATGAGGGGAGGAAGGTTTTAATTAGGATATTAGCATGAAGGGGAGAATAGAAAAAAACATAAGGAGGGAACCATAGAGGAGAGGGAGATATGGAGTGAAGGGTAAAGTAGAGAGAAACAAGGAGGTATGGTGTAGGGGAATGGTATAATCTATTAGAGGATCAGGGTAATATTTTTTTAAGATTAATCTATGTAAATCTTTTTTTCATAATAATATACATACTGTTATCACATTTAGAACAAAACCCCATAAAATAACTATCATAACCAATTACACAATTCTTAATTTATAATTAAGGTTTCTAAAAATAGTTTAATATATTACTACCCCTTTAAAAATGAACTTCATCCACGAATTCCACATAGTACAACATAGATTAATCACATAAGGTCTACATAGCACACAGGTGTAAATATCCCTAGAAACTATCATATTCATCTCAAGATCAATCCAACATGCAACAAATAACACTAATTAATTCAATCCATTAAAGTAAGAATGGTTAAAATGCAGAGAGGTGGGTCTTCGAGACCCGTAATTTCAACAACATCCTTTGATCGACTAATATGAAAAATTTCCTTAAACATTGGGTCTTCGAGAACACTCTTGATATTTTTAAACAATATTCAATGCAGTGTTCTCGTAGTGGGTCGGTCCAGTACTATGTTCATAACATGTGTTTATTTTATTAGTTTGATATCTCATATCAATAATCACTCTAACATGATCATCAACTAATCAAAATACTAGTCTTATGATCCCTAATATCCTTTAATAAATACTTAATCCACAACATTTAATTACTTAAAGGGATAACAACTCAATTATCTACATAAAGAATAATTACTCAAAGAGATAAGGTCATTTAATAAATAACATCAAATGATCTTTTTAATAATAAGAATAATCACTAAATATGCAAATTCAAATCATCAAGTATGATTCGTTCGATGGAATATGTCCATTATGGACATGTAATCCTTAAGTATCAATACAACCTTTATTGTCTAAATAACCTTACTATCATTTAGTAGAGTTCCACAATCTAGTCACACACTCAATTATCTACATAAAGAATAATTACTCAAAGGGATAACAACATTTCAATAAATAACATTAGATGATATTGCTGTTAATAAGCACAATCACTACTTATGCAACTACAAATCATCAAGTATGATTAGTTCTAGGGCATATCTCCATCAAGGACACCGAATCCTTAAATATTGATATCACCTTTATAGCCTAAAGTTCATCTATATAGTTGATTGGGTCCTTACTAGGGCATAACGGCACATCAGTGTACCAAAAAAAATGAGGGCTCATGCCTCATCTCTAGGGTAGCTATCTCTAGAGAGAAATCATTCCCAAACTCAAGGTCTTACACTTTAAGTTTTTATATTTATAAAGCGATCATATGTGAAACATATTGCATACTTATTTCTATTTTAATAATTATTCATTTTTCTTTTATTTTTAATTTTAAGGTAAACCCTAAGGTCATCGGTCTATGTCAAAACTAAAGTAGATACTAAGGTTAACTAATCAAAAGTTTATGGCATCCTAACATCTAATAATTCACAAAATATATATTAACAAAATTTCCCTAAATCCTTAATTCCACCATTTTTCTAAATTCTAAACCAAATATCATTACTATGAACAATTTATCATGAAAAGGCCAAAGAAAAATAATCTAAAACATTTATTACATAGGTAAACTTTATGATTTATCAAATGAACATATTCCTATTTCCATGTATTTAGCGAGGTATGTCTATAAAACCTGATCATGCATATCTAATGCATCATATATTCTATGAAACACATACATAATGTCATTTAATATAACATTTAAGAACTTGGTGCATATGAGGAGTCATTTTTAACCCTAGATCATGCTAATTATATTTTTTGTATTCTAACCCTACCCATGCATCCAAGATTTTATATTATCAACCCTAGCTACCACTAAATGATATTCATGGAACACATATCATAGAAATTACATCACAAGTTAACATAGGTACAAATCCTATCAAAACCATAGACATGCATATGTTTATTATTGAACAAATTACACATAAATATAGAATACACCAAAAGCATGCTAATTACTTTATATCATATTGTCATGTTTTGCACCTATTCATCGCACTTGCATACATAATGTAAAACTTCAACATGGGACATATACATATAACCATTTTCCATAACATTTATCTATGTATTTAGTTTGATATCTCATGTTAATGATTAGTAGAACATGATCATCAACTAATCAACATACTAGTCTTATGATCAATAATGTCCCTTGATTAGATGATACTAGGCTAGAGACAGTTCTTCAATAATAATATTTCTATCATTCAGCATAGTTCCACAATCCAGTCACATACTTGATTATCTACATAAAGAATATTTACTCAAAGGGGTAGAAACATTTGAATAAATAACATCAAATGATATTTTTTAAATAAGCATAATCACTAAATACTCAAATATAAGTCATCAAGTATGATTAGTTCTAGGGCATATAACTATCAAGGACACCTAATCATTAATTATTAATACAAATTTTTTATGCCAAAGGTCACAGATAATATATAATAGGGTCTCATTAGGGCATAATGGCACACAGTGAACCAGAAAAAAAAAGAGGTATCATACCTTGTCTGTAGGGTAGTGGCCTTCAGAGAGAAGCCACTCCCAAACTAGAGATTTTCCACTTTAAGTATTATTATTATTTAAGGTGATTACATATATCATATATTTTAAAATTATTTGCATTTCCATAATTATCTAGTTTACCTTTAGTTTCCATTACTAAGTTAAAACCTAAGGGCATTGTTTTAGGTCAAAGTTAAAGTAGACACTATGGTCAATGTATCGAAATTCTAAGGTAATAATAATATCAAATTATTCAGAAAAGAAAGGTTAGGTTAAAATTACCAAAATGCCTCTTAAACCGTAGTTCCACCATTTTATTCAAATTCTAAACCAAATATCACTATTATTAGCAATTTACCAAGAAAAGGCTTAAAGATAATAATTCATAAAAAATTAGCACATTGGTAAACTTTTCAATTTTCATTTGAATCTTTATGCTTCCCTAAAACGGAGGAAGTATTGAGAGACAATATTGCTCACTAATACCTTGTTGGCAATGCCCTTGACTCTTACCTCACCATACATAAAGCATGAAGCTTGCTCCATCGTTTTTGAATTGATGGAGTTTTGTAGAGTTAGAGACCCCATCTATACCTTATTAGTTCCCTCCTTCTTGACTTGGTCTGCCACCATCACATTATAAGCCTTCTTATTGGATCAGCTATAAAGGACATAAATTCCTCCACACATAAAACATTTAGCTTGAACTTTAAGGAATCTTTGACATCTTGCTCTTTCTCTTTCATATTACCTTCATAATGCTTCTAACTAGACTTTTTGGGCTTGCCTACCCACCTTTGTTTGAAATATACTTTCGGCCCTTGTCTTTCTTCTATAATCTCTAACTTGATCAAGGAATCAACCTTTTGGTATGCTAAGGTGAGATCTTAGACATTATGCCTTCGAAGTTTTTATTCTTCCTAAGATTATAACCTTTAGAGTAAGTATGACAATCTCTTCTATAGTATGCCAAAAATTTGAAGCATAATGGAATTGTATGCATTGATATACTCCTTTGTGATTTTATTATACTTTATATTCCTCGGTCTCCTCATTGCATCCAACTCAACATTTGTCGTGTAAAATTATCTCTTCAATTCCACCTTGAAATCTTCTCATGTGTTTATTACATAAGCCCCCGTTTGATCTCCTGATGGTGGCAACACCACCACTATAGGGCATTTTCCTCTCGATATAATGTGGCTTGTGAAATGTATAGATTATCATCAAGTATGTGAGTGGAGGAAAAAAATACCTCTTTACGTCATATAAGAAGTTATCAATATCTTTCACATTCTGAACTCCCTTGAACTTATGTGGTCCAGCGTATCCAACATTTTCATAAAATCCCCTTGAACTTCTATTATCTATAAATCTTTCTTCCTTGAACCAAGAACATTTAGACTTAACATTAGCAACCATATCCTTGAGCACAATATTCTTTGCATCAACTTATCCATTTGATCCATCACATCTTTCATGAGTTTTTGGTATGTTTCAATCATTTCTTGATAGAGCTAGTTAGCTAGGGAATTGACTAACGCATGAACCTCCTCTTAGTTGGATAAGGCTTCAACATACTTTTCTAACTCATCAACCTTCCCCTGAAAGGTGGTAGTATTCTCCTAGCACATTACCATGGAGTGATCCGTCATTTCTATAACTTCCTCCAAAGTTGGATCACAAGGCTTGGAGGTAGAATATGATCTCCTCCTCTTATCACCATCATCAACTTAAGTGATCTTTGACGATTTAAGGTTTTATGCTATTGTGATTTGAGATCTGATACCATTTATCATGTATTAATCTGTTGACTAAGCCAAAAAACCTATAACCATAGTATTTCCTCACTCATTGAAAACTAATTTTAGCCATCCTCCTTCTAGTGTACTTAGCACTTAGGTAAAATATGTCTTTGAGAGAACAACTTCGAACTCTTCACATCAGAACTTAAGAAAGAAGTTTTATAGAGAGAAAGAAGTATGCACTATAGAGAGAGAAGCTCTAACTACAACTATTAGTAGAATAGTTTCAAATGATTCCTCCCCCTCTATTTAGAAGTGAAGCCCCACCCCTTCTCCCTTGTAAGAAGATTCTAGAGATAGGCCTAATAGATCTCTCTAAATGGTCTAATAAACCTTCTATGGTTTCTAAAAGAAACCATTTATGTTTTTAGAGAAGCCCACTTGGATTCCTAAAGTACTCCTTTAGTATTCTTATAATTCTTTATTGTAATACCCCATATTTTTTTTAAATTCAAATTTTCCAAGATTAATAATTTTATTAGCATAATTTGATAAAAATGTTTAATTATTTTGATTTTGATTTTTGATGGTTTTATTGACTATTTTAAATTCATATTTGAATTTAGTTAATCTTGTCTTTGTAGAATATTCTAGACAAGTTTGTTTATGACCATGATTTTATTATATTTCTATGATTTCAATTTTTATGTCAAAATATATATTTACGTTCTTTCTCATGCTTTAATTTTTAATATTTTAGATTCATTTTTTATTAGAACTTTGTCATGTGAATACAACTCTATTTCAGAGATACATTTTATTAATGAAATAAATTATTTAAATAATAAAATCCCCTTTAAAATAGTAAAATAACTATAATGATGTTATCTTTAGAGTTGTTTTCAACCTTAAATTTATCAATTTCATGATCTTTAAAAGGTTTTAAATTAAAAATATTTTAATAACTTATTTATGATTTTATTTCAAAAATTCTTTTTCTTCTACTTTACCTTTTTGATTTGGGATGGAACTTTTTCGAAAATCATTTAAATTAATCTCGGTTTCTTAGAATGTTGTTTATACATTTCTATATACTTTTAAAATTGTTTTATATCGGATTATGTATTTTGTAAATATTAAAAAATCTCTCACTCATTGAAATTTTTTTTTGAAATCATTTAACACTACAAAATAATTCACTTATACCAACAGGATATTATCTGTTGGCAAAAGTCATTTTTCTATTGGCAAAAGTTTTACCAACAGATATTTATCTGTGATAAAACTATAGGTAAAAACTTTGTGCTTAAAAGGTTTACCCACAGATAAATATGATCTGTTAGGAATAATGGATAATACCCACATATATTAATCTATTGGTAAAACTTTTACCCATAATTATATCTGTAAGTAAAAGTATTAACCAAAAAATGATATCTGTGACTAAAACTATTGTCCACAAAAAGATATCTGTGACTAAAATTATTAACCACATAACGATATCTGTAACTAAAACTATTGTCCACAAAACGATATCTGTGACTAAAAGTATTATCCACACAATCATATATATTGCTAAAACTATTACCAACAAATATATATTATTAGTTATACATATTTTAACATATATATATATATATATATATTCGTAAAACGATAATGATGTCCATAATACCTGTTGTTGTAATATTTACCTGCAATAACACCTTATCCTTATATACAATTAAGTACACCATACATAATCATCAGCATTTAGTTTATTTGTCAAAGTGATAATATAATCTTGTAGGTACAACAATACTATAAATATAACTTGTAACATACGTTGACATACAAGACATCTCATTAAAACATCAAACACCATCTTCTTCATTCTCATCTTGTTCAACACCTCCAATGACTTCAACACCTTCAACATTCTCTTTGATAATCATCAAGATGTATTCCCTAAGAAAATAATGCACATAATTTATCAGCTCACAATAACATAATGCACAAGTAATCTTCATGAAAATTTTCAGTTGGTACAGATTTGATTCAACAGTACCATTAACAAAAGCAATATCAATCAAATAATCATGTTAAAAAAGAATAACACTTTATATAGATATTTAAAAAATTATATTCATAATGCAATCCATTTAAGACAAAGCCTAAGCTATAAATATTGGATGCATGGACATGGAGACCAAAGAAAACATGGAAAGGACATTTCACAGGAAATGGAAAACTGAAATATTAGGGAAAAGGTAAATAAAAGAATATATAGAAGTGTAAATTCAAAACTAGATAAAGTCATTTCTGTAAATTAAAAAATTCATGAAAATCATTTCTGTAACACTGCTCCTGAATATAAAAACTAGAGAAAGGAAGTCATAACAAAAGAAATAAGATATCTGCATATAGAAGTGTGATATTTTTCTGTTTAATTCTAACCAAAAGTAGTCTTGGTTAGAATTAAACCAAACAAAGCCTAATTTTTCCCCAACCAAAATGGTTAAGCACCATCTTCAATCAGCCTTTACTATGTCTGATTTTATTTGAGTGTAAGTTATCCCATATAAGTATAAGTTATTATAAGCTTTAAACATAAAAATTGTTAACCTCTAAAGTCAACTTGTAAGAAGGGGCTTCCATAAGTATAAGTGGGGATTACAAGGCATCAAAAGTGGTCATGATTCTACATAATGGCAGGTTAGAAACTTTCATTTTCCTTGTAGATATTCTACAGGTTGTGCTAGCACTGTAGAATGCAAAAAGGGTGGAAGTGATGGAGGCTTGTGTAAGGTGGAAAATGTGGTAGAGGGAGGTATTTTTGTAAGCTAGACATGGCAGTGTGGACGTGCACTTTGTCCTGCAAAAGTCTTAACGGTGGGGTCCAGGGGGAGGAAAAAAGGTGGTTGAATATTGTCTGCAAAGTGGCTTGAATGATGACATCAAAAGTGTCTTCAAAATTGGCTAAAAATATGGATGCAAGTTTAGAGTGGCTTAGGAGGGAGTTTGCATAGCTCATGCATGGTTCTTTTCTTAAATAAAAAGGTGGTAGATTTGGGTTGTGTTTGTTTACATATAGCGAGCACAAAAAAAAGAATGGGGTTAGGAAGGGGAAGTTGATGGAAGAATAGTTCATTGGAAACCTTCCAAAATTAGTATAATTTTGGGGTCATCTAATTTGGGAAGAAGGGTGGTTAAAATGGAATTATTTGAAGGGGATGCTCCTCCATCACTTTATTAGCATAATTGAAGTGTAATATGATGTAGTAGTTGACATGGTTTTGTAGAAGAGCTAGAAGAGCTTGGAACCATCTTGGATAATATAATCATGGCTAGCAAATATTCAAATATGGATGAATAACTGCTCCCTTTTCATCTAAATTTATAATTCTCATTTAAGTAAAGGGCATAATAGTTTTTTGTCTTTAATTTTCCTCTATATCCATCCACCTCCCCAATGTTGTTACTTTCCATTAAATTTTTCGGGATCAAAATGATATTATTATGCATCCCCCTTCCCAATGTTGTTACTTTCCATTAACTTTTTCGGGATCAAAATGATATTATCCATCCCCTTCCCCAATGTCGTTACTTTCCATTAACTTTTTTGGGATCAAAATGATATTATCAAATAAATCATGATTATGTTTTTAGTACTATAAAATAGATTACAAAATAAATAAATAAAAAGCATATACATGAACAATCTCGTAAAAAAGTACAAAATGACCACCATTGACACTAAAGTAACAAGCTTACTAGCATGTAATAAAAAGAGGCACGTGTATTGGGCCCTTAGAAAAATATACATGTTCAATGGTAGTAGAAACACAAGTAATTGGGTAGTTAGGAAAACTCCAACAAGTACTGATAGTTTATTATTAATGTTGACAAAAGAAATCTAAAGTCCAATAATAAGGCATACAAAAGGGCTAAATTCACAAGGCAACTCAATGATAAAATTAAAAGAAAAATTTAGTGAAGATCACTAAAAGCCAAGGAAAAACTAACACCTCAATGCATTACTAGAGCTACATGAGGAGTACCAAACAACAAAGAATAAGCAATACAAATATTCAACCATCAAAAATTTTAGAAAAAATATTCAACCATATACAATTTCAAACCTAAAACAAAAATTTTAGTTGAAATATTCAACAATCCAAAAGGTTAATGTTATATTATATGTCCCACACACTATACATTTATGACCTTCCATTGGTACTCCAAGAAGCACCCTCAAATCTTCAGGATTCCTTGTAAGATAAAATTAAGTTGTATCAAAATGGCATTCTTACAAGGGATCCTAAATATTTTAGGGTACTTCTTGGAGTTTGATACCTTTGAGTTGGTGCCAAAATATTGAATGGTGAATACGAAGATTCTTTTTTCCTAGAGTTTGCAATATGATTACCTCACCTCTCAATACTAGCATCTAATACGTCATATCATTTCTCAAAGAATGCATATGTATCAAATGTTCTATTACACTTGTTTCTTTTTCTCACCTAAACATTTACATTGCTTGAAGTGACATTATATACATTTAAAGTTGAAAAATCAAGAATAGGATGAGAATTGTTGTCGATGCCAAATGAAGTAAACCCTTTAATTTCAACTTTGATTTAAAAATCATCTAATGTATGTCATTAATTAATCCTTTGAGCTACCTAAATTTCAATGATGTTATGCATCACACCTTCTCCTTGCTTGATTTTTTACCACTATTTAAGCATCATGTCTTAATGCTCTATCTTTCACATAAGGCTCAATCATTTTTTGGATACAAGATAATGGACTTGTTTCTCCAATAAACAACTATGGGATGAACCTCAAACCAAAATAAATTAATTTGAATAATATTAAACAAAACTAACTAAATGAACCAAAATTGATAAATAGATTTGAAGCAATGTAATCATTATAGTAGAAAAATTCTAATACACACCTTGATAAACTTATCCCATACTCTATCCTCAACTACTCATTTATATTAAATTCCATTCTACACAAAATCACTATTCGATACATTTTCAATAACAACATAGATTGGCGTAACCAAAATAAATTATTTCTAATAATCCAATTCAGATTAATTTCGCACAAAGTTCTCAAATTGACACTTCTAACATGAAATTAGATACATTTTAAAGTATAATGTAAATTCAATTTATCTAAAATAGCTTAATCGGATAAAACAGACAAATCCGGATATAGCCGGATCACAAATCTATTTTTCACAAATCAACCATAACCAATACAAAAGACCATTCAAAATCACTCATACAACACATATATAAATACTTAAACAACGAAATTATCTTATCATAAGCTAATTCATTTAAAATTAATCAAAATAGAAGTTAGGGTTTGAGTATTTATACCAAACTAATTGCTACGAAATTGAAGGGAGTGAGGGGTGCTGGAGCGTCGCCGGTGGTCAAGGACCACTCGCCGGTGACGAGTGGCGCTAGAGGCGGACGAGCGGTGGCACACCGCGGTTGCCCTCATGTGTTGCTGATGGCTGCTGCTGCTGCTCCGCTGGAGGACGATGACGACGAGCTACAACAGGTGTGGTGGTGTGCTCGAGCGGGGGTGGCTGGTATGGCAGTACGACCTAGGTTCAAGGTGTAGAGCAGGAGGGGTCGGGGGTCAGGGGTCGAGGGACGGGGGTCGGGGCCGAAAAATTATAAACTTATAAGAGGGGGTAGCAGCGTGCGGGAGTGAATTTTTGTTTTTTTTTTGAAATTTTAAGAAATTGAGGGGTTTAAGTATTTTTTTTATTATATTTTATTTTTTGGGAATTTAGAGATTTGAAAAAAATTTATTATAAAACATATATATATATAATTTGAACATTTTTAGCGACCAATAAATTAATGATTAACGATCAAAAATTCTATTAGTCGCAATAAATGATTTTACTAATTTAAAGAGATTTTATAATAAAAAAAAAATTATTTTTGCTAATGAAATATAACTCCATAACAAAGTCGTAATCACACAACGAAATTATAATAGGAAACAAATTTAAAATATTGAAATAAAAACACACAATGAAAATAGATATATATTTTAAATAAAAATCATATAGCTTGTGGAAAAAGAAATAAAATATCAAAATAATAATTACAAGAAATTAAAAAATATATAAATCAAATTCTAAGGAATTGTAAAAAATTTCAATAATTTTCATAAATAAAAATATATTTTTAAATAGAAACGAAGATCATATGAATTTTATAAAAGTCATAATTGTGAATGAATTTTTCTATAATAATCAACAACGTTACTAATACCAACAGATATATGAGTGGGTATTAGTTTTTTTGGTACAATGTTACTAATACCCACATATATTAAAGTAGGCAAAAGATCTGTTGGCATAACATACTATTACCAACAGATGAAAATTTTCTGTAGGGAAAACTTTCTTCATTGCCCACAAAAAAATATTTGTTGGTATTAGTAACTTTTGCCAACAGAAAAAAAATATGTGACTAAATTTCTGTTGGCAAAAGTCATAAATTTTGTAGTGTAAATATCATTTATATTGATTTTATATGTTTGGATCTTTATGATATGATTTTTGTTAAATGAGTTTTTTTTTTAAAAAAAAAGGTCCCTTCATATTTTGAAATGTTTGATATCCTCTTATGTGCATATGTATTTGTAAGAAAAAAACAGATAGAACCTTAACAACCCCCCATTTTCCTTTTTATCTCTCTCTCTCTCTCTCTCTCTCTCTCTCTCTCTTTCTCTCTTTTTTATTCCCTTCTCTCTCTTCCCTTTCTCTTATTTCCTACGTGTAACCCCAAACTCGACACCTCAACCCCTACCTCATATCCTCTTCGTGGCTCTACAATGCTAGCACAACCACCACACCACTACCACCCCTTCTCCATCCATCTTCGTCCTCTCCTCCTCCACCCCCAATAATAGTGATGGGTGAGTGACACTACAACACTAGTGGCTACCAAAACAGTAAGGGAGCTTAAGCTCAACCTTACTAAAATGCCCTGAAAATTTCTAATTTTATAAAGTATATTTAAATGAGATTTTATTAGAAAAATTATTTAAATAAATTATTTTTATTAAAATAAAAGAAAATTAATTAGGGTAAATTAAGAAGAAATTTATAAGTATTTTTATTAGAAAATTTTTGGGTGTTTTAGGTAATTAGGGATTTTATTATGGAAAATTAATTAAATAAATTATTTTATTTAAAATAAGAAGTATAAAATAGTTCCAAATTAATGTGAATTTTATAAATAATTTAATTGGAGAAAATTTGGGTGTTTTGCTAATTAAAATAGAATTTATGGAAAATCTTTTAAAAATCATAATTTAGTTTAAAAAGGGATTTAAATATTATTTTATTTAATTATTATTATTTTTAAATATCCCAAATATTTTAATTAATTTAAATACCAAAACTAATTATTTTTCCCTTTTCCCTTTTTCCTTTTTCCTTTTCTTTCTTTCTTTTTCTTTCTTTTTCTTTCTTCTTTTCTTTTTCTTTTTCCTCCCCTTTTCCTCGTTTGGGCTGCCTCTCCCACAACCCACTTCTCCTTTTTTCCTTCCCCTTCTGCCCAGCCCGCGCCGCGCACCCTTCGCTCGTCCCTCTCCGCGCCACGTTTCGCTTATGTTTCCGTTGAAACTTGTCGTTTGGTTTAAGAACCTCAACCCATCGCGCCGACCGCCCGATTCTCCCCCTTTTCTTTTCCTTCCCTGCCAACCGGTTCACCCCCTCCTCCTTCCTTCTTCCTCTCCTCTCCTCCGTTGACGCTGCTACAACTCCCGTCTCCAAAAATGGCGGTGTTGGCTACGAGGACTCTAACCGGCCGAGTCACCTCTCTTTTTCTCCCTCTCGACCCGCACATGAGCTTGGCGTGATTGATTATCCTCAACTCTCACTCGTTCCCTCTCTATTGCTTCTCAAGCTTCGACCCCGACCAAAATGATCGACGACCAATTTCTGCCACCGGCAACGCAAACCCAAGCATCCAATAATATCCTTCCGACCTCCAAAACCATATTAAACCATCTAAACTCTATAAATAGCTTAGTTGTGGACGTTTTTGAAGCTTCTTCTTTCTCGAAACCCTAAGTAAGAACCGCCCGCCACCGTCCCTTTAGACACCTCGTTCTCCGCCGTTAGCTAACCTCGATGCCTCTTCTCCATCTAAATCTCTTCCCTGCAACACCCTCTAATTAACTAAACCATCTACGACCTTCGATTCATCTTGTAGAAGACTCCATAATCATACAAAGTTGGCTAGTCCTCTCACCAGAAAATTCCACCCCGAAACATTAAACCACCATCCACCACCACATCCGCCGCTTTTACCACCTTCTAAGCCAACAAATAACTCATGCTAAGTCTCCTCCACCGAACCATTAGCTTATTTTATTTTTCTCCTTTCCTCTTCCCTCTTTTTCTTCATCTTGACCTCTCTTAGATCCATTTTGTGGCCACCTTCGGGAACCACCGCCGGTGCCACCCATCCGCACCAACTCAAGGTGAAATCCTAGACCTTTTAAATACTTACTTTCGAATTATTGAGGATTATTATGCTTTTATCCTAATTTTTAATGTTAATTCAATTCTAATTATTATTATTATAATTATTATTATTATTGTTATCAACTGTAATCTAATGGTTAAATCTTCTTTACAGGTTTGGGAGTATTCTTGAGTTAGAAAAACTATTATTCTCGAATTTTAGTTATTTAATAGAATTATTACATGTTTACTATTATTATGAATAATATAATTAATATTATTATTATTAGTGTAATTAATTATTATTATTTTAATTATTTCAGGAGGGTTAATTAAGCCTCGCAACTTTGCCTTTTATTATTATTATTAGCATTTTTAACATTATTACTAATATATTATCATTTTTAGCACTATTTCCTTTTATATTATAAGTATATATATATATATATATATATATATATATATATATATATTATTATTACTACTATTATTACTATTTTTAATACTATTAGTATTAAATGGGGTAGTTGCGAAAGCCACTTTTAATTTTAAGATTTATATTATTAATAATATTAATATTCTACTAATAAGAGTATTATTAATAATATTTTGCTTTTATTATTATTATTATTATTATTATTATTACTATTTTGGGTGAAGGGTTGAAACCCTTATATCACCACCCCTTTTCAAATGGAAATAGTAATTTAGTTGTATTCTTAAGTAATATTTTGTATAGTTAATTATTGTGTAATATTATTTTAATTAAAAAATAAATCTTATAATAAGATAGAGAATAATAAAATTATATAAAGGAGTCTAATCCTAGTATTTTTCCATAGTAGGTGAGCCCAATCAAAGCTCTCAAGTAATTTAGGAGCGTGCACCAAGACTGGTGTCGTTTCAGGTAAGGGGTGCTAAGGCCTTTTATGTGCTTATGTGCATTATGTGCTTCGCATGCTATGTATCCTATATTTATTATTATTAATTATTTTATATGTGGTATGACATGGAGTTGAACTATATTTTTGTATGGCATGTGTATTATTTATGTATGTTGATATGTGTTGTGACCCCGTAAGACATGTATGTGAAGATGTTGATGTGGTTGTATGGGGAAAAGGATGAAAAATGAGGATGGAGAAAGAAGTTGACCAAGAGATGTGAGTTGACCTAAGTATTTTAATGATTTATGAGTGGAAGAATAAAATGGGAAATGTAGGGTTTCGTGTGAGAGAATATAATTTATGGTTTTATTTATGAGAATGTAATTTATGATGTTATATGGGAGAATCGAATTTATGGTGTGTTTAGGAGAATCTAATTTATGATGTGATATGGGAGAATCGAATTTATGGTTTGTTTGGGAGAATCTAATTTATGATGTTATTTAGGAGAGTGTAATTTATGATTTTATGTGGGAGAATCTAACTTATGGTCTTATATGGGAAAATCTAATTTATGGTTATGAATGGGAGAATCTAATCAATTATAAGGTAGGGATGAATATTTGGTTTGGTATGGATTGAATTTAGGGTTTGGTATGGACGAATCTTTGGGTTTTATATGGTTTGAATTTAGGGTTTTGTATGGGTGAATATTTGGTTTTGGTTGGATTGAATTTAGGATTTTGTATGACAAAATCTTAGGTTTTGCCTGGTGGTATGAATGATTGTATGGTGGTATTAGGGTTTGCATGCCGGTATTTATGGTTGTATTGTGGTATTAGGGTTTGCATGGTTTAATTTAGGGTTTCACGTGGAATTTTAGGGTTTGTATGAAAAAGGTTCGAAGGTTTGCATGGGGAGATTAATGTCTACATGGGTATGAAATTTACGTGTGGAAAGTTAATTTGGGATATAAGGAAGGTAGTGTAAGTGTTGTTTGGGTGTTTGATCACTTGGAATGAAAAATAGCACATGGAGCAAATTAAGGGTACGGAGGAGACTGAATTAGGGTTTGGAGTGGTTAACTATGGGTTGTTGTGGCTGCTTAGAGTTTTTGGGTTATCATGTGTATTTGGTAATTAAAGTAGAATTATGATTGTGGACTTTTATGATTTGTGATGTGTGAAGTGTAAAGGGAATGATGCATGCATGTCTAGGGTGAGAGACTTTAAATAAGATACTTAAGACATTAATCACATAAAGTGAAAGATGTTGAGTCAGGCCCAGATCGATCCACCGGCATAATAGTGGCCAGGTACTACGGTAGCCTAAAGACCGATCCACCGGCTTAATAGTGGTAGGGTATGTTACCCTAGTGACCTATCCACCGGCTAAAATAGTGGGGGATCCCGAGCTCAACGAACCAAACTATATATATTGTTAATAAGTGGGAAGATACTAATTACTTATAGTAAAACACCGTGCGAGAAGGGGCTAGACCGATCCACCGGAATATAATAGTGGTAGGGTATGTACCCTAAGTGACCGATCCACCGGCTATAATAGTGGCTAGGAGCCAGAGTGCCCTGGAGACTGATCCACTAGCAAAAATAGTGGGGTTCCCGTAATCGTATGGACTTGATAAAGAGTATGGTGTGAAAATATTTCAATAAAGGATTAATGAAGTAATTAATCTAAGCTATATTGGACCTTGGCATTTTCACCTGATCGTTCATTTGTCTTTATGTTATTGTGTTAGTGATTATGCCCTGTTATTATTCTACATGGATTATGTGTTTATGTGTTGGCCTTAGTGCTCGGTTACCTTACTCAGTACGTAGTGTACTAATCACCCTTTTCATGGGTGTTGCTCATTCCCACGAGTAGTGTGCCCTTCTGACTTTGTGCAGGTGGGCGAGACATCAGTCGGGGCTGTATGTTGAGCTTGTTTTGGCTCAAATTTCGAGAGTAGTGTGGCCGGATTCCCTCTTCTTGATATCTTATTTATTTCTATTATTTCTTCTTTTATCGGATTTATCCTATTTGACCTATTACCTCGTATTAAATATTTGAAGGAAACCTTTTATTGATTGTAATAATATTCCTTCCGAAGAATTTTAATTTCGCACTCTGATTTCTATTTGACTCGTGATTCTTTACACGCACTATGATTTTTATGTACAATCTTTCTAGTTCTTTTATGAGCTATTAGTTTGAGTTTAATGTTAATAATTTTCTTTAGCCTTAGCACTTGGTACTGAAACGCTCAAAGAGAACCAATTTGGTACTAAGTGTGGCGGTAACATTTCCAGAATTCACAAGCTTTAAGTATTTCCATTTTAATTCTTTCGCTTTTAAAAACAAAATAGTGAATTTTGGGGTGTTACACTTACTCCAGCACCCCCTTACTTTTCCACCATTACAGCATTACACCATATCCATTGCACAATATCGCCTTTGCTTCTTGGTGACACCACCATCCCTACGAGTTGCTCCAACAACCATAAAGGAGCAATCACACAAGCAAAAGGCAACAATGACAAATGGAGCAATCATTAGTCACACAAGCTTCATAGTCGTTGTCAACGTTACACAAGCACCAATGAATGATGCCTAATTTTTTTGAGCTTCAATAAGATATTAGTTGTTTTGATTTCATTGGTACAATTTCCCAACCCTAACCTTGATTTTTGAATTTATTTACATAATTTATCCTTTTTAGCCAAATTGTTTGTTAAAAATGATATGGATATGGTTGATGTGCAATTTCAGAGTATTGGTTGTTGTAAGCATGTTCGATTTCAAGGGTTTTTATTTTTTAACCCAAATATGTTGAAATTTTACAAATTCATCTAATTATGCTATTTTTGATAAATTAATTATGGAATATACTATAACATGTATCTAGTTTCATATTAGAACTATTGATTTGATAAAATTATATCGAATTAATTGGAACTAGATTTTTAGGTTAAAATATTTGTGTGTCAAAATTTAATTACATATTTGAGTTATTTTATTAAATTAATGTTATAATATGGTTTGAAATATATTTAATTTTATGTTGTGAGTGTTCATTTGGAAAATTTTATGAAATAGATTAACATTTAATTTTTAGGTCAAAAATCTTATGGATCTTAATTAGATTATATAATTGAATTATTTTATTCAAATGATTATATAATTTATACCTAAATATATCTCATTGCAATCTCTAATGGTCAATTTAAATATTTTAATGAGATTTGACTCGATTAGTATTCCGGACTCAAAAATTCAAATTATATTAGAATGGCTATTATTTTTATCATTTAATTATATAATATGCTATAAAATATGTCTAATTATATTTCTAAGCATTAAATTTAAATTGATTAATAAAATTTAATTGAATTGAATTTTTGGGTCTAAAACCCTAGATTTCAAATGAAATTATGAAATTGGTTATTTATATAGCGGTTTTTCTAAAATTAAATTTACAGAAATATTTTAAATAAGCTTAATTGCAATATAACACCTTCAATTTAGATTCATTAATTTGAAATATCTGAGTTTGTATCTTGGGCTTTAAAATACTAATTTTTCGGAAAGGATTATTAAAACTTGGTAACTCATAAGATTGTTTTGTTGAATTTGATGATATAGATTTATCAAAAATTATTTTAATTGCATTTTAAAACTATAAATTTTGAGTTAATCAAAGTGAATTTGTTTGTTCATAGTTGGGGCCTAAAAACCGTAATTTTCTAAGATGGTTTTGTAAAATTGATCTGGATATGCTACTTTTGCTTAAGTAGTTATTAGCTTTGATTTAAAATCACATAAATTATGTTTTTATCTTTTTAGTTTGGATTGCTTCTCCGAAAATGCTTAGTTTGTCTTTTTGGATGTAAAATCTAACTAGCAATCTTTTTGATAAAATTAACTTATCCTTTATTGTCCTTTATCTTATTTTATAAATTAATTTAAAATTCCTTAAGTGATATGTGTTGAAGTCAATTTGGTTAATGCTTAATTTTAAACATTCATAGAGCTGCACTCTTGAGTTTTAGGTTTTCAACATTTTTTCTAAGAAAGAAAATATGTGTCTCTCTTTGTTGATTAAATTGTAATACTTGAATTCTTAATTGATAAGGTAGCTTCTAACCTAATCTTATGATTTCTATTAGTGGTCTAAGAAAGAATTATTGTGGATTTACAAGCTCTTGATATCTATTTCTTTCTCAATTTTCTTAGCAAACTTAGGATTTAGGTAAGCCATTAGTTACTTTTGCTTAAGGTGATGAGCATGCTCTATGTTATATAAGTATGTCAGTAATATACTATATTTTTGCATGGAAAACAAGTTTATAACTTTAATGTGCATCTTGATTATTTTATGTGTTTGAGTATGTGAAGGGTTGAGCATGATTTTGTGGTTAACATGTTTAGCGAATTGTGAAATTTTTGGTGATTTTAGATTATGTTCTAGTGTATGAGATTCAAAACATACCAAAGAGATTTATCCTTTTGGCTTATTCTTCTTTTGCTTTCTTTATCCTTGGTTGTCATCATCACAGCCCCCCTATGATCTATCAAAAGTCTTTTTACTCCTCTTACACATACATGGTCATGAGTTCATTCATTGACCATTTCTCCCTTTATGTGGGGTAGGTGACTTTGATTGGTGGATATTCCTTTGAGAGTGTATTTAAGATGAAATGGACTAGGAAAGCATTAGACATGTCAACCTCTAGACACTTTAGTTGTGCTGCCAAATCCCTCATCTTCATGATGTGCTCACACATACCCTCGATAGTAATGAGCTTCACGGATGAAAAATTCACTATTAATGTATTTGGTAAGGCCTTGTCAGATTAGATAAACTTTTCATCTATGGACCTTAGCAAGTCATTGACACCTTAATGGTGATCAACTGAGTCTCTGATGGAAGAATTCATTTTTATCTTTATATACGTGTAACTAATGAGATTAGCTATCAACCATCACTCATGTGCTGTCTTTTCCTCATTAGTGTTATCCTTCGTAATTATAAGCTTTGGATACTCAACAGCCTCATCCATGTGACAACAACTAAGCTTTATGAGAATTCTCTCCTTCTAAACTTTATAGTTATCCCCTTTCAACTCAAATTCATGTGAAACCCTTTCGATGTTGGTGACATCTGTGTAATCAATGACAGTCAAGTATATACAATAAATTTCATGGTCAATACCTCGAATATTATTAGTAAGTATATAAGGCACCATGTAGAAACTTTAAACTTAGAACTTTATTATAAGTTTTTTTTAACTTCATTTTTCTCTATTTAAATAGCTCTTACTTATTTGGAAAATAGTCTTCCAAAAATATGGTTGTAAAGGTGAGGAAGTAATATATCTGAATTCAAGCACAAAATCATCTTGGACTTGAGTGATTATCTAGACTTTTATGTGAGTAATATCATTAATGAAAAAATTTGGAGGAGCTCAAGGAACATATTATAAAATGCATACCAAAGTGAGCGTTACATTACAATATTACTATGATAAGCTCAATCTTTAGTGAATTAATTTAGTTAAAATATATTTATTTTTAGACATCTCAAGAAGAGTGAAGAGAAATTTGAGATGGAATCGTCCAAAAAGGTGCTGAAGGAGATTGGAGACAAGGTTAAGATTGGACTTCGCTATAAAACATTTTATGAGCTCCCAAGATATGACATACTTGGATTATTTGAAAAATAAGAAGAAGAGACCTTTCAAACTTTTGGAACAAATAATGTTGTCAGTCGACCCTTACAAGAAGGAAGTCACTACCACTCAAATTAAAAACAAAATATCTAGGTAGGGTGATGGGGACAAAGTATAACTGTATTCATGTCATATGTTTGCTTCTGAAGCATGTATTTGTATGTATATATATTTATATAGTTCAGAGGGTGCAAACATGGTTCCTTAGACATTATAGTGAAGTGAACTTGAAGCATGCTTGAAGCAAAATATGATCTAGCAATAAGTGTATTAAGAATAATAATTTGGAGTGTCATATTAAATATAGGATCTTAAAAAAAGTCTGGGAATAAAAACTTTGATACACTACTTTAAGAAAACACATAGAGGACAAAGTGGCATACACAGAATTGCTTAATCCATTGCCATATATAATTTATAAGTCAATTCTAAATATGTCGTGTAATTTATTTATTTATTTTTTTGAAAATTATTTGTGCTATAATATATATGGTCGTTTAGATAAAAATATTTCCATACAGTGTTAATATATATGATGATCATAAACTAGAAATATCATGTATACCCATTACAAAAACCTCCTAAAAATTTTAGCAAAGGAAGTATAGAATGATTATTTTGCATACCCATAACAAACATCTCAGCTCGTTGGGGAGAATGCATCGCAGTTGTGGCTAATAACCCCCATGTGTACGCATAATAAATTATGGTTATTAGCCATAACTAACAGGTATTTCCTCTTAGTGAATTAGGAGGTTTGTTACGGGTATATATGATAGGTTTGGCTAATAATCTCTACTCATTCCCTATTTTTTATATATTTATGGAACACATATTATCCTTGTCATACCACACACTTTCCTATAAAAAAACGCCACACATGGTTTCTAAGATCCTTTTATCACCATGAGCATTATCCATATTCAAAACAAGCAAGTAAAATTGATAAGGTTTACATCAAAATAAACAATTTTATACTTTCATTCTATACCATACATACAAAAGATTATACAAAATTCTTTTCCATCCATATTTATATTCTAGTTACAACAAATTAAAAGAGCAAATATGATTCTATAAATAATCATCATAAAAATTTATAACCAAATCTAACACTTCTTTCCTAAATTCATTAACCTTGTTATTATCATACGTAGCTGAAATGGTTGATAAATCTACAGAAAATGGAAAGTATCATGTTAGTATTAATATATATAGAGAATCATAATTAATGTAAACTAAAATAAGTAAATATATACTTCTCCTTATTCCATCCAATGTTTGAAAATGATTTACTGTATGAATATCATAACATAGTATCTATAGCTTATATTATATTATTGTTGTAGATACTATAAAATAAAATTAAAATGATTCTTAAATGGCATAAAAAATACAAATTTTTTTTTCAAGTCATATAGGGGGGTGTTTCCTTTCCCTTCTTGTGTGTCCTAAAATATGTCTTAAATGGTCTAATTGATGTAGCTTCCATATGTTTGTGTTTTGTTTGTTTGCATGTTATTCTAATATCATTATATAGATAATTGTTTACCATTCAACAAGTGATCTTAGATTAGGATAAGGATTTCCATCAATCATATCCATTTAATATGTGATCTCTCAAGATGGTTGTCATATCACTAGTACTTGATGTATGACAAATAAAAATGGAGAAAATAGAAGGGATTGTGGAGTCATCTTCATCGTGTTTACCACATATACAACATGTTTAATATTATAATTTTCATTAGATATTGTATTTAAGCATAGAAATCTATATACTTCATATACTCACATCTTTTGATTTCATGTGAAAATACATTGGAAGAGGAAACTTAATAGATCTGACATTTAAAGATAGCATCATATCCAAATAAAACCCAAATTGAGGTGACAAGTTATGATGTTTGATTATTGTATCCATGCCCAAGTCCTTTTATGCTTCCTTATACTCTATATCCTTTTTTCCCCTCTTGCTAATAGTTATTACTATAATAAGACCGCCATAATTAAGTAAGAAATAGTGGAAAATCTACTATAATATTACTACCCTAAGTATTAAGAATATAATTTGAAATTAAAAAGTTTTTGATTACCCCATCCTTAATAATTACATGGTTACTAGGCCTTTAAGAAAATTGCCTAACTTGTAAGCAAAGTACATACATATTGTCTCCTTCACGATTATGTGCCACACCAACTACACAGGATCCATTTAGTGTGCCTTGAAAGCATTATGAATTGAGACCTTAACATCATCAACCCTGAATGGAAGAGTATGAACAATTGAATTAGACTTAATGAAGGTAATAACATTTTCTAAAAAATTCCCATCCTCTATAATTTATAGGTCACAAGGACACTGACTCTATAATAGTCAAAAACCTCAAGTTATAACCACAAACTTGACTGCATATTATATTTTATATATAAAAAATGCATTCAACTACATAGAATGCAATGTAGTATATTACCTTATTAACTTTTTGAAAAGTTCTAGGGAAATTAAATTTGGAAGGTTGAACTTGACATTGTGAATAAAATGATATACTATCGAACCTCAAGATTCCTTTTGCGATTTTTGTAACACTACCACTTCTTTTTCTATTTGATCAAATTTGTCCTTCAAATGTTGAGAACAATGGTAAAGTCCAAAAATTTTCAATAATTATATATCGTACATCACCTACCATACTCTTGTGTGCCAAATGCCTATGTCAAAAGGTCATTTGGGCCTTATTTATCAAAAGTATTGACTAGAGAGTCCTTTCTTAAACCCTTCAATTTAAAATAAAAAATAGTTAGATATAAGTAACCATATTAAACAAAGTAAAGAAAAATATTTTCTACCTTACAATTTTCTCCATCATCTATTGATTTTGTTTCTTGAGAGGCTTCCCTTCTTTACCCTAGCATATATCCAAACATCCAATTGCTCCGAGGTTACATATAAGGTCTAAGTTAGCTCTACTTTTTCTATTAGCTGTTTCTCTTATTGCATCAAGTAATAATACTAAGTAACAATGTTCAATCATAAAAGAATGGAATAAACATATATATATTTTTCATAGCACGGAATGTCTGGTTGCCTCATTTCCTTTATGCCCTATATTGTGAGCATGAATTTTATTCTATACATTAGCTATGTTCTTAACATTTTTTGCCTATTACTTTGGATAAAGAGGTTATGCTAGTTTAAAATTTAAGCTAAGTAAACTCTAGTTATATTAAAAGGTTAATAATAATATTTTCTTACATAATTCATAATTTGTTGAAGTCTTCCATTAATAGAACTCCTCCCATTGGTCGAGGGTGATCACATCCCTATATAGGGACATGGACATGGTAGTAACATCAATTTTGTGCATACATTTTTTAGCCATCCATGACTTCTAATCAATCTAGGACTTTGTATCTTGACTCATAACATGTTTCTTATTTTTTGTCTAACATTAAATCCTTGCTAAATTATTGAAGAATCAAATAGTTAGTATGCAATTATCATATGGTACAAACAAAGAAAAATGTCATATCTATTTCTAATATTCAAATAATACCATTGTGTCATCCTACCCTTTATCCTCCAACTCTTTTAGGGTATACCTCTAAGTATGATAAGTTATGGAGATGTGCACACAAGCCTTAGAGTTACAATAATCAATGAACAAATTCCTATTATTGCCTACTAGATACCTACGTTTATTAAAAATAAACATCAAATACAATGGCCTTTTCTCTATTCCTAGCAATTTATGTTAATCTAATTTTCCCCCTTCTTTGTGTTTTTCTAACCTCTTGAGTATGTGTATCATCTTCATGTGGATCCATACTTGAAATAATGAAAAGAAAAATAATAGGTTTTTAAGTTATGAAATTAATATGTGATGTAATATAGTCAAAATATAGAAAATAAACCTTTATGCACAAAAAAAAACAAAATATCAGAAGTAATTAAACCTTTCATCTATAATATTTTAATCTATAATGAGTGCCCTATTTTTATGCAAAATCTAATTCAAATACATATGACTCTTATTCAGGATCATATCGTATGTAGAAGTCATCAATAACATCATCATCGTTGGATGACAAAGATAAGTCAATAGTTAAAAATTTCTCCCTTATATGTCATTTTTCCATTTTTATTCTTTGCATTCAAGACAACATACCACCATTTATCAGTTCGATTAGTAACATAGAATATCTATTTTTATTGTGAGAATAATATAAATTGGGCTTCCTTATTACCAAGATTTGAAAGATCCACCCTTATAAATCCCACTTCCTTAGTATAAACCCCATTTTTATTGTGAACTAATTTACATCTAAATAAAGGAACTCTAAAAGCAGTGTAGTACAATAGTCATATGCACTCTATCACCCCTTATTATGTTGTTAATGCATTAATAGGATTTTTATCTCTAAAACTTCATATATGCAATGATTCTTGTGTTACACTCACACAACTATTTTGCATATTACTCTTATTATGTTGCTTGTTTATATAGAATGTACAACCATTGATCATATATCAGTTATATGACAACACTTCCAAAAGAGGAGGGTGTGTAAAAAACTACAAACTAGTATAAAATTCAGACAAAATGAGATGACAACCACTCTAAAAAGGAGGTGTTACATATATTTAATATCTACTTCTTACTCCTAATGGGTTTGAAGTCCTCAGATTATCCATGTGTTGATCCACATATGGCTGAACATGTGGAAATTGGATTATGTGGGTCAAGTAATAGTTTGTTGGTTCATTATAACACCCCCAATTTTTGGACCGAAAAATTTTATTTTTTAAACAATGCGAAAGATTTTGAAAAACAAAACCAGAAAATGTTACCGCTACATCAATTATAAGAGGGGTGTGATCATCACTTAACCTATACATAATGTAAGGTAAAAAGGAATAAGGAAAATAAAAGAATTAATACTCATAACATTAATGTGACAATACAAGATAATAAAGAGTAGAACATTATTATAGATAGAATGAACTTGATAGTTTTACAAACAAAATATATGAGGAGAAGTGTTTAAATAATTAGAAATCTAAAAACTTCCGAATACAGTGGATAAAATACTTATAACCGGCTAGCCTAATTTTTAGGTATAGACATAAACCTCCAACCTCAATTAATGGCCTACTAATGACCCACATCATCACCCTCAGCAAACTCTAATTGAGAGTCATAACCCTACATATCATTCTCTACTCCTCAAATGAGAAACTGGATGATCATAGTACCTGTCACACTCCTAAAATTCACTACTGAAAATTTTCATTTTATTAAAAAGAATTAGCGGAAGCAAAATAATAAATTTGTAAATTCTGGAGATATTACCGCCATACTTAGTACTAGACTTGTAACACCTCAAGTCGATATGACAATGCGGGGGCTACCTTGGATTGATCGGCTTGCCCCATAGATCAACACGAGTCCTTTCAGCACACTTTGTCCTCACTCACGCACTTCCCGAGAAATTTTCATAAAATTTTGAAACTTCCCAGGAGGTCACCCATCCTAAAATTTCTCCACGACTAGCACGCTTAACTGTAGAGTTCTTAGGACGGAATTACCAAAAAGATAGTATACCATGTTGATATAAGCAGCCAGATCAATCCTTATAACACGCCACTCAATTTGGGGTATTACATTCACCCCCACTCAAAGAACGCAACATCCTCATTGTTCCTCAACCACTAACTCTCTTAATATAGTTTATCTCAATAATCGTTCCGCTAGGTGACTGATTGGCTCATCCACGTTCAGCTCACGGTCGTGGTTTCGCTTTAATACCATTTATAATACCCCAAGTCGATACGACAATGCAGGGGCTACCTTGGAGCACTTTTGGATTGATTGGCTGGCCCAACAGATCAACACGAGTCCTTTCAACACGCTTTGTCCTCACTCCTGCACTTCCCGAGAAATTTTTAGATAATTTTCGAAACTTCCCAAGAGGTCACCCATTCTAAAATTGCTCCACGGCTAGTATGCTTAACTGTGGAGTTCTTAGGATGGAATCACCAAAAGGATAGTATACCATGTTGATATAAGTAGCCAGATCAATCCTTATAACACTCAGCTCAATTTGGGGTATTACAAGACCGGTTCACTCATACCATTCTAGTACCAAGTGCTAAGGCTAAAAGAGTAAAATATAACTTACGAAAAACTCAAGCATATTTAAATTAGAGTAGTGTACATAAAATTTACAAAAATAAGATACACCAATGGTGGTTACAAGAAAACGAGGGCCACATCAAAACTAAGGTTTCAAAAGAGAAGACGTACAATCCTAGGACTTTTCGGATAGTTTCTTACACTCTTTCCCGAGGGCTCACTTGAATAACACCTTAAAACGACCTGCAAGGGATGCTACCCATTGAATAGGCAGGGGCCCCATGAATGGAACCCTTCAATACTACGGTACTGAGTAACCCTTTAAAATACACTTAAAGGTAGGCACGCAATGTAACACCTAATGTACCACTATACCCATACATAACGATAGGTGTAAACATAATATTCAGATCCATACATTCACATATTTGACAAGTTAATCGGATATCAATGGTGCATAAATAATATTCACTTTTGGACATTCGCATACTTAACAAGTCAACCAAATATTAATAGGCCATAATGAACAATCGATACTTTTAGGTCCTTCAGGCCATTAGTCCATCATGAATCAATCATCTCGGAATATAAAGATCCATGTGAGTGTGGGAACCCCACTATTATTCACCGGTGGACGGGTCATGCAGGGCAAAACACTAGCAAAATGCTCCTAGCCACTCTTATTCGCTAGTGGACCAGTCTGGCCCCGACTTATATGGTGTTCTACTATAAGTAATTAGTGTCTTCCCCATGTCTTATCATTATTACGTTTGGTTTGTTGAGCACAGATTTTCCCATTATTATAGCAGGTTGATCGATCATGTAGGGCAAAATGCTCCTGGCCACTATTATTCGTCGGTGGATCGGTCATGTAGGGCATCCCAACTCCTGGCCACTATTATTCGCCGATGGACCGGTTTGGGTCTAGCTCAACAATCTTCCTCTTTAAGTGATTAGTGTCTTAATCATATCTTATTCGAAAGTATCTCACGCTTGACATGCATGTTACCGACCTCTACTTCTATCCTTCTGAGAGGGCCCATCCCATATCTTGAGACCTTTGCAGCTCTTATCACACCCTGACACCCATTCCTCCTTATATTTACCCATAATAAAGACCCAACTCCTAAGGGTGTGGGTTGAGACCCATCACTTTATGGCATTCAAATTCTCTCACTACCACTCCCTAGGGTTTTTCCTTTGAAACCCTAATCGGACCTATGTGGCCCCACATTTCTTTTATCATCCCACACCTCATCTCATTTAGATCCATCTCAAATCCCAATTATATTTACCAATTATACATGTAATAGTAAAACCCTAATTGGCTGCTCAAACCCTAACACCTTTCTTACATATTAATCATCCCATGTAAGCCCTAGAAATCTCCCATTTAGGAGTTGCATCCTACATTCATTTTGATCATAATCTCCTCTTATTTTCGCCTCATATATCATAATAAGGTCAATTTCATATCCCCTTAGTCAACTCACATCCCATTTGTTCCTTATTATCCTTTCACCCCATATCATATTACTAAACATCCTACTATGCATGTCCTAGAGGCTTACATCAAATAACATCATACACACAACAAGTGTAATCATCATCCATAGGCCATAAGGAAGTTACATGAGCATACATCCACTCCATGTTAAGCTACCAATGATTAATCATTAAACATAAAGTACATAATATGGCATAACACATGGAACACATGGCACGTAACCCACACATAGTTGATCTTAGCCACATCCTTAGGGCTCACAAAAATATTAATGATGCATTAAAGATCACAATAGCATAATATAACATGGATAATACTTAACATTTTCATTAACAACCAAACTCTTACCTTAAACAATATTTCCATACATAACATATAACTTAACATGCTTCCTTTTTATCAAACATCACAAGAAACTACATATATGATATTAAACAACATATATTAAGCATAATAACATATTAAAAATCCTAATGTGCTAAGATACGTTAATCCATGTGTTTAACTGGAATTTAATGGTTACCTTAATTCCCGTAAAAAAAATGAACCTCACTGGTATTCTAGTTAAAGGTTCAAGCTTTGATTAGAAAAACAAATACCTACAAATAATAGCAATATTTATTATATTAGAAATAAGGAAAAACCAAGTACAAGACTTTATAACACTTAATTAATCAAATAATTAACTTAAAATATTATTATACGTTAAAATCATTACCCAAATAAATCAAGAAATGCAGCAGCTCATCCTGCTCATGCAGCATGAGGTGCATGCAAAGAAATGAGGAGGAGGGGCTTGAAGGTGGGTGATAGGAGGAAAAATAGGCTATTTTTGGGTTTGGGTTTTGGGGCTAAGAAAAAGGGTAGATGGGGAAGGATTTGGGGTAAGGGAAGGGTGTCAGAGTGAAGAGGGGGTGTAGGTGATGGTCGGGGATAGGTTGTTGGCAACCAAGGGTGGCGAAGGCAGCGGCAATGAAGGGGCTGAGAAGGAAGGAAAAGGGAGGGAGAAAATGAGGGCTTTCGGGTGGTGGTTTTAGCCCAAGGAGGTTTTGGGGTGGTAGAGGTGGTGGCAGGGATTAGTTTGGTGGCTCAGGCGACGGAATGGAGGTAGATCGAGGTGGTGCAGCGTGGCTAATGAGAAGGGAGGGAAAGAAGAGAAAAAGAAGAAAGGAGGAAGAAGGAGGTTGTGGGGTGGCTCGAGGGGTACTGTGATGGTTCGGGGGTGAGGTAGAGGGTGGGAGGGGGTAGTGCAAGTGGCTAGTTCAGCGGTGGAAATGGCAGAGTGGGGTGTTGAAGCAAAAATAGAGTGATAGATGGGAGGAGAAGAAAGGAAGAAAAGGAGGTCGGGGAATGCATATGGAGCTCGAAAAATGGCCAAATGGAATAGGGAGGGAAGAAGAAAAAGAAGAAGGAGAGAAAGGAGGGGATAGGGTGGCTTGGTAGGGCGGCGGTAGGGTGGTATAGGAATAGATGTTGTAGGGAGAGGGAGGAGAAGAGAGGGGTATAGGCAAGGAGAGGGAGAGGTGGTGGGGCCGGGATAGGGCAGGAAAAGGATGAGAGAGAGGGGGGAAGCAGTAGGGGGAGAGGGTTGTAGGTTGGGAAATGGAGATGGTGGAGGATGGTCGGTTATAGGGCTGGGGAAAATGGAAAAAGAAGAAAGAAAGAAGAAAGGGGAGGGGCTACGTGCATGCCAGGCCGGGCGAGGGGAGGAGGAGAGTGGGTCGGCCTGGTCAGGGGAGAAAGGTAGGAAAAGAAAGGAGGAGATGGGTCGGGCGACGCACGGGGAAGAAGGAGAGGGAGGAGAGGAAGCGGGCCTACAACCCAGGCACAAGGGGTGGGGGAGAGGCAGGCTAGCTGGCAGCCCAACGAAAGAAAAAGGAAGAAGAAACAAAGGAGAAAAAAGGGAAAAAGCAGAAGGAAAAAGAAAAGAGGAAATGGGATTAAATTAAATAATTTAATTTACAAATAATAAAATATAATATTTTTGGTAGTATATTTATTTAATAATTTAATTTAATATAATTAAAATATAAGGGTTTAAAAAGGATAATTTTAGAAAAGTAATGGTTTGAAAAATTATTTAAACAAAAAGAGTATGATAAAATAACAAAATATTTAATTTAATCTATTAAATATTTATATAAAATTTATATACTCAAAAATTCATAAAGTAATTAAATTAAATATATTTAAGGGCTAATTTATCCTAAATAAAAGTTATTTATTAAATTATAGTCTTTTAAAATTCTAGGGGATTACAGTACCCACTCAAGTATAGTATTAGTATGGAGAAGTATTAATAAAACATGCTATCTAAAATATGTCAAGTCTTATGCATTATATTAAAATCACATAAGAACATGGTAAAATCATATTACTAGAACTCAAGTACAACAAGGATTGCTTGCATGGAAATCATGGTAGTATAGAAATATAGTAAATACATGTAACCTATACACTAAAAACCATATTATAATTCCTCCTTTAGTGACCACACAATTTGGTTAATATGATAGTTCGTTCAACCATACCCACTTCTCCACCATGAATAAAATTTATGGTAGTACAAATTACCACAATGGGATGCCATGCCCATGATATTAGGTTGGGATACATTGAAGGGGCTTTCTTCTATAATACCACACCAACTAAAGATCGAGTCCACCTACCACATATTGGAATACCACACCCACCACACCTTAAATGTCTCGGCTTCGAGGGTTTAAAAGTTGTTATATTATAGTTCTCTAAGCAATGGACAATAAAAAGTTCTAGGGGCTTGTATTGGGATACCTCGACCACACAAGCTAGACACAGATGCCTTACCGGTCAGCCGCATTATAATCCTATACCTCAAAGGTATACACATGCCTTTTATCAGGTGCAACTCTATAGAGAAGAAAATAGGTACTTTAATAAAATATAAGCATACGGCATCCCGCTTACTAACTCCTAGTAGCTACCCCAAGAGCCAGAGAATAATGCTTGAATGAAATCTTAATTGATTAATTTATATTTTTAGGTGATATCACAAAAAATCCAAACATAACAAAATTAGGTATCTCTAAGTGACAAAACCAAACACAATAAAATTCCATGATTAACCAAATTCAGTGTTTTCAAGTGATAACACCAAACACAATTAAATTCTATTACTAGGCGAATTAGGTTCTTCCAAGTGATAGCACAAAAGACATCACAAGGAATTAAAGCCACCAATGTTTAGAGATGACATCAAACATAACTAAATTCAATTCTCCTAATATCATCATGATGACTCTTATAAAATTAGGTTAATTATAGTTGAAATCATAATTAAAATGTTGTAAATACATGGTATTATAATCACAAAAGGCTAAAGAGAAACACATCAAATTATAACAAACCAAGTGGCTTCTAGTCGGGCTAGTCAATCAGTCCCTTAGGCAGTCAACAGCTTTGGTTGTACAAGATCTATACTTAAAAGATGTCTATTAGTAGCTATCAAAACCCTAGAATGCTAAGCCGCATTAGAAGGCATCAAATATGAACTATAACATTAGTACACATAAAGGTATCACATTACACATATGGCTTGACACTAGTCCTATTCTATAAAATCAAGGCCAATTCCCAACCTAAACCAATGCTCCCTCACAGACTAAACCTAATTCTATAGGTTGAGATGAAATCAAAGAAATTCTTTTTGGCAAAATAACTTCAAGATTTACAATCATAGGCTCTAATACCAACTTGTAACACTCCCAATATTTGGACCTAAAAATTTTATTTTTAAGATAATGTTGAAGCATTTAAAACATAAATTATGGAAATATTACCATCACATTCACCATGAAAGAGTTATGATCATCACCTTTCCTATGCCTAATGCAAGAAAAAGCTAAATAAGTAAAAAAAGAATGCAAGCTCATAACATTAATATGACAATATAAGATTTTAAAGGTTATAATAATATTATAGATACAATGAATTATATATTTACAAACAAAATACAAGAAATTGAGCCAAGAGTTTGAATGACCTAAAATATAAATACTTCCCAATGTAGTGGGGAACATACTTATAACTGGGTTAGCCTAGTTCTTAGACATAGACATAAACCTCTAAACCCAAATAATGGCCCACTAATGGCCTACGTCATTACCCTTGGCATATTCTAATTAAGAGTCATAACCCTACAAATCATCCATTGCTCCTTGGACTAGAAGTTGGATCATCACAGTGACCACATAAGTGTAGTATCAGTGTAGTGAAATACTGATAAAATATACTGCCTAACACATGGTAAAGCTCACACACCACATTAATGTTAAATAACAACATGTTAACGTCATATTGGTAATACACAAGTACAGTAAGGGCTACTTGCATAGAAATCAAGGAGGTAAAGAAATACAGTAAATACATGTAATCTCTACGGTATAAACTATATTAGAATTTCTCCTTTAGTGACCACACATTTTTTATTCAAAAGATAGTTTGTTTGGGCATATCTAGTTCTTCAGCATGAAAAAAAGTCATGGTAGCACAAATAATCACAATGGGATATCTCACAAGGTCAGAATACATTGAAGGGACTTTTTTAAGAGATATCACATCTACCACACATCATGTGCACTTGCAAAAAATCGGGATACTACACCCGGTACATGTGGTTGAAGTACACAAAGGGGGCTTGTACTTGGATACTTCACCCACCACACCTTGAATGTCATTGTCCCAAGAGCTAAAAGTTTTGGATACCGAACCTGCCTAAGAAATGGACAATATAATGTACTAGCGAGCTTGTACTAGAATACCTCACCCACAAAAGTAAGACACGCATACCATACCGACCTGCCACATTATAATCTTATACCTCAAAGATATGTGCATACCCACTATTGACCACAACCTAGTAGAGAATAAAATATATACTATAAGAAAATATAAACATAGGAAAACTTGCACACAAACTCCTATTAGCTAGCCGAAGAGTTGGAGGAAAAGGCTTGAACGAAATCTTAAATCATTAGTTTATAATTTTAAGAGATCTCATAAATCACAATATAATCCACACATAACAAAACTATGTTTACAAGGGATAACAACATACACAAATAAATTCTATTATTAACCAAATTGATTGCTTTCAAGTGATAACACCAAATACCATTAAATTCTATTATTAAGGAAATTGGATGTTCTAGGTGATACCATAAAATAAATCACAAGATATAAAAGCTACCATTTAGATGTTTTCAAGTGCTAACACCAAGCACAACACTAGGCAAAAAAGCCACCAAATGGGTGTTTAGAGATGACACCAAACTAACTAAATTCAATTCTCTAAGTACCTTCATGATGATACTTATTAAATCAGGTCAATCATAGCTAAAATCATAATTAAAATGTTGTAAGTATATGGAGGTATAAAAAAAATCCCAAAGAGAAACATAACAAATTATAACAAACTAGATAGCTTTGAGTCGAACCAATCGATCGGTCCCTCGAACTAGTCAATTATTCTTATTGGTCCAGACTTAGACCAAATTAATGCCATAAAACCAATTGACTTGTTAGTCTCACCAATCGATTGTTCATGTGAACAAGTTGACTGGTTTAGTCTAATTAGTTGATAGGTCTAAGAGGTGACCAAACCATTTTAGCCTATAGAAAAACTAGTCGATAGTTTGACCGAAAGATCAACTAGTCATAGAAACCATTTGACTGGTTTTGTCCAACCAATGATGGGTCTAAGAAGAAATTAAACCATTTTGATTTATAAGGACAACAGTTGATGTGTTTAACAAACCAATTAACTATTTATTAAATCCAGTCAACTAGTTGATCAACCAATTGACTTATCGCATAACCAACGAAAGTAAAAATCCAAACCATTTGACTATAGACATAAAAGTTCAATGAATTTGAGGAACCAGTTAACTAGTTTGGGAAAAGCACTACCTAGAATTGCAAAAGAGACAACAAAGTTTACCACACTTTACCATATTAATCCTAGCATGTATTTATGTCAATGTGCACATAGAAATAAATGTTACAGACATAAAATCATATGGATACTTGGTAACGTACATACTTAAATAAATCATGCTCAATTAGACAACTTGGGAACTCCAACAACACTAACTTGGGATGAATTATACCAAATGCTCAAATCATGAACATAAATACATCACACTCATTTAAAATTCACATGGAAATTAGGATCCTAGCATAAACAAACATGTTGCACACAGACAATCACATGGATACATGGTAATATACATACTTAAAAAAATTTGTACCACATGCTTAGATCATGGAGCATAATTAGAGCATACTAATTTAAACACCAAATATATGGAACCTCAATATACCACATAATCCTATTCATGTCAAAGATAAGAATACCTTACCTTGAAGTAATCCTTCTAGCACATAACTCCTACTTGATGGCTTATCTAGCAGAAATTAGATTTCTAAATTAATTAAAGTTAAAAACATTAAAATAATATTTCAAAACATCATTAAAATAAAATAAAAAAAATCTGAGTTTGATGAAGAACATAAGTAGATGGAAAAAATTAGAGAAATCCTCTATTTTTCTCAGTAGATAGAAGAAGAGAAAAAAAATAAAGGAATGCTTAAAACTTGGGGAAATTTTCCACAAAGATAAGGGAGAAGAGAGAAAAAAAAAACTTAGTGAGGAATGAAAATGGATTAGAATGAGAGATAAAGAGGTAAGGCTAGGTCAACATTCTCAAGATAAAAGGGGATGAGACTGTTGTGGTTGAGTATGGGTTACCAAGATGTGAAGTCTTACTTGCGGTGGTAGGGGTTGAGTGCAGTCAGAAATGAGTGTGGAAATAGGTTGGTAAGTTAGGTAATGGTGTAAAAAATCAATCTCATAGCCCCAACTACAAGAAGGGAAAGGGTAAATAAGAGAGAAGAGAAAAGGTGAAGCTTGCTTTAAAAGTGCCTTTTGGGAAATGGTTTAATAAAATTATGTAATGATCTAAATAATGTGAAAATAATCCTAAATTATTAAAACATGATTATTAGCATAAGTGGACTCTAATTATAAGCTTTCATAAACATTGGATAGAAATTCAAATCAAAATAAAAGATGGATTTAAAATCACATGACAACTAGTTGATGGGTTTGTGTAAACCAATTGACTAGTTTATTGAGAACAAGAATGTAAATTCCTCAACACACCATTCAATCTATACGCTTGAAATTCTACAAATTAACATATTTATTTGAATTTCAAGTCCACTCAAAAATCAAAACTAATTTATCTTATATCAACTTAGTTTTAAGCATATTTTGAAGGATTTTAGCATGGGGTGTTACATTCATTCTTAGTTTGGGTTGTTTGCTAGTTAGTTGTGGTTTGGGCCAAGTTATTTGAGGTTCGGTTCCTTTTGTGTCACCTTTTTTGTGTTGTGTTGGGTTGGGTTGGGTTTGGTTTTAAATTAGTATATATCTAGATTGTATCGGGTTAATTTACCTATTTGGGTAGGGTTTTGGTTGAGCTAGTTCAGATTGAGATTGGATTAGGTTAGGTTTTGGCCAAGCAAGCTCTTATTCTTGTGATTTATTGTGGAAGTTAGTTTGAAAATTTAGGTTTAGGTTAACTTGATGAATAGAGTATTCTAGATTTTGATGGGTGGAGTTTAGTTCAGCCTGAGCTAATTCTAGATTGAATCACTTTGGATTTTAGCTAAATCAGACATTAACCACGAATATTTATCTAACTCTTTAACCTTGTAAGAAAACATTACTTTTTATTTCACCTAAGAAAGTGATTAATAATATATTTTTATTTTTTTGCTAAATAATGTGTGGATCGTATATATTATACCAAAGAGGTAGAATGAGTACATCAAATATGGTTCTCAAGACATCAACATGAATGCATAGTATAAATCAAGGCTAACATATTTTGATATGATTTACATGTATTGAAACTGACTGCACGGGTGGCCAAATCCTTCAAAATGAACTTCATGAGGTGTGTCAAGGGAGGTTAGTGCGCTAAAAAATTCATCTATTATGTTCTCCCCCAAGTGTGGTAGACTGCTACAGCAAATAAGGTTCGGAAGAAGTTTATGCGAGTTATCAGGCCTCGACCTTTCTTGATTAGCCAGTGGGTAATCTCATGCCAACTAGTGGACTTCTGAAGGCACCTAGTAGCTATGATTAGATTAAACCATAATTTTTGGGAATATGGGCAAGTAACAAATAACTGTTCAACAGTTTCAACTTCAGCATTACTGAATACACATGTTGTGTTTAGGTGTGGATCTATTAAGATCATACGATTCTTGGTGAACAATCTATATTGAATCTCAAGCCAAAGGATAAATTTTTGTCTTGTGATGGAGAATTTATTCCAGACTAGATAATACCAGGGTACCTTACTATGATGTGGTCTTAGTAGGTGATACACATGAGAGATGGAGTATTTGTAGTGATAGGTGCATTATGTCTTTCCTTGCTCAGTAGTGAAGAGATTGAAAAAATAAGGTTTGAGAGATAAAATCTTTTTAAAGATCCATGAAGCCATAGTATGTGTAGGCATATACCAATAGTCTTGGCCTTTAATATAATAAGAGTGGATCCAACGAATCCACAAGAATTATTTATGTTGAATTATTTTTCAGAGATGTTTACCTATTGCTACATTGTTCCACCAATAGAGGTTCAACAGTCCAAGGCCCCCTTCCTACTTTAGATCGCATACTTTATCCCAAGCCATTAGATTTTTTCCTGATGTTTCTGATCCTGATCATAATAAGCATTTTTATCTGGCATTAATCTCCTATAATACTTGTTGGTGGAGAATGAATAGAAGGCTCCAGTATGCCTACATTCCAAAAATCACAGAGTTAACCAATTGTAGATGGCTTGCATAGCTGAGTAGATGATTCTACCATTGCTTCAGCTTGTCTGTGATTTTATCGAGTAATGGTAAGTAATTTTTTTTCCTCAAGGTTGTACCGAGAAGAAGGACACTAAGGTTTCCTCTTGAGGGTGTTAAGTTGAAGCCCTGAGTTATTGGAGAAATGGTTGAAAGTCTCAATGAGATTTAGGACAAAATTAGGGTCTCCTCTATAGAACAGTAGTAGATCATCTACAAACATAAGTTCTATGAGCTTTATCTTCTTGCATTGAGGTTGAGGCTTGAAAAGAGGGTTATGCCACAAGTCAAGCAGAGCTCTATGCAAATATTCCATGACAATGACAAAGAGATATGGTGCTAATGGATCTCCCTATCGAACTCCCTTTGAAGCCTTAAATGGTTTTTGCAGGGTGCCATAGAATTTCAAAGAGTAACTGACTGTTGTCACACATGACATGATAAGCTTGATGAACTGGGGTGGAAAAGCTAGGGAACTGAGCAATAAAAGTATTATTGGAAAAGCTTGACATGACATGACATGATTTTTTTAATGTTGTGTTTTAACGAGAAAATTTTTATAAAATTAAAATATTTTTAGCGAATAAGTATGTCTATAATAAAAGTAAGAAAATAGTAAAATTTTATAAAATAATATATATTTAAAATATTTAAATAAATAATAATCCATGTGTACTTTTTATTATCATAAGTGGTTAATATAAAATTTAGTTTTGTTATGTCAGGTTCAGTTGATTGCGGGTTGGGTTGTTAGTGGTTATGATTCATAGCTAGTTGGGTTGATTTTTTTTTGGGTTGATGATGGGTTAAGGTTGGATTTGATTCTGGTTGCGTTGATGAATTTCTTAAGTTATACCATATCAGGTTTCATTTAGGTTAGGTCGGATCAATTTTGTTAGCTTTAGCTAAATGTCATCTCTATTATGAAGGACATACAAGAAAGATTGTGAAAACATGTGAGCATCATCAACTATGGCCATGTAAACTCCTTTCCACCATTTCCTTTATTACTCTATAATTTAATGTTGTAGTTTAGGAAGGCTTATCATATTAACATTGGGTAAGAACTCACAACAAAATTCCATCGCCTCCTCCACTAGATAACTCTCAATAATGCAACCTTCAAGGTTGTTCAGATTCCTCACATATCCTTCTAAGAATTTCATATAAGTTTTAAATGGATACATCTAGCACAAATGAATTAGCCCACATAATCTAACCTCTATAACCAAGTGAACCGTTTAATGAATCATAACTATACAGAATGATAGAGGAAATATGTCTCAAGCTAGTACAATATAGTCACAATGTCACTTTATGATTTTTCCAACCTTGCATGGTCAATAACATTGTTGGATAGCCAAAGGATTAAAAATAGAACATGTATAGTATCCATGTACATTATAACCAAAAAGATCACCATGAACATACAAATCATCTATAGTATAAAATAATATTATCTCAGGTTAAAAGAATCTTGGCTCCATGCATCAACTACTTTAACTTTGTGATCCCACATGTATTTTAAATCCTCAATAAAGAGAGACAAATAAATATCATTGTCATTACCTAGCTGATTTGCACTAGATATAAGCAAGGATAGCATTATCCATGCACTCTTCATGCATAATAATAAGGAAGGATTGTAGATCCCTAGAATAACAAGCCTTAAACTATAGTTGGACTTTCCATTAAAAATTTTCATTGCATATGAATAGAGTGTAATGTTTCTAGCTTCACTACCAAAATTAAGGTACATAGAATTAATCATCTTCCATTGAGGAGATTATGCTAGATGTCTAAGCTCGTCACTAAAAATTATTCCTTTCACGTTCCATATAAGCTTCTTGCCATTTTCTTCGATACAAAACATTGTAAGAATCATGGTATAATTAGGAAGTACCATAATATATTATTATAAATCTTAGCCCTCTTGTATCATGACATTCGACACAAACGAAAACTATCTAATGATGCATATTCATGATGATAAATAATGCAATCATTAAGACAAGCATGAATCTTTTTCATAACTTAAGTTCATAGAGCACAATATCTTCTTAGCTTCATAAGTATGGGGATAAGCAAATTATCCTTTAGAAGCATTCAAGAGCTTAAGAAGAGTAGTAAAGATTTTATCGCTACGTCTATTATTAGCCTTTAAATTATACAATCATAAAATGGCAGATAATTTTATAAATTTAGTAAAACCATTGTACAAGGGAATTTCTGAATCATTGACCATCTTTTCCAATATTTTTTGATGGTCTTTAAAATGTTCTTCAACATTATTAGATAGACCCTCCATGTAAGTAATGTCATCTACAACTTCAATAACATCATTATCAAACGCACTAGGTTCATTAAAAAGTGCCTCATCATGTCATATCAATATAGCATAAATCTTATCAATTATATGAATAATGAAATGATCATGTATCTTATTTTCACCTATTTTTATCATATTTCTATAATCTACATATGGGTAAGATATCTACAAATGATCTTTTGAATATTCAATGCCTATCTTAAGAAATTCTTAAACACCGTCTATGTATTCGCTAGACAACCTACATGCATGTATCCGCTTACAAACTATGACAAGAAATAAGTAAAATTAGGCGTCTAAATTAAAAACAAAAATAGTCAAAGGACTCACGTTGATCTGTGGGACAATCCGATCAATCCAAGAGTGCTCCAGGATAGTCCCTATGTGGTTATATCAACTTGACGTTCTATAAATAGTATCAAAGAAAAATCGTAACTACAATATGAACTTAGATGAGCTAGTTAGCAACTTTGCTGGATGATTCTTGGGATAAAATATACTGAGATAGTTAATGGTTTAGGAGAAATGGGAACATTGCATTCTTTGAGTGGGGATGAATGTAATACCTCAAAATTGAGAGAAGAGTTATGATAATTGATATAGCTACTTACATCAACATGGTATACTATCCTTTTGATGATTCTGTCCTAAGAACTCCACAATTAAATATGCTGGCTATGGAGTAGTTTTTAGGATGGGTAACCCTTTTGAGAATTTTTGAAAATTTTATAAAATTTTCTAAAGGAGTAGGTGAGTGGGGAAAAGAATCTTGAAAAGACTCGTGTTGATCTATAGGGCTAACTAATCAATCCAAAAGTTCTCTACGGTAGTTTCCGCATTATCATATTGACTTGGGGTGTTAAAAAAATGAAAAATAAGAGTATACATGCTATGTTATAGAGAAAAACTACATTGTCAGGTAACAAAACTATCGTGTATACCTTTCCAAAAAGTCCTCTCTTAGTTAGGGTATATATGATCACTTTGTATACACCCCACCTAGTTTTCCTTCTCTTTAATATGGAAAATAGTACATATGGTGATTATAACCTAGAACAACTGTGTATAACCTCATCAAAAATTTACTTTTCTCATTAAGGGTATACACGATGGTTGTAGAACAAAACCATCCTGTATACACCCCACCCAAAACAACTCAATTATAAACCTCCTTATAATGGCTTCCATTTATTCTAATTTGGGTAATAGTGATATTTGTTAGGAAACATTTCATGTTGACTAGTGCAAAGCATCTAACTCAAATTTTAAACTACTTATCTATAAATGGTATTATATTAAAATTTTTAGTGTGTTGCACTATATTTGAATTATGTTATATAATATTTTAAAATATTGCACAATATTTTGATATATGAATATGTATTTTATCACATATAAAGCATATTAGAGCGTATTATATTATAATGTATAGTATATGATTTTATTTTATGATATATTATAATATATTATACTTTTTAAAATATATATATATATATACACACGCACATCTAATTATGAATATAAGTGTAATACTTTTTTCTGTCAACTCTTAATTACAATACAATATTAGGCTTGTAACATGTTCCTAAAAATTCAAATATTGAATTTCATTCTATTTGTGTTACTTTTGAGTTTTTATCGACTATTTCTTTAATCTATTGAAATACAGCGATTCTTTCGATTATTGTGTTTTTCAACTCATTCTAAATTCATAAATCCATCCAAAAATATTTATGAGTTTATCTATCCATTTCATTAGTTCAATTTACCTATTCCTTTCAAATCATAATATTGTAAAAAAATCCATTTATATAATTTGATTCACATTTCATTTATTAATTTTTGTCATTTTCAATATTTTTTCATCAAAAAAATTTTGAGACAAAATATTTTTATATAGTTTCTTTTCTAAAAATATTCTACATCAATTCATGGCAATTTAAACCTTTGTTATTTATTTTTTTCATTTGTGCAAAAATATTTTTCCCTAACTTATTCATTTCTCTTGTTTTCCATTCTTTGGTATTCAAACCAACATTTATATCTAATATTTTTATATTTTTGTTTCTAATATTATTCCACACCTATTCATAAAATTTAATGATTTTTAAAATTCAATTGCTATTTTTCCCTAATAAGTGTCCATTATTAAACTTTATTATAATTTATTTGTCCAAAATAAATTTTAACCCATACTCTTACCATCCTTTTAATCATAAGTAACCTTATAACTAAACTAAATCAAAATCCAACTTATTTATCTTTCACCTAACCAAAAAGTGCAACAAAGTACTATCATCTTGATTTAATGACAAATTTCTTACACTCTCAACTATAGTCTAACGCCTCTCTTAAAACTCTAATCGAAGCACTTAAGTGAGGCTAACGTCAAACAAAAAAGTCACTACTTATTCTTCACTATTATATCCCCCTCTATTTTTGCCAAATCACATGTTTTATTATGAAAGATGAATAAAATCACGAATTTTCAACAAAGTTGAAAGATATTTTTTTTTCAACTTCTAGCACCTCGTTCTCTTTCTCTATTTACCCTCTTCATTTAGGTTTTATTTCATTTTAAATATTACAAATCATACTGCAACTACCACCCATTATTCCTCTCAAATAGAGCTTCTTCTTCCTGTTTTGTCCCTCTATTTCACCATTCCTAACCAATCAAAAACCTACATTGAAGCTTGTCTTTTCGTGGATTTTAGTAGTTGCCATATTTTAACTTTGAATCCTTTACCTTTCATTATTATTCTTTTTTTTTCCTTTAATGTTATAATTCATCTAGGTACCTATTTTATCTAGCAAATTATATCCCTTCCCTTCTATTTTTCCTCTCCTATTTTCCTTACCAAACATCCTTTAAATTTTTGTTGCATGTGTTACTATAGTGGTCTCATTCCTTTCCTCCCTTTGGTTTTTCTTCTTGTTTTCCATCCCATTAATCTTCAAACACCTTTATCTTTCATTCCTTGGTGGTTGTTAATTGTTTTTGTGGTTTTTTCCAAGCCTCCATATTTAAGAGTGACTAAATGGTTTAGATGAGTTGCTATATACCTTATTTTAGCTTTACTAAGAATCTTAGGAATTTTGGTTATTAAACTAACCTTTAGATATATGATTTTGTGCTAGGTGTATTATATGTTGTTTTATGCATGATTATAAGAATCTTAGGAATTTTGGTTATTAAACTAACCTTTAGATATATGATTTTGTGCTAGATGTATTATATGTTGTTTTATGCATGATTATATTTATTTTAATTATAAATATGAAATGACATCTTGGAAATATTAGTGTGACATGTGTATGTTGCTACCTAATAAGGGTAAGCATCAAAATCGGATAAGAGAATGATTTGTGTACTTTTTCACATATTAATTTTGCTTGAAATGTGATAATATGTAGTGGGTTTGTGATGAATAGTAATAAGAGTCATATTGAATATTAAGCAAAGTCATGATGAATATGCTTGGATTTGAGTAATTTAGCTCTCGTCCTCATTAATTTATATGATTGTTGGTTGTTTTTAATTTATCTAAGTATTCCATTATATGTATAACATGGTATAGAAGTTAGGTTATGAGTTTTGGATCATTTAGAGTTGAAATAATTGTTTTAGGTTTTAAACATATTTGACCTATATTTTATTGGGGTTAACATAATATCTTGTATAAACATAAACATTTATTTCATTTAATTATGATATTATCCATGCTCTTAATTTGTTTTAGGTTCTAATATTGAGTTTTAAAGTTTTAAGTGTACAAGTGTATTCCTTAGGTCTTTTACATAAAATTTGGTACATGATATGCTAGGGATTGTTGTTGTTCAGAGTAAGTTATAAATTTTATAAGTTTTAGGTGATTTTAGGTGAATGAGTATATTTTGTCCATTACACTTAAATTTTGGAAATTTTGAGACTAAGTAATTATTAGGTTAATTAAATAAATTAAAATGGGTAAGTTTGATACTTGGATAAATTCTTATGAGTAAATCAAGAGACCTAAATTAAAGTGATTAATTAAGTAAGAAAAGAAAAACACCATGAGACACTTTGGGTAAATCATGTAGTCTTAGTAATTTAGACATAGTTTCCACATTTATATTCATCATAGGAAAAAAAGGTTAAGTATAATCCTTTTATCATATAATATCCCTTTATTACTTATAAGATTTGTTAGTTAACCATAGAGGCATTTTAGTCATTTTGCATGTCTTTAGACTAGCTTTTTTTATTTGGCCATATACGTAAATCCTTAGTTGACTTAGATGATGACTATTGAAACTTATCTTAAGTAATTGAAGTTAATGTACATGGTGATCAAATCTTTAGTGGGTATTTAGTGGCATGGGAATTAGGCTTAAATGCCTCAATAATCTAGCTCGAGCTTTAATATCTCAGTAATATTCCTTAAGCTTTAATGACTCATATATTCAATTGGGCCTTAATGGCATGTTAATGGGCATTTTTCCTCCAAATGGTTTGAGAAATAATTGCTCTATGGCATGGATAATATTAGAATAAAATAAAATAAAATAAATGGTTTATGTTTATATAAGAAATCATGTTATATTATGTTAGACCTGTTTCTTATTTGATCTACATCTTTAATAAAATATTAATCATTTAAAGTAAAAGATCTTGAGTTGAGACATATATTACTCAGGGTAGCTATTTGTGTTAGGTTTTGTTTCACTTGGTACCATTCCGGTGTTATCAATTCTATGATCTTAGGCATCTTATGATGTTTGGAGAGACCCTCTTATACTCTATAGATGTCTAGATATATAGTAATATACTATTTATATAAACCCTAATTATAAACTAGTAATCATTTATAATTAAGTATAATAGTTATTGTATTTATTTTTGCATTAAATATGTTATTTATTTTTATATTTTTATGGCAATTTAGATATAAATATATATAGGATCAAATTTAGATAGATTTTGGGTTATTAGTTTTAACAATAGTCGGAATCCTAGCCTACATTTATGTTACTAAGGAACCCAAATTCTACCATTTGGATGTTTTTCTTAGTTTTGTTTATTTATCTAGCATCCTTACCTTACCCTATTGTGATTTTTACTTCTACCAACATATTCCACCTCTTCCTCCTCTATCACTTTTCTCTCTTTCATGCAACCCTACTTATGTTTAACCCATACTTTATGTCTACCTCACATGTTTCTCTCGTCCTTATCTATTTATCTTTGACCCTCACAATCTAAGGCCTCACCCCTCTCTATTATAAGTCTTGAATCCCACCACTCAATATGTTTCTTTCTTCTCTATAATCTTGAATTCTCACTAGCAAGAAATCCCTAATGTTCATGTCGTTATTCCACCATCATCACCAAAGCGCTTTTGTTTTTTGGAAAAACATCACTTTACCTTTAACCAATAATCACCCTCAAAACCACACCTTACAATGCTAACCACCATCATTCCCCCACTCAAATATGGCAACAAACGATAAACCTTCCTCTAGCTACAATAACAAATATTGCTACTCCCTTCATTACAATGGCAATAGGTGTAATTGTCTCCCCATAGTGCGTAAAACTCAACCACTACCCCCCCTCTTGAATGAATCCTTGATGCTACATGGAACTTGTTGTGTGACTTGGTGATAGTGCTCCCTCTAGTAATATGAAGAGCTTGCTCTACTAGGCTCTTACAACATGAGTTTCTCCGGTCGTTATGCTCGTGAATTGCTTTTGTCTTACGTATTCTTCGTTTACCTCAACTTGTTTATCAACCTTTTTCTTAAGTTTGTTGCGGTTAATTTTTTTATTTATTTTTGTATTGTATTAGATGCTAATATAAATGTTGTTAGTTTTTTTTTACTTAGGTAATCTTTGAGGTATCGTGGTGAAGATGATCTTGTGTGCTTTTGTGTAGCTTATATTTAGGTAAATAAAATCACTCATAAGATGGTTGAATTTATTTGTAATAATGATAGGATATTTAAATCTATAATCATGATAAGGTTCTATATTATGCAAGTGTTATGAATTACATGATAAGATGAAAATATACTCTTAAATAGATAGCACATATGTTCAACTTATCATTAAATATGAGCTATATTCATGTGTATATATTTAATGGTTAATGTATGGGTGCTTAGGGGTTTTATTTTTAGTGTTCTTCATGTTTTCAATTTATGATGCAATAGCCATGATAAGTTCTCCATGATTACCATTGTATGGTAGCTAGGGGTGATATGAAGGCATGCATGCTTGATTATAGTTAGAATACAATAATTATTTTTCACATGTTCTGAGTAATAAATGCTTCCCTACATATACCATGATGTTAATTTTCCTATTAACTCTTTTATCATAATATAAAATTGTATGTGTTGATTGGTATATATGACACATTAGAAACACATAGTTAGGGTGTGTATGTTTAAGTTGCTAAATATATGCATAATGGAAAATTTAGTAAAACACTTAGTCTTAGAATTTTCCCATTCACTAAAATATAATAAATTAATGTCTTTTTGAATTTTCAGATAAATTCCCATAATAATCATGTTTATTACAAAATTAGATGATAAGGTAAAATTAGGATTTTGAGATCATTCTGGTTATTCTTGACCTAATGAGCCTAATATGAATAATTGGACATAGGATGACCTTAGACTTTGATAAGATAACCATAGTGTTAACTTTGAATCTAATATAGACCAATAACTTTAGGATTTGTTTTATTAATTTGAAATAGATGGAAAGTATTTAAGTATGGAAATGGGAATGGTTGTGTAGTATATGATATTTGTTATCACATCATAAAATTACTAATACTTAAAGTGGATGACCTCAAGTTTAGGAATGGTTGATCTCCAAGATTAGGTACCCTAGAGATGAGTTATGGCCCTCATTTGAGTTAGTTCACTAGTGTCTTGATATTCCCCAGTAAGACCCAAGTATCCTCTATAAGTAACCTACGTGCTCAACATGGGGTATTAGTACTTAAGGATTACGTGAATAAGGTTAGAGGTTACCACATTACCTATGTACACTAATATGACCACAAATACCATAGCTCCCCTGAGTTCTAGTGTAAGGGCATTTTGTCACCTTTGGGCACTAGTGTGGCCAGGTGTACTTAGTGTCCCTAAGTTGATTATATACATCTCTAGTAATTGATTTTTTTAATTGTGGTTTGATAGTTGCCTTAATATCTTACCTTGATATTTGGAATTGATCTTATTATTCAATTATGGTCATAGATTTTGATATGGTTACTTTGTATTTTGTGATGATGTAAAGTGATTAATTATGCTTGAATACTAAGCATGAGACTTTGATGTTTTATACATTATCCTATGATTATTATATATTGCTATGGCATGTGTTTCGGGGTTTGATCATGTTTTTGGATTATTATATGATTAAGTGTAATATGAACATTCTACCTCTTATGAGATATTGTGATTTCATAGTATGAGAAAGTCATAATAATACAACATTTGCATATGACTATGCGAAGGGAATAGAGTGGCTCGAGGCGTATAATAGTTGAAAGGAAAAGTGGAGCCCATAGGAAGAAGTCCCATTCTTAGAATGGGCTTATGGGTTTGAGAGTTAAAGCAAACTGATGTTTTACCTTTGTGTGCTAGCATTTGTAATAATTGGTTTTCCTTTAGGTTCTTATATCCCTTGTTATATTTTGAGTCATAGTTGTTGTACAAAGAATATTTTTCATTACTTTTATCTATGTATTATCTCTTATTTCTTTTTTGTGGTTGGGGTCTAATTTGTTTGAAGCTTAACACATGGCATAAGAAAGGTGAGGGAAGTGAACTTATGAAAACTACGGAGGTAACACTCATTACTTTTTTAATTAATGCTTTCATGAAAGGAAAATTTTAAGTAGTAAATTGGGGGTGTTACATATATTTTCCCTCTATAGGGATATGAATACTTAAATGGTTAGGTACCCTATTATTTGGTGGTATGGTTATATTTCTTAGTGGGTTAGCTAGGGGTAATACCATTCATACTATAAGTTAATTGTTATAATTTCTCTTAGTCTCCATTCTCAATTTAATATAAAATATTAGCTGTGTGAGTTTTGACTAGTTATTTGATGTGTAACATAACAATTTTTTGATTCGTAAAGGTGTTGGAGAAATGTTTTACTGGACATGTGAATTATATGATAAACATGAGTCCCTTGTATTTACTAACACAAGTTGTGTTTATTCACATAATATTTTAGTATGATTGGTTAGGCAAATGTTGAGCTTAAGGTAATTAGCATGACGTCCCATCTTTCCTAGCGTGGACCATTTTTTTCAATGAATTTACAAAAAATATTTTTTTTTCCTATTAGGATTTTATCTAATATAAAAGCAATATGATAAAATCCTAGTCGTCAATTTATGAAGGATAATCTTCTTCTTTTTCTTCATAGTGTTCTCCTGATTATAGAACTACTTATGTTTGTAATTCATTTAGTGATTTGTTGAATCATCTTGTATTTACATAATTGCATGAACAAAGATTTCTATTTTCCCTAATTATTTCTCTTAATATTAAATTATCAATTGTTTAATTATCTTGTTTATTCAGATATTCATTTATACCCATTCAATCCATGTTAGTCCACATTAATTTTGTATTATAGCTATGGTTGTGGAAGATATATGTTAATCATGATTGGTATAAGATTTAATATTGAGAATTTAAATTATTCCATCAATTTGAAATTATGGATATTGAAGATATAGTTAATTCTGAGTCAAAACAAGTCAGAGAAAGCTTTATTTGATCATTTAAATAAGCCAAAATTGATGATGGATGAGATATTTGAGGAGGTAGATCTAAAGGACCTCTGTACCTTTCAATTATGTTTGTCTAATGAAGTTTGAAATGGAATCAATATTGGCTGCGTTGTAGTTAAAGTTTTAGTTATTTTATATGACAAATTTAGTAGTGAATCGACTATTGTTCAAGGGTAGGCTTCATGACTTAAAATTAGGTGAGGGTCAATATTTAAAAGTTTATTTGGATGAGTTTGATTTTACTGTGATGGATTTGTATAACATAGAAGTTAAATTTGATGTTGATGATTGGCCCATTATTATTTTTTTTTCTTTGCCTACAAGATTTAAGCACTTTCATGAGATCTTTTTCATGGATTTGATGAGTTACTTGTTAAGGATATGGAATCTACCTTTCTACAATGTGAGTTGATTGATAGTCTATTGACTTGCAATGGTAATTTTAGGGATTCAAATAGTAAGGGACTTATAGCCAAAGGGAAGAATCAAGAATAGGGATATATTGATTGTAAGAAATCCATATCTATGTTACAGAAATAAGGTGAAAGGAACTACAATAGGGCACATAGAAATTATTGCGATAATTTAGTAATAGCAACAATGGAATAGATGGTAGAAACAATGAAAAATGAGTGGTTGTTTTTTTTGTGGCTTCTAAATAAAGCTTAAGTGGCAAAAATTTATGAGGGAAGGATGAAAAATGAATTTTGTGTTACCCAAAAATCAAGGAGAATAAAAGGTTGGGGAGGTGACTGGAGGTGTTCAAAATTTGTAACAAACCAGACGATTGAATAGTAACTTCAAATGTTGAAAGAGATGGTTACAAGTTTAGTTATAATTATTTTTTTAAATTAAATCATAAATAAAGTCTAAAATAGGTATTTTTGGTGGAAAAATAGAAAATAAGCTCCAAAAATTATGACAATTTTTGGAAAGGCATTAATTAATTTTAGAAACTAAATATAAAATCATATTGTCTATTGGACATTGTTTGAATCTCAATCAATGAAAAATGAGTAAAAATAGAAAAATCAGATAATCTACGTAAACACTTTTTTCGTAGTTGCCCCAAATGAAAGGATGGTCCATATTGTCATGAGTGGTTGCAAAATAAATTTTGAAAATCAATTATGTATACATATCCAACTTAAAAAAATCATTTAAAGATAAAATGTATTACAATAGATTAAATCAAAAAAATTGCCTATAGGAGAAATATAAATTTTTACAATTAAGTTGAAAGAAAAGAGCACACAAACTTAAAAATTTCTTGGCATGCATATCCTTACATAAAAACTTTTTAGGAGTAATAAGTTTTTTGGATGAGTGAAAAGTGATAAAAATAACTTAGAATGGAAAATCGCGTAAATCATAATTTTTCACAAATAATTAATATTCTTCTACATGTAAATAAATAATTAGTGGAAGGCTAAAAAATGTTGCAAAAATTATTAAATTGAAAAAAAAAGCTTGGAAGTATTATTCGGAATAAGTTAAAATTCTTGAATGAATCAAAATGAGTGAAATTGGCATGATCATAAAATTCGTACAAAATTTTGAGTCTTCATCAATAATTGAGATAAGTGTTAAAAAGGTCAAATTTAACATAAATGGCTTGAAAAGCCATGATAAAGAATTTTAAAGGTGATCATGAACTTAATTATATAGTAATTAGGGCTAGAAAAATTTAGAGTAATACACATACATCATTATCACAAAAGCAAAAAGTTAGGATGAACTTTTACATAGTAAAGATAGCTATTAGCACCGAAAAAGAGAGTTTTGTTAGCAATTATTACTCGAAAAGGATGCCATAAATTCCATATATCATAAAAATAATAATTAGTCATTTCCATTTCTTTTCTAGCTTATTGATGCTAACATATAATGTTAACTAAAGTTTCTTAAATTTAAAATAGTTTAAAGGGTTATTCAGGCATCAAAACAATAAAAGGTAAAATAAAATGTGAATAATTTTTTTTAGAGTGATATCTGATTAGAACTTTGAAATAGGTTAGGAAACTAGGAATAAAATATTATGGAATCCAAAGATGATTTATATTTATCTAGTAAGAGAATGATAGCTTAGAGTGACATAGAAGTTCTTACGTAAATGAAATTGTGAGAAATAGTTGGGAAAAAGAAAATAATTGTTTCAAAAATGAAATAAGGGTTTCAACTTCATTGAGGTATGTAATAAATGCAAAAAAAGGTTAGTTTTATTTCCAATTAAAACAATTCTTGAATAACTCTGATGCTTAGTAAAGAAGAAGTTACGTCATCACCCCCTTAAAAAGGAACTCCAACTTTTTATTTTTGCTGGATAGATGGAAATTATGCTTTATCAATGACTAAAGGAGAAATTTATTACCAAAGATTTAGGATAGGGAAAATAATCAAATTAATTGGCACAATAGACCTGACTGCTAGAGACTTGAAGAAATTGGAAAGCAATAAGTACATGAGAAAATAGTGAAACTATAAGGACCGCATCAACAATGACATTAACAACATTGAGAATATATTGTACGGGCATATATCTGCGGCCCAAGTTTGTCGACCATTCCCGTTTGTATCGCTACGCTGTGTTGTCGTCTGGGCTGTGTATGTATGTGTATTTTTATACGGTTTGTAAGCTGGTATAAATAGGCCATATAACGTTGTAATACGTAGATAATTTTGGAACTGAATACGATTCTTGATTTTCTCTCGATCTTTCTCTCTCGCGACTTGTCTCTCCCTCGGCGAACCTCTCACTCGCTCTTCTTCTCTGTGTCTACTCTCTTTCTTTGATCGATCTTGATCATTCTTTCTTCAATTTCCGTGCTGTTGTAAAACTTTGCCTCTGAATCTTTAGATCATCCTTTGGGAGTTTTCCTTAGGCTTAATCCGGCGAATCGAACCTTGCGCTCAATAAATTTCTCAATCCTTTCGTGAAACCCTAATAGGTTTCCATCATTTGGTATCAGAGCCTCAATCATTCAAGTGCTCGTAGCTTAATTGTTACTGCTAAGTTATTTTTCAAGTTTTGGTTTGATATCTGTTGTTTTGGCTAACCCTACTTTGAGGTGTGAAATTTTAGGGTTTGCAACGACGAAGGCCGTATCGATTTTCGTCGTTCTTGAACCGGCGATTGAAGTAATTTTGTCCGCTATTTCAAAGTTGCCAAAAGAAAACCTAATCGACCTAGGGTTTGGTCAAGAATTTGAATCTTGACTGACTTTACGACAAATTGTTGTTGGCAACCTCGATTCGTAATTTTTCTTGCTAAATACAACTGTCTGCTATAATTAATTTCCAATTTCTTTGCAATATTACTTGTTCTTTGATAAGTATTCAGGTGAAGTAACCGGCGAACATTTGGTTTCGAGAAAAGGGTAAGGCCTCCAAGAAGAGGGGTCCCCTAAATAAGTGGATTATTTGCTTAAGCAGTCGCGGTAATATTGTTCCCTTTAACTTATTCATTTTTGTCGAATTATTATTGGCTTGGACAAGTCTGAGTAAGTTGTTCTATTGCTATATCTGTTAATCATTGACACTATGACACTTCTTGTAATTAGTCTGTGTGTTCTGTTTATCTGAAGTTATTAAATAAATTGATTCTGTTAGTTAATTGCTACTCTGTTAGTTGTTTAAGTCAAAGAATTTCATTAATTCTAACAATGGACAATCTGTTAATCAATCTGTTTCCAATAATGATCTATTAGAAACTCTTAGGACTTTTCAAGAACAAATGACTGCTAAATTTGCTGTATTATCTTCTAATCTAGAACAAAGACTAGGAGAACAGGAAATAAGAATTAATGAATTACAACATAACAGAGTTGAAACTAACCAAGCATGAGTATTAGGAAGGGCTCCTATGGACCCTAGGATTAGAATTCCACCCATAGCAAATCTAGAAGAGCTGGAAGATCAAGTATCTAACAATAGTGATAGGATGCCTAGGCAGAACAATAGGCAAGATAGAGAATTAGAGTTCATTGATAGGAATTTAAATAATCTTAAGCTTAGTATACTTGGGTTCAATGGCAGGAATGACCTTGATTATTATTTTGAGTGGGAAAGGAAAATAGAACTAGTGTTTGAGTGTCATAATTATTCTGAGGAAAAGAAAATTAAGGTAGCTGTAGTTGAATTTACTGAGTATGCTTATTCTTGGTATCATAATTTGGTGTTAACTAGACGTAGGTGTGAGGAACCACCTATACAGACTTGGGCAAAATTTAAAACTTTAATGAGAAAAAGGTTTGTGCCAAGTTACTATTATAGGGAATTACATAAGAGATTACAAACAATTAGTCAAGGAGTGAGGACAGTGGATGATTATTATAAGGAATTAGAGGTTTTGATTATTAAGACAGGAGTTATTGAGGATGACGATGCTACCATGGCTAGGTTTCTGACTGGATTAAATTCAGAGATAGCTGATAAAGTAGAATTATATCCTTGTGGGACTGTAAATGAGATGGTAAATATAGCTACTAAGATAGAGATTCAATTAAGGAAGTCTAGGAATATAAACCCCCTGGGATTGGGTTTAAGAATACAGTAAGGAGAAACTTTGGGGGAACTACTTCTGGAAACTGGAAGAATACTAGTAAGGCTGAATCTAAAGGTAGGAATAATGAAGTTAAGGTAGGGCATAAGTTTGAAAAGGGTAAGAATGTGATGAAAAATCCTATGAATGGACCAAACAGAACTAGGGATATTAAATGTTTTAGATGTGGAGGGTTAGGACATATAGCTTCTGAGTGTCCAAGTAAGAGAAACATTTTAATTAGAGAATCTGGAGAGATAGAATCTGAATCTGAAGAAGAAGATGAAGAGGTTAGTGTAGTCAGAGAAAATGATAGTGATCTAGAGGAAGAAGTAGAATTGCCAGTGAGTAGGGATCTTTTTGTTGTACGTAGGGCTTTAAATAGTAATAAATTACATGATTCTAATGCTCTACAGAGAGAAAATATATTTTATACTAGGTGTTTAATTGATAATAAATGCTTTAACATGGCCATAGATAGTGGTAGTTGTATTAATGCTGCTAGTACTCTGTTAGTGTCTAAATTAGGTTTAACAACTACTAAACATCCAAAACCATATAGATTGCAATGACTTAATGAGTTGGGAGATGTCAAAGTTAGTCAACAAGTTTTAGTAAATTTAAAATTAGGAAAATATGAAGATTCTGTTTTATGTGATATAGTTCCTATGCATGCTGCTCACTTGTTGTTAGGTAGACCTTGGCAATATGATAAAAGGGTAATACATGATGGTTATAAAAATAGATATACAGTACAGAAGGATGATAGGAAGATTATCTTAGCACCTATGAATCCAAAAGAAATATTTGAGTATCAAATTAAAATTAAGTCTGTTTATAAGGAGTTATCTAAACCTAGTTTGGAGAATGATATTAGTTGAAAGGACATGAAAGGAACATCTGGGTTTTATGCTAAAAGTAAGGATGTAGGGAAGGTAATGAAAATAAATGCCAATGTGTATTTAATGGTTTATAAGGAATGTTAAGAGTGTCAGTTAGGAATAAGTGGAGAAATACCTAGTATAGTGAAACAGTTATTGGATGAATATAGTGAATTGTTTCCTGAGGACATTCCTTGTGGGTTACCTCCATTAAGGGGAATAGAACATCAAATAGATTTTATTCCAAGAGTTGTTATACCAAACAGACCTGCTTATAGGGCTAATCCTGAGGAGGTTAAGGAACTAAAACGACAAGTCTCTGAATTGTTAAGTAAGGGATACATTAAGGAATCTATGAGCCCTTGTGTAGTACCAGTGTTATTAGTGCCTAAAAAGGATAGTAGTTGGAGGATGTGTGTGGATAGCAGGGCAGTAAATAAGATAACTATAAAGTACAGATATCCTATCCCTAGGCTTGATGAAATGTTGGATCAATTGCATGGTGCTGTTATATTTTCAAAAATAGATTTAAAAAGTGGATACCATTAAATTAGGATGAAACCAGGAGATGAGTGGAAGACAGCTTTTAAGACTAATTTTGGATTATATGAATGGTTAGTAATGCCTTTTCGGTTATCAAATGCTCCTAGTACTTTTATGAGACTTATGAAATATGTTTTGAGGGAGTTTATTGGAAAATTTGTGGTAGGAAAAGATGGTATATCTGTAGATGAAGATAAGATTAGAGCTATTCAAGAATGGCCTGTGCCAAAGAGTGTGACTGAAGTAAGAATTTTTCATGGGTAGTGTTCCTTCTACAAGAGATTTGTTAGGAATTTCGGTACTATAGTTGCTCCCTTGACTGCCATAACAAAAAAGGATAATGGGTTTAGGTGTGGTTTAGAACAGCAAAATCTTTTGAAACACTTAAGACTAAATTAATCCAAGCACCTGTGTTGAGCCTTCTTGACTTTGAAAAGATGTTTGAATTAGATTGTGATGCTTCAGGCTTAGGAATAGGGGCTGTACTTTCTCAAGAGGGCAAACCAATCGCTTATTTTAGTGAGAAGTTGAATGGTAGTACTTTGAATTATTCTACTTATGAAAAGGAACTGTATGCTTTAGTAAGGGCTTTGGAAGTTTGGCAACATTACTTGTGGCATAGAGAATTTGTAATTAATACTGATCAAGAAGCTATTAAGTATTTAAAAAGTCAATCAAAGTTACATAGAAGACAAGGTAGATGGATAGAATTTATTGAGAGTTTTCCTTACATAATTAAGTATAAGAAAGGAAATGATAATATAGTTGCAAATGCCCTATCTAGGAGATATGCTTTATTAAATGCTACTGATACTACTTTGTTAGGTTTTACCAGTATTAAACTGTTATACTTAGAAGATCTTGATTTTAGAGAAATTTATAAAAGTGTGAAGTTTCTACACAAGGAAATTATTTTATTAATGACGGTTATTTGTTTAGGGAAAACATGTTATGTATTCCTGTATGTTCTTATAGAGGTTTATTAATTCAAGAAGCTCATAGTGGTGGGTTAATGGCACATCTAGTATCTCAGAAAACTTTAGATGTTTTAACTGATTATTTTTACTAGCCTCACATGAAAAAAGATGTTTTAAAATATTGTGTCAATTGTATTGCTTGTAGGCAGGCAAAAACTACTTCAAAACCATTTGGTTTATATACTCCCTTACCTATCTCTAACCACCCTTGGGTTGATGATTCTTTGGATTTTATTTTAGTATTATCTAGGACTAATAGAGCTAAGGATTCAATAATGGTTGTAGTAGATAGGTTCAGTAAAATGGCTCATTTTATACCTTGTAATAAAACAAATGATGTTGTGGCTGTGGCTGAATTATTTTTTCTAATGTAGTTAAATTGCATGGCATTCCTAAGACTATAGTTTCAGATAGAGATGTTAAGTTTTAAGTCATTTCTGGAAAGTTTTGTGGGAGAAATTAGGGACTAAGTTATTGTTTTCTACAACTTGTCACCCTCAAACTGATGGACAAACTGAGGTAGTAAATAGAACATTAGGAAACATGTTAAGGGCTGTCCTTGGGAAGAATCTTAAACAATGGGAATATGTCTTACCTCAGGTAGAGTTTGTTTATAATAGGACTTTGCATTCTACAACTAATAAAACTCCATTTGAAATTGTGTATGGTTTTAATCCTTTAACTCCTTTAGACTTAAGTCCTTTACCTCATGCTGAATTGTAAAATTTTGATGCTGAATCTAGATCTGATAATATGAAAAAGTTACATGAGTCTGTAAGTCAACAAATCAACAAAAGTGTGCAGCAGATGGCTGAACATGACAATAAAAGAAGGAGAAGAATGATTTTTAAACCTGGGGACTTATTTTGGCTACACCTTAGGAAGGAGAGATTTCCAAATTTTAGAAAGTCAAAATTACATTCTAGAGGGGATGGACCATTTACTGTGTTAGAGAAAATTAATGATAATGCTTATAAGATTGATTTACCTGCTAAATTTGGGAATGTTAGCAATTCTTTTAATGTGGCTGATCTTAGTCCATTTTTGGGACTTATTTAGGTTTCAGAGGCGAAACCTTTTCAAGAAGAGGGGAATGATATGAACTTTAAAAATTTATACTTAATTAATTTTGATAATTGCTGTGAATTATTTACTTCCAATTATTTGTCTTATTTGTGTTGATAAATAGGAGTTCGATGCAGCATATGGATTCTGTGGATTTTTGGTTGCAGTTGCTGGAGTGTGCAGATTATGTAATTTTTTGTTAATTATGAGTAATCCCATATGATGCATTCGCCAGTCGAATTGGCTAATGGAAATTAGGTCGGTTGTATAATCCGCCACCCGGTCCTTAATTATGGACTAGTTAGATTGTGGATTAATCAATCCTTAATAGCCATGATTAGCTAAAGTTAGTTAGCTGATGAGAATTATGTCTAAAACTTACCATGTATTTGGAGAATTTCTATTGTTGCGTTCTTGGGCTGGTCGAGCCTATATCTGCGGCCCAAGTTTGTCGACCATTCCCGTTGGTATCGCTAGGCTGTGTATGTGTGTGTATTTTTATATGGTCTTTTACACGATCTGTAAGCTGGTATAAATAGGCCATATAACATTGTAATACGTAGATAATTTTGGAACAGAATACGATTCTTGATTTTCTCTCGATCTTTCTCTCTCGCGACTTGTCTCTCTCTCAGCGAACCTCTCACTCGCTCTTCTTCTCTGTGTTTGCTCTATTTCTTTGATCGATCTTGATTATTCTTTCTTCGATTTCAGTTGTCGTTGTAAAACAGTGCCTCTGAATCTTTGGATCTTCCTTTGGGAGTTTTCCTTAGGCTGAATCTGGCGAATCGAACCTTGCGCTCGATTAATTTCTCGATCCTTTCGTGAAACCCTAACAGGTTTCCATCAATACCTTACGCCATATTGACTTATTACAACCACTATACAAATTATGGCACTAGCTCAAGATTTTATCCCTAAAGATGTCCACTTAATTCCTTAAAATAAACCCTCAAAGTGCACACTAAGGTAGTCACTCCACCATGTAAAAACACCAAACCATAGTAGCACTAGCTCTAACTTCTTCACATTAAACTAACTGTAATATATCCCATATTAATTGCACATGCTCCCTTATATTTAAGCAAGGATATATCTACAATGACTATGGATATGGTAGTTCTAGATATGCCGATATCTTTAGGATTGATAAGAAAATACGAAATTGAATATTAATACTAGAATGATATCGAGTTCCATAACATACAAAAAGGAACACACCTTGGAAAAACTTCTAGGACATGATTTCACATTAATTACACATCTCTAAACCAAACAAGTTATAACAAATTAGCAAGATTCCTTTATGAGTTGAAAGTTTAACTTTGTAAAAACCACTCCACATAAGGAAACAAGTGCACTGAGAATGTAAGACTAACAATATAGAAAAAATAATAAGAAGAAAGCACAAAAGAACATAATATACCATGATATTATATAATCTATGCAAAAGCAACACAAGGGTATATAACATCAGTACTTTATGAACATGGTTAAAAAAGATATATGACATACATAATAGAAGGATAAATAAAAATTAGTTAGAGTTACAAACACTAAAGTATAGCTACAAGACAACCAAATTTAATAACAAAGAAACTAGAACCCTAGTACATGAAGCACATGTACACCAAAGATGGTTATCTAAACCCCGTCATCCTCATACAACATCTCCTAAGCACTAGTTACCAACAAAATGTGGAGTTGTGTCCCAATTATTGCTAGGGTGTGGAGATTTATGGTACAATTTTAATAGATCTATAAAATGTTATAAGTAGACGCTATGTAGAAGCCCATGCCCAGCTCTCCGAGCGTTACCATCTACATAAACCTCTCTATTTAACTTGAAGTAATTCCTATCAACCCTTTATTTGTCAACAGATCGAGGGTGTGGAGCTCAATAACAAAGAGATGTCTATATAATGCCAAAACTCCTAACCAAGGCTCAATCAAAAGTAGAGTCTAAACTAGATGGTATGGCCTAAATAGATATTGTAACATACCTTTTTTTAAAAAAAATTTACAATTTCATTTTTAAAATATAATACAAAAGGACAAAAATAAAAATAAGGGATCTTAGCACTAAATCTATTATGAGAATAAGTGAACATGTTTACCTAACCCACAGTAGATGCAAGATTGTGTATGAAAAATATTAACATCATAAAACATACATCACAACATAGGAAAAAATCTTTATAGAATAAAAAAAAATTGCAATACAAGGTTATAAAGTGAAATCAAATTGTCTAGAACCAAAATTAGAATCTCCTAATGCGGGACAAAACACCAAAATCCCTACTCTTTGAATTTAAGTCATGCTTTAACAATATACAAATCACCTATTCCACAACCATTGAAAAATAATTTTTTTAATATAGAAGTTCAAAGTAAACACATATAACCCTAAGCATGTACTATGCTCACTAAAACATAATCCTACTTAATAATAACATGGCAATACTTAACGTGATACACCATAGGGCACTCAACCACCATAATAGATAATAATTCCTAAAGCATGTTATTATGATTCTCAAGAACTAAAAGGAAACTTATTAATTAAACCATAGCATGCTCAAAGCACAACATGTTCACACAATACATAAAACTAAGCTCATGAGTAAATTTAGGATAGTAAATGTACCACCATGAAATAAATTCACTCTATCCTAATCACTTAAACCAGACATTAAGAGTAGTACACAATCATAACTACCACATCTCATAAATCTTTATGCATAACAACATAACAAGGGTAGTGTTTAGCAACATCTACCACTATTCATGCAATAGGTAGTTTATAATGGGCATCTACCATAAGTTGTATACTATGGGTAATGCAAAATGAGCAAAAAAACATTACCCTAATAATAAATGTAGCAAAGAACGAACATCTATCACTACTTTCACTTCCCAAATATCTGGTCTCAGAGTATAATATGATGTTCTAGAGCTTTAGTCCCTAAGTATGCATACTCTTATAGCACATGTGAGTCCTGCTATAAAAATATAATAGAGCCGTTTAATGCATAGGTCCTTCTAAGATCTCTAGCAAAGGAATCCATAACTAATACTTAATTCCATGCTCTCGTGATCTGGAATCCTTCCAATTTCACTAGACAAGCAAGCTACACATTCACTAGGCTTGTAGAAGCTAAATGACTCCAAGCTCTATAAATGAGGAAATCTTAAAGAAATATGTACTTCTAAATTCTCTAAATAAGGAAGATGTCTCAAAAAAATAACTAGCTTTAACATATTGAGGTTAGATATTATGTCATAACCTTACAACAAAATAATCTCTCCTCTAACTCAATTCTTCTTTTGTTTAAAATGATTAGTATTTGATCATAAAACCCATTAAAAAAACCAAGAACCCAAGATCCACACATAAAATTTAACTCAAATTCTAACAATTTTTGATGAAAGAGGTCACCATATCTCTTAATCATGAAAGGTTGTTGGTTTAGCTAGCTAGTTACAATCTTTCTTCTTAGTTGCTCATTTATTCAAGCTCATCATAAAGTCAAGTGCAAATTCTCTAAGGCTATCCTAAACTTAGATCACTCAACACTCAGTTGAAATAATCCATTAAAGCATACCTCAAAAGATCACATTATTTAAAATTATGACTTTATATTGAAGGACCCATAAGGGAATACAAAGAAAAGACATACCGGAAATCCTTATAATGGAAAATGAACAAAAAACATAGATATAATAGGCATGTCTACCATAAAATAAGGTTGCATGCTAATTTTTTAAAAATATTTATTTTTCACAAAAATAACAATATATCATTAACTAGAAATCTCATTTTGATTTAAAAAATAAAAAATATTTTATTACTAAGAATTACTATTCATAAACAAAAATATTAATACTTATTTACTATTCACTAAGGTCAAGGGTGATTAATCAAATTTCATAGTCCTTGAACATAAATTATATTAAAATCGTTTTAGGGGTAAATATGTCATTTTTGAATTTATTTATCACTAGAGGATGATTATCTCAAATTAAACCCTACTTAAGTTTGTCAATGCATCATTAGTAAAGAATAATTTGAATGCTATGAAGAATATGAAGAACATACTCAATAACACCTCTAACTTCAATCATAATTAAAACATATTAAAAATTATTATTTTCTAACATGTTACACATCAAAATCTATCTAGAAAATACAAAGAACATAATGGTATCATCTAATTAAGCATAGTTTAAAATCCATCAAGATTCCTTGAATATGCTCAAGAATAGTAAGAATACTCAAAAATTCTTTGAACAACTAAAACTTGCTAATACATTAAGCTTAAACTAAACTATCCAAACAGGCTCAAACTAAGAGATGTTATATATCAAAATTCATCTATAAAATCCATCATATAATAAGGTAATGATAAATCAACCAAAAAAACAAAAGATTAACATCAAAGCTAAACGGTTGAATTATTAAATTCATACAAAACTAAAGTTTAACTTAAAATCAACACATAATATTAAAATATTATATTCACTAAGGGTTTTAGGGATTTAATATCCAATATTTGATAATAAAATAGAGGAAAATACATTCTAGGACAAGTATAAAAAATAATAGGGAAATAAGCTCACTAAAATAATAATAAAGGAGAAAGAATTTAACATAAAGGATTAACGAATTTATCATCAAAGTTTGGAAGAAAGATCAAGCTTCGTAAATTATGGATGATGACATAAAAGGACATGAAATTGAGGGGAGAAGAAGAGAGAAAGTTTTTGATGGTATAGGAGAGAAGGGATGATGAAAATAACTAAAAATATTTTTTAGTTAGAAAGATTAATGGTTATGTTTCGGTAGAAATTTTAATAACTATGGTTTAAAAGATGTTTTGGTAAAATAACAATGGTAGAAAAAGTGAGGTGATCATACATGTAATGAGAGAAAATGAGTGGTCCTCCTTTAACAACATCACATCAGAAAATGAGTTGATGATGGAGGTAGGAAGAAATATTTTCTAACATTAGATATTTATGCAAAATATTTAATAAAGAAAACAAAACCAAATTGATCACTGTCAAGAAAGGATTGACAAAGTTGATGGGGGGAAAATAGGAGTTTCTCATGAGTTCCTATCAATAACAAAATTCATATGTATTCTCATCATATTTAGATAATAATTAGGAAAAGAAATGTGATTTCTTGGTGTAAATATGCACAGTAGTGTCAAAAACACTGCAAAAATGATAAGAATAATTCTGTATTATTTTTGGATCATATTTAGCTCAATAATACTAAAAGAATAAGATTCTTATAGTTTTGTAATATTTTGATAACAAAAAAGGGATTATTAACTTCAAAACATGCGATTAAGCTTGATAGAAATGATAAATACTACATTTTATCAATTACTTAGCCTGAAATTTTGAAAAAGCTTAGGAGACTTTGAAGAATGTAAAGATCTCAATGGTTTACATAAAACAAGAAATTGGAAAAAGTTCAAAGGCTAAAATTCACTTACAAGTCTCATGGACACAAAACTATATGAAAAGATATGGAGTCATAAATGAAACATTTCAAGACCTCAACTAGGGTCTCAAAACTTAGAAAAAAAATAAAATAAAATATCTATCTAAGGAAAGTTAGTATCCGCTAATACCAATTCAGAAAAAATTTAGGTTTCCAAAATGAATGGGTTGTTATAGATATGGCTGTGCATATAGATTAGTCTCTAATGAGAGCTTCAGCTAATGCCAAAGCCACCTTTACATGCACTTGAATATCCTCACCTTACATAATCATTAGACCATCCATAAGACACTTTGAAGGTGGAAGCATCAATCCTAGAACCTACAAGGATGTTACAACATGTGAAAAAATTACAATATTCTTAACCAATTGTAGTTTATAATACCTAAGTAAGAAAACTCAGTTATCCTTAATCATTAAAGGTTCAAATACGCCGAAAAGATGCTACCATTTATAAAGTTGCATCATAGGCTAGAAAAAACCATTTAATGCTTAGAAATCAACATCTCTCACCCAAATAGTTTTACAAACAAAGTTCTCCAATGGAAAGCAAGATTGACTAAATACAACCTCCTTCTAATCACTCTATATTGCCTATCATTTGTATTACCCTCATCACAATTCAATCTCCCTAAAATAATTACTCCAATAAAGGTACACAAGGGTTATATCCACCCATATCCTTGGTATTATGTTCACAAATACCTCTCCTTTTATCCCTAAAGATGTATTACACCAACCATTTCCCCTTACAAACATCAAGTTTATCCAATTACCTAAATTTTTACATTCTAAAGCTCATTCTAATGACAAGTCTCATATGGTCAAACCTAAGTAAAACTATTAATCCAGCCTTATTAGAGGTTTTATCTTTTGTAACAGGTAACTAACCCAACCTTCATTCACAACAAGAAGGGTAGCTATTAGCTAATCTCAAGAAAACACAACACATACATAACAAACCACAACCACCAAATTAGTAATGAAGGTATGTATAGCATAAATGGCTATCATATGCACAACACATAAGAATGAAAACCAACTCTTGAATACCAAATATCACTTGTCAACAAAAGGAATATTTTCATAAATTTAATTTAAAGAGGAGACTTTAAAACTATTTGAATCAAGAAAATTATATCTTAAGATGAACCATTGTGATGAACATCCAAAAATCTCTAATAGTAATTTATAACATCCCCATTTTTGTAACAAGGTACTACCACTAGGTCCAATATAAGAGAGATATAACCACTACCAAACCAATGCATGAAATAAGGGTAAAAAAAAATAAATTCATATCCAAGGAGCCTAGTGTGGTTGTCACTTGACCCAAGTATGATACAACTTTTACACAACTATATAAAGTTAAATAAAATATTATTAACAATGATCAAAAAGAAAAAAAAAGAAATAAAATGTCAGATTTCAAGCTTCTAAACTAAAATGCTAGATGAGTAGACCAATGACTCAACACTTTCAACCCTATATGAGTAGAGCATAAGAACCTACACAATATTTGACAACATGTGGTATTAGTACGAGTAATGTATTCAGTAAACATAACCAACTACAAGTAATTTGATGGCTACATAACATATGTAGTACATGCAAAAGTAGAAAAATATAAATAAGTTATCTAGACCAGTAACCAAATAATGCAACATCAAAGCTAGCAACTTAGGGTAAAAAATAATATGTAGTATGTCATATCCTAATGGCCTACTAGGTAAATATATAGAAGAACCATGAATCCATCACATTTTGGAGAGAAATCAAGAAAATACTAAGGTGCCTTTAATATCCATTTCACATATGAAACTAAAATCTTGACATATGGTTGTACAAGTGTTTTGAATCATTCACAAAAAACACATCCCAGTATTCATATAGAGACAATCATATCCCACCATAAATCGGCATGGAGCTTAGAGGTATAATTATAGCCATTATAGTAATAAATCATTAAATGTAGCTATATGAGTAATGAAACAATAAATAGGAACTGGGTTCCATTACATGTGAAAATCCATATCGAAGGGCTTGCATAAGGTGGACAAGTCCAGCTCTCACACTTAACAAATTCCATGGTATCTTAAGCATTTAATGCCCACCACAAATGGTCTCCTACCATTGTAGCCTCATCATAGGTATCATGATCCCTATGGGGTTTAGTGGGACCTAAATTATAAAATTGGTACCAAACGACTCTACAACTTTTGGCTCCTAGTGTTTTTTGAAATATTAAAACTAATGGTCCAAAGGTTTGTTATTTAAATGATGAAACAAAAGGTAAAGATGATAGATAATGTTTTCTATGTTAACAATAAATGTAACCAAAAGTGTACCTTAAAAACCACACAATACACAAACCACATTAGTTCTTATGGTTAGCACAAAATCATAAAGTATAATAATAGATCACCTAAACCAATTATAATTGATTATTCTAGAATTTCATCACGGATCAAGGACCCCTAATTTTCTTGGAAAACCTAAAACCAAGGCTAAAGGATATGAGAAAAATACTATAATTGCTTATAAACCAAACCTATCTTACCAAGCAAGAGTTCTTGTAGTGCAAGAAGTCAAACTTAGGTCAATATGGTACTAAAGTCTAGCCTGACTCATTATTAATCTATTTATCCAATCAAAGACCAAAATACTCTTTTGAGGACCAAAAACCTATTCATAGGTTAATATTTTCCAAAAAAAAAATGGCAAAGACAGAACTTACACTAAAATATTAAAAAATGTCAATGTGTAAAAGTATTAAATATTTTAGGATTAATTACCTTAGAAAATGTTTGTATGTTAGAAACAAACACAAAAAAGGTATTTATACAGAATCATTACTCACCAATTGCCGAGAACATCATATTATACTGATAAACTTATACCAAAAAAATTAGAATTTGTTTTATTATTGAGATTCACTATTTAGGCTCTAGCACCATTTTGAGAGTCAAAAAATTAATTTTCAAAATTTGTGGTCAACCATTGACCCTAAATCATCCTAAAAGTTATTTATTTATTTTATGAAGTTTTACACATATGTAAAACAAAACATGATTAATATCAAATTAATCCCTCTTTTAGGTCACTAAGATAATAACACAAAGAGCATGAAGAATAATGTCAAGTAAAAAAAGAACATCTAAAGCTTCCAAAGTTTCAACTACATATTTGAGCAAGGAAACACTATTGAATCAAAGCATGTTTTATATGAAAAATCATTTACAAATTATAACCTATCTCATAGTGTAACTAAATGAAAGAAAATAACACAAGATCAACATCAAACCTAAAGAATTGAAAATCCCAAACATGGCTTAATTATGCATAGCCATACTTTAGTTGAATTCACGTTACATTATGATCCAAATAAAATATAGAAAATCAAATACTTAAGAATGTAAGAACTTTGACTAATCCTCAAGTATTAATCCTAGTTTATTTAGTTAAAAATACCAAAGGGTTCATTCTTTGTTCAAAAGAGATGATTATCAAGAATAAAAGGTTGTTTTTATGATGTTGGTGATGGAGGAAATGTGGTGATTGTGGTAGTGATGATGCATTGACCAAGGGGAGAAAGGAAGGAGAGTTTGAAGGTTAAAGATAAAGTTAAGATAGGATAAGATCATATAATTAAATTAGAAGAGATTTTCAGTTTCTTGATTGGCTGTGAAAATGTTAAAAGTTTGAAAAGATAAAGGAAGCTAGAACTAACATTGCCAACACAATATCAATATTGGTGCCTCATGGTGTCTCAAATGAAACCGAAACATAACGCCAAAAATAAAGGGATATGATCGAGAAAAACCGATCTTTGAACATCCAGAGATAAAATATCAAACGAAGATCGAAATAATCAAGGCAAACAAAGGTAAAAGAACAAGAAAGACGAAGTAATTTAGCAAGAGAATTAGCGAAGGAGAAATACTAAGAAAGAGAGAGAAAAAAAAAATAGAGAGATCCGTATTGTAGTTGGGAAATGAGTGAATGAATGTCCCCATCAAAACACTCAGGTCCTAAATATTCGACCACAACACTAACCCCTTTACCACTTGCACTTCCAATCTCATGGCCCAACTTACATCTTTAATAACCCAAACAAAGGTCTTAATAAAATGTGGTGGTGCTGGGTATTTTATTTAGCCGACATACAACCTAATTATAAAATGATCCAAAAATATAGAATACAATTATCCTATTTTCCATAAGCTAAATATACATAACTAATTGTATAAATTAAGTGATGCATAGGCAACAAGCCTGCTAACCCAATGTGGGCTGGGTGGCTACCTATATGGGCCTACCTAATTCTACTAGCATTAAACCGGTGATTGCATCATATGGAAATGCAACATTTTTCCTAACTGTGTCAGCAATAATTAGAATCAACTATCCAAGCAATCAGCAACATAGAGCAATAATCAGAATCAACCAATAACATAGAAGCCAACTATTATTTCCCTAGTTAATTACAGAGTAATAAAAATAGTTATTTGTACAAATTATGTTACAGCTATCAACAAAAATATTCAAATAAAAATGAAAATCATTTAGGTACACGTAAGATCCACAAAGGGGAGAAGATGAGCGGTTAACATGCATCATAATCATAAAAATGAAAGGCTAGGTTGAATTATTATAGAGTTAGGATAGTTACAAGATTTGGAATGATAGTTTCAATATTAATTAATACTTAGATATGATGTGGTTTATTCTAAAACTCATATAACTAATAAATCATCATCTACATTTAATTTTTAGATTATTGATGCCAAAATTTAGTGATCTCCAAATATTTTTAATTTTATGTAGCTAAAATGGTTGTTTTGGGGCTTCAAAACAAAGAAAATGTTAAATGAAATATGAATAATACTTTTGTCATAGAGATATCTCTAACACCCCCAATATTTAAATCAGAAAACTTTATTTTAAAGATAATCCAAATGCATTTATAAAAGAAAAATTGTGAAATGTTACCAATATATTAACCATAAAAGAGGTGTGATCATCACCTAACCTATGCTTGATGTAAGATAAAACAAAATAACAATGAAAGAATGTGTGTTGCACCGATAATAACACAATACTAATGATAACAACGATGAGAATAATAATATAGATAGAAGAGAGAGTTTATAAAATCTAATGACAAGAACTAAAGATAAGATTTTAAAAAACCAAGAAAAAAATTCATCCGAACATAGTAGGAAAAATACTTCTAACGGTTTAACCTAACCCTTAACTAAATGAAAATATAACCCTCAAACCACAAGAAATAGCAAGCTACTAACCTAAAAAATCATCCTCAATATACTATAGTTGAGAATCATAACCCTTCAAATATGGTTACGACTCATACTATCATCATAGTAACCACATATATATACTATCAGTATGGTGCAGTACAAGTAGAAAGGTTACTTAAAATATGGTTAGGGCTCATATTGCATATTGACATTACATAGTAGTATGGTGATAAGGTGATATCCCAAATTGAGTAAAGTATTATAAGGATTGATTTGGCTATTTATATCAAGAAGGTATACTATCCTTTTGGTGATTCCATCCTAAGAACTTTATAGTTAAGCATGCTAGCCGTTGATTAATTTTTAGGATGGATGACCATCCTTTAAAATTTCAAAAAAAATCTGAAATTTTTTCAAGAAGCGCATGAATGCGGAAAGAGAGTGCTAGAAGGATTCATATTGATATTTTGGGTTAGCCTATTAATATGAAAGTGCTCCAAAATAGCCCTGCATGGTAGTATCATCTGAGGGTGTTACAAATAATCATATAAACATAGCATAACACTCAAGCACATCATAGGAATATAACAAGGCATACTTGCCTAGAAATCATGGAAGAATAATAATATAGATAATGCATTAAGGAGACCATATTATAAATATTCCTTTAGTGACCACATAATTCCCAATTGTTAAGATAATCCATTAAACTACACCTAATTATCTACCATGAACAAAATTCATTGTAGCATACACACACAATGGAATACCACATCCACCATACAGGATTAAAATACATTGAAGGGGCTTTTCTTTGATGATACTACATATACCACACATACAATACATCTAACACGAAGTCTAATATATATTGTGATACCATATTCACAACACATGGTTAGAGTACATTAAGGGGGCATGTATCTGGATACCTTAACCACCGCACCTTGAATGCCATCGCCCCAAGGGCTATATAAGTTGGGATACTGCATATACTTAAAAATTGAGAAATACAAAGTGCTAAGGGGATTATACTAGGATACCTGGCCAACCCATACTGGACGTTATTGCCATGGCAACCTACCATAATGTTATATTATACCTTAAGGATATGCACATTCCCCTTTACAGACCGCAAGTTTGTAGGAAAGGGAATAGGCACTGAGTGAAAAGATAGAAACATATGGCTACACACCCACTAACTCTTGGCTAGCTACCTTGAGAGTAAGAGAAAAAAGTTAAAATAAAATCTTAATCCATTATCATTAATTACCAAATGATATCTCCAAACATAATTTAATAATATTACTAACCAATTGTGGTGTTTCCAAGTGATACCACTAAACATATCACAAGACATAGAAGCCACCATTTAGGTGTTTAAATTTGAGAACAAACTAGGCCACAAAAAGGACACAATATTTTCATCTTATTCCATATAAAAATAATCATAAACATGGTTGAAATCATGATAAAAAATGATATAATTACATTGAAAGACTAAGATAGAAGTCAAAAGGCAAGATCATCAATTAATCAAACTAGCATGGAAAACTTAAAAAGATTAGTCAATTGGTATGGTGTTACCATGCAGGAGTTAAAAATAAAACAATTGAACCAATTGAATAGTTGATCCCATCAATTAGTTGTGCATAGGAATTGGCCAATAGGTCAAACTAGAGACTATACCACTCTTGTCCCAAGACAACCAATAGATGGGTTTGGTAAACCAATCAACCACTCATAGGAATTGGTCAAATGGTTCATCAAACTAATTAACTATTCTAGCAACTAATTGATTCACTGATCCGGGAGAAATGACTCCTAGAATTGTGATCCACTTATGAAAATTTTTACCTAACTATCCCATATTAATCTTAGGATGATTGTATGGCATAAAATATATAAAAAGAAATATAACACATTTAGAATCACTTAAGTACATGGTATAATCAACACTTAACAAAATCATGCTCAAAACTACAAAAATTATTTATAATGAAAACATGATTGAAGCTTCAAAGATAAAAACTTCAATAGATGCTTGAATCTAGGAACTCAGTTAAATGATACACAACATAGAAATATACTAAGAACATGAGACCACAATAAACAAAAAAAATACCTTATTCATATTAGAGGTAAGAATGCCTTACCTCTAATAAACTCTTTTAGAACAAAATACTTCTAACTTGATGGTTATCTACTAAGACCTCAATTCCTAAGAGAATCACGAGTCAAAATAGTTGAACCTCTTTTTCAAAACTTAATAAAACAAAATCAGAAGAAGAAGAAGAAGAAGAAAAATGTCAAAACTCAACCTTTTCTCAAAACATAATTTCAAGGAGAATAAAACCAAGATCTTCAATGTTTCTCAATATTTTAATCCTTATTTACTTAAGAGAAAAAGGGAGAGTTAAAGCTAATATTATAAGTAGAGATAAAATATAATAGTTAACTAAAAAGAGATGAGAACAAAAGGTAAGCCTTTATTTTTCATGTAGAAAAGAGAAAGGGAAAAAATGGAGAAATGCCTGCAACTTAGGAATTCCTTTTTCACTAGGAAATAAGAGAGTGAGTGAGTGCAAATGATAGGGGGTGAGAATGAATGTGGAATGGAGTGTATAGAGGAGGGATGATCGACGTCCATATGTGGACAAGATAGAAATTTGACTTAGGTTGACTATAGGAAACTAAGGTGTAAGAGAAACACAATATTAGGTCAGGGAGATAGAGTGTAACAAAGGATAGGAATAGTAGGGGGTTGGTAAGTAAGGAAATAAGTGTAGAAAGTCAAGTGTGCAATTATGGCTACTATCATAGGGAGGAAAGTGAAATAGAAGAGAAAAAAAGTAAGAAATACCTCAACTATGCTTTTGGAGAATTTTAAATAGAATTATAAAATGATATAAATAATGTAAAAATAATCTCAAAGCACCAAAATATGCTTTTTAGCACAAATGGATTCTAATTAGAAGATTTCATAAATATTAGAAAGAGATTTGAACCAAAATTAGAAAATGATATGAGAGCAAATGACAACTAATCTTCATGGAGTAGGAAGTTTGTTAGAAAGGAATCCTTTAAAGATATCAAGTTGGAGATCTTGGAGTTTGATGGATCTCATATTCCAAAGGAGTTTTTGGAATGAGAATGGAGGTGTAATAGGATGTTTGAAGCTATATCCTCTCTTGATGAAAAACCTTTAAAGGTTGTTATCTTCAAGTTAAAAGGGAATGGATCCCTATAGTGAGAAATTTTAGTGCATCACAGGGAGGAAAGGAAATCCCTAGTTGAAGGGTTGGGAAAAATGAAAAAAATTATGAGGGAGATATTTTTGCCACCTTTTTATACTCAAGACTTATATAATAAAATGTCTTGCTGAAGACAAGGTCTCTTGGGTGTGGAAGAGTATATTTGAGAGTTTGGGAGGCTAATCTGAGACTTGGTTTAGAGGAATTTGAATAACATATAATTTCTAAATTCTTAGGAGGTTTCAGGAGTAACATTGATAACAAGGTGGAGCTCTACAAGTATTACACACTAGATGAGTTGTTTCATCTAGTCATCAAGGTTGAGAAACAAAAAAAGAGAGAATAAGGGCTCTAAGATTAAAGGACTAAGGCTGAACACTTACCCACCCATGAAAGCATAAAAAATGGCTCCTATCCTAAAGATATTTGATGTTAACAGTGAAGGAAAAAAATATGTAGGCGATTATAGAAGAAATAAAGGTGTTCCATAATTTAAATTCTAAGGGATTGGAAATTATAACACTTAATGTCCAAATAATAGGGTAATGAGCTTGTTTGACTTAGAAGAGGCAGCTTTGGAAGTAGAAGAAGATGAGGATCATTCAAGCATGGAGGGGGGAGAAGTTGAGGATTTTCCACCTTATGTAGGAGAGTCATTGATGGTGAAGAGGATTTTAAAAAAAGAGAGGTCGTGGAAGAGGAGCCTTAATGGGAAAACATATTTCATAATAAGTGCACAATACTTGGTAAAATATGTTCACTCTTGGTTGATTGAGGTAGTTGTGTTAATATATCTTTTTGCACTCTTGTAGAGGAGCTTAATTTTCCAACCATAAAACATGTTACGACTTATAAGCTTCAATGGATTCATAATAGCTCTATAGTTGAAGCCATAAAAAAAATAATTGTGCCATTTTCCATAGGGAAGACTTACTAAGGAAATATTGTATGTGATTTGGTACCCATGGTTGCTTGTCATTTGTTGTTAGAAAGGCCATGGAAATTTGATGGGCACATCAAGCATGATGGTAAAAAAAACAATTATGGCTTTAATTATGCTAAAATACTCACACCTATTAGCATTCACTCCTCACTTACTAGGGAGGATAAAATATGTAAGAAAGCTTTATTCATTGATGGAAAATGTTTGGAAAGGGCCATAGCAAAGAGAAAAACCATGTATTTCTTGTTAATGTTTCAACATAATGAGAATGGTAATCCTCTTGATCCACATGTCAATATCTTGCTTGGGGTGGTTGGAGACATCTTTCTAGAGGAACTACCTAGTGAATTACCTCCTATAAGTGGCATAGAACACTAAACTAGTTTTATTCTTGGTTCAGCCCTCCCAAATAAACCAACTTATTGGTGTAATCCTAAGGAATCCATGGAGTAGCAAAGAAAAATTAAAGAGTTATTACAAAATGGATTCATTAGAGAATCCCTTAGTCCATGTGTTGTACTAGACCTTTTGGTGCCAAATAAGGATGGGAAAATACGAATGTGTGTTGAGAGTAGAGCTATTAACAACACTACCATAAAGTATAGGTATCCCATACCTAGACTTAATGACATGTTGAATTATTTGTATAGGGCGAGTGTGTTCTCTAAGATTGACATAAGGAGTGGGTACTACCAAATTAAAATGAAGAAGAGAGATGAATGGAAGGCTGCTTTCAAGACCAAAGGAGGATTGTATAAATAGGTGGTTATACCTTTCATATTATCTAATGCACCAAATACTTTCATTAGGTTCATAGATGAAGCATTCTTATCTTTCATTTCTATGTTTTTTGTTATGTAATTGATGATACTCTTATGCAATCATTTAATGATGATGATCATGTAAGGCACTATAGACTTGTATTTTTAGTTCTCAAGAACAACAAATTATATGAAAAACATGAAAAATGTGGTACCTTTGTGACTAGCTTTGCATTTATAGCTTTTTATTTATTTCTTGAGATGGAATTTTTATGGATGAGGTTAAGGTGGAGGCAATAAGAATATGACCTACACCCACATCTATTACTGATATTAGATCCTTTCATGGACTTGCTTATTGTTATAAAAGGTTCATAAAAGTGTTTAACACACTTATAGCATCAATCATATAATGCCTAAAACAAGGGAGTTCTAATTGACTAAATCCACACAAAAAGCTTTTGAGGACATTAAGAAAAAATCGAGTGAGGCCCAAGTCCATGATTGCTCAATTTTAATAAGGTTTTCGAAGTCAAGTGTGATATAAGTGGAGTAGGCATTGGAGCATTCTTACTACAAGAAGGAAAATCGGTAAGATTTTTTAGTGAGAACCTCAATGGTTCAAGTTCTAGCTATAACTTATATGGAAAAAAAATTATTCTATTATTAATGCGTTAGATTATTAGTTGATTATCTTAGACCATCATAATTTGTGTTGTATACCGATCATGAGTACATTAAACACATATATTAGTAGAATAAACTGAACCCTAGGTATGATAGGTGGATAGAGTTTTCACAATCTTAATCATTTGTAGCTAAGGATAAGAGTGGAAAAATAAATGTTATAGAATTTTCCCTACTTAAGAGATATTGCATTATTATTATTAAAAGCAAGGATCCTAGGATTTGGGTATTTCAAGGAAATATACAAAAAGGATGAAGACTTTGCAAGCTACATGAAAGATCAATACAAGGCTTAGGGTCAATACCTTTTTCAAGAAGGGTTCCTTTTCAAGGGAAACAAGCTATTTATCCCAAAGTGCACCATTAGAGAAATACTAAATCGTGAAGTGCATGGAGACCGCCTAGTAGGACATTTTTGCATTAACAAACATTTTGATATGCTTTAGGAACATTTTTATTGGACTAGGATGGTAGGTGATGTACAATCTCTAGTGGTAAAGTTCTCTACATGCCAAAGGTCCAAAAGTCACTTCCACCAAGGAATCTATAGCCCTTTACCTCACCCACATGATCAATGGGACCATGTGAATATGGATTTAATAGTGGCACTACTTAAAATACAAAGGTAAAATGAAGCCATTTTGGTGGTCATAGAATGATTTTCTAAGATGGCTCATTTTTTCCCTTGTTATGAGGCAAATGATGTATCTTAAATTATCAATCTTTACTTTAAAAAGATAGTTCAGGTGCATGGTATCCTAAAAACAGTTTTCTCCAACCGAGATACCAAGTTCTTTATCTATTTATAGAAAATCTTGTAGAGGTTACTAATTACTAAAATCTCTTTAGTACCACCTCTCACCTGGAAACAATCAAACAAACCAAAGTCACAAATCACACCATCACTATGATCTTAAGTAATTTGGTTCATAAATCCTTAAGAGATTGGGACACTAAGCTAAGCCACGTAGAATTTGCATCCAATCACTCTCCCACTTATGCCACCGGTCATTTAACTTTTAAAGTGGTGTATGGAGTGAATATCACCACTTCCATTGATCTCATTCCATTACCAGTTGAGGAAAAAACCAATTTTGAAGCCAAGAAAAGGACTGCCAGATAAAAAACATTGCACGAACAAGAAAGGGCCAGGATTAAAAAGGTTAACAACATGAATAAGAAGAAAAAAAGAAGCATAGAAAAGAGAAAATTTTTGAACCAAGAGATTTAGTTTGTCTTCATTTTTAGAAATACATTTTTATTTCTAGGAAAAAGAATAATATAATTCCAAGAAGTGAAGGACCATTTAAGATTCTAGAAATAATTTTCAATAAGGCATATGGGCTTGAACTTCCACAAGAAATGGGGATTATGTCAAACACATTTATTATGGGATACTTACTTCCTAATTTATATGATAAGCCTTATGGAGATAAGGAAGAGTCATGTCAAGAGGGGGAGGATGATGTAGGAGAATATCCCTCAGATGATAATAACAAAGATAATCTACTTATTAACTTTTCCAAGATAAAAGAATTTAAAACTCTTCCTACTTGGATTAATGAGTCAGCAATATTATTGCAAGCCATGAAAAACTAAGATAAAAGATATTAAATGCACATTGTCATGACTCTATTATACATTCCATATGGCTCCACAAATCCAACTTATCATGGCTCCATCATGGCTTTAATATGTCTCCATAAAACTAAGATAAAGTCTTAGCTACAAGAAAAATACTTAGCTAAACTTGCACACTTTTAGAAACCATTTTGTAAGATATTTTGAAAGAAAATTGGAAAGAGAATTATGGGAAGATCGAGGAGTCAAATCAAGCTTAAATTATGGAGGAGTGAACCTCTTTTTCAGCCCTCAAATCTAGCTTATTGAAGGGTCTATCCATCCAACAACTTGCACTAAATTTAGTTTTTACATTTCTTAGTTAAGTATGGTTAAAGAGTATTGTTAGACTTTCCCAAAGTTTGATTTGTATTTTTTAAGTGTTTATCATAGGTTGTAAGTAGAAACAATCTTGTGATGGGGGTTTAAGTGTTTCAATAACAAGCCATTGTTGAATGTAGTAGCTTATCAATCGGAGTTAATATTTATTAGTGTAGCTTATGGTTAGGATTTTAAGCAAAAACAATATTGTGTTGGGGGGTTAAGGTTGTCGACATTTAACCATAGCTGAATGTAGTAGCTTATTAGCCTTAGTTAATATTTATAAGTTTGTTTTATGTTTAGAGTGTAGTTTGTAAGTTTCTAAAGCCTAATAAAATCTATATAGAGGTAAACGAATAAAGGAATACTTACTTCCTTTTAGTTATTTTTCCTTTTTAGTTGAAACCAACACACCTTCAAGGCTTCGAGTTAGCCTTTTTTTATCCTCCAAAATACTTATAACACTTATTCTAAGAGTAGAAACCTTAGTTGGTTAGTGTAAGTGCTTAATCTTCAAGGTATTTCAAGATTAATTTCTACTAATTTCTTCATATCTTCTTCTAAATTTTCTTATTTTGTTGGAATCAACCCAATGCCATCACTAACACTTGGCTTAATCTAATATGTTTGACATTATGAATGAATTTAAGGGTGAAATAGTTACTTCTATTATCACTATTGGTGATCTAGGTGTTAATACTAACGATCTATAATTATTTATCCTCCACCTAACAATATGGAACTAGAATGTGCACTAGGAACTTGATATGGTGTTGATACTAAGTTGGATAATACAGATGGAGAGAACTCAAAGAATACACTTCTATATGATTCTCTTTACTCAAATCCAAATATTTTTGCGACTTCTCTCACCATTTTCCCTCACCTATCTAGATCACACACCTTTTGAGCTTAGCCTTATATCTTCAACTAATTATGATCTAGGTACCACTAACACTGATCAGAGCTCTATATAGTCCATGGTCATCTTATTGTGTTAGTAATGTTGCTTCTTTTTATGATACTTTTTTGAGCTATACTCCTACTCTCATTATCATCCTTGATCTTTGTTATCATATTTTCATAGAACACATTTTTACAGGTTAATTTACTCATATATCTAGAAGAATTTCTCTTACATATTTTTGGCTCAATCTATGAAATTGAATAAAATTTATTTAATTTCTTAGTACCCTAATTGATTGATGAGTAATAACGATATGCTATGATGCATTGATAAATTGATAAAATGACTAATATTAGAATAATTCTCCCTCTTTATATACACCTATTTCTATGGATTCTTTATGTATATTGTTAGATTTTCTATTTGATATGTGGATACTATATCCTTTGGCAATTTATTCTATAAGTGCTATCAATGGATGCAAACAAGGCCAATATGTGAAAATATGAAGTCTCTTATTGGAAAGTGAATATTTTTTCCTTTAATTAAATCTTAATTTGGAAAAGTGCAAAGAAGAAAATTTATATATCTTCTTCATGGCTTTCTAATGTATCCAATATCACCTCATTCTGACTATTTATGAAGAATTTATAAGAAAACATGGCTTATGATGTTGCTTAACATAGCCATATAGGTTTTTAGCATGATTATTGTTCTTTGACCCCAACACGGCCTGACTGTGCTGGTCAACACAATTATGTTGAGTGTTAGATTTTATTTTCTCAATGCAATTTTAAAGGACCAGACAATTATATTCAGTGAAAAAATTTGCTATACCTAATTAAGCACGACCCAAGGAATATCGGGAGCATATCTTTCATTCTCATAGCTCTCTATTATCCCTCTCTTTGGTTTTCATCTTTATTTTACACAAAAGACCATTACTTTAAATCCTTTGCTTTTTATTTGTTACATTAGTTATAGAGATTTGAAGCACTATGTTAAACTCATTCTCTATAGTTTGATCTATTGCACTCCTCTATTTATCTTCTATTATTATGTTTTTTATTTCATTATTATGCTTCGTGATTTTAATTATATATGAATAATTAATTATTCAATGATTAAATTAGGTTTGATTCTATTTTTAATTAAATGAATTGATTAAATTTTTACTAAATCTATTTGAATCACATCATTTAATTGCTAATATTTAATTAATTAGGGTTAGAATAATTGATCACTATTTTAATCTAATTATCTTGTAAATTATAATTCAAAGATAATAATTAACACCAAAAACTAAGCAATTGAATGGGAATTCTTAACTTACAAAATTAGATTAGCAATTCTAGAGATCTGATTGAATTAGCATGTTCTTAATGAGTTTAACTAGATTTATTACCATGAAAATAGGTCGTTAGTTTAAATTAAGCATAAATTGTTGAAAGAGATTAATGTTTAATTTTGGCTAAATGTTCCTAATGTATTGAACAATCTAACGTAATATAGATTTATTTATCAAATTAAATTAAAATTATAACTAAAAGTCAATCCTCAGCAAGTTTCTAATTGATTGAATCTATGTTTAGTAGTTTCTATCATTTTTGCTAATTTATTTATGTATGGTTATAACCCTTCTATTTCTAATTATTCATTTACATAGTCAAATGCAATAAAATTCATTATTTAACATTAAAGTCCCTAAGGATACAACTTTATGCTTGCAGATTTAGGTAAAAGTGTTTTTTGACGCCGTTGCTAGAGACTTCAACATTGTTTATATTGAATCTTTTTATTTGTTGACTAGACTAGATGTTTTATATTATTTTTCATTCTACATTTGACTTTTTCCTCTTTTTTTCTTGTGTAGGCACCATTGCATGTAGTAATCCCAATATATTATAGAACCAGTAGAATTTAATCTTGAGATCAAAGGAACCTTGCAGGGTATTAGGAAGTGGGTACAAGAAACAAAGAAAATTTTGAATAGGAATACCATCATGGAAAATCAAGTTAAGCCTAGTTACCAAGATCAATCTTTAAAGGAGATTGTTTCACAAACATCTCATGGCATGTAATCGAGCATTACTAGGCTTAATATAGCTGGAAAAATTTCAAGCAATAGCCTTCACTTCTGTCCGTGGTTCAAAAGAACCAATTTGATTGTACTCCAATGTAAGATCCCAATTTACACATTTCAATCTTCTTACAATACTACAATATTTTGAAGATGAATGGAATATCAAATGATGCTATCAAGCTAAGGTTGTTCTCTTTCTTATTACAGGATAAGGTAGGGGCTTGATTACAATATCTTCCATTGAGGTTCATCATTACATGATACCAACTCTAATAGGAATACCTTTCCAAGTACTTTCCTTAAAGTAAGAGAACTTAACTGAGGAATTAGATAAAAACTATTATACAAAAGGAAGGGGAATCATTATATGACACTTGGGAGAGGTACAAAGACCTATTGAGGATGTGTCCACACCATAGATTAGAAGATCGGTTGATTGTCCACAATTTTTATAAGGGTATTCTCTAGAACACTAAGATGACTATAGATGCTATAATAGGTGGGGCACTGATGAACAAGAGTGTGAGAGAGGCATGACAACTCATCAAAGATATGACCCTGGTGATTTTTGGTGGTTAGGTGTGCACACTTTAACCAATAGGAACGTGAAGTATGATTTTGATGCACTAGATCATCTTACATCAAAGGTTGACTCTATTCCAAAGATTTGACAAATTAAGTGTTAATTCCTTAGCATGTTATACTAATTAAGCATCATATGAAATATATGGCATCATATGTTATACTGCATTAGTGTCCAGTTTTAACATCTGTTTCCCCCGATTTGAGTGTCTATGAGCATGCTAGCTATATGAATAGTTTTAATCAAAAAGGGTACCCTTTTCCAACACTTATAACTTCAAGTGGAGGAATCATTTGAATTTTTATTATATAAATATTCCTTAATATCCTATGCCTCAATGTAAGTATGTTCTTTGAAGCTTTTAGAGTCAAAAACCTCCCTATACTTTGCCCAAATGTCTAATTTGGAAACATTGACGGAGAATTTGGTGACAACTCAAAAAAAATGAAGAGTTTAAGAAGCAAACTAATGAGTTTAGACATCTGAACCAAAAAATGAGTGATGTTATTAAAAATCTAGCTTCTAAGGTTTATCCATTAGCTACACATAATAAGATGCTAGAAAACCAAATCACTTAGGTATCCCGACAAGCTATCTCATCCTCTAGACACTTTGGGACATTTCTAGTACAACCCAAAACAAATCCTAAAAATAAAGTTAATACCATCATATAAGGAGTGGGAAGGAGATAGAAGGACATAAGATAATGGGTGGTGATGAGAGTTTAAGTAATGATATTGAGGACCCTATAATTGATGAAAAGAAAACTAATAAGGAAAATTAAAAGGTTGAGAAATATATTTCACCTACACTATATAAGCTTCACCTACCCTTCCGTCAAAGGTTAGCTAGGGCTAAACATTAAAAGCAATTTGGGAAGTCTTTGAAAATATTAGAAAAGTTGAATATTAACATTCCCTTTGTTGAAGCAATTGCTTAGATACCCTTATATGGAAATATTTTAAAGGATATTAGTTCCAACATGAAAAACTTGGAGGAGTATAAAATGGTTTCTCTTATAGAGGATTGTAGTGCTATTATTTAGAATGAGTTACCTCCTATGTTAAAAGTTCCTGATTCATTTTATATTCCTTACATTATTGGAAATATTTCTACTAATCTTGTCTTTTGTAATTTAGGTACAAGTGTGAGTTTAATGCCATTATTACTGTGGAACAAGTTATAAGTGGGAGATTTAATTCTCACCACCATCTCCCTACAGTTAGCCAATCGATTGGTGACATGTTTGGTAGGTATATTAGAGGATTTACCTATCTATGTTTGTAATTTTTTCATATTGGTTGATTTTCTTATCTTAGAGAGGAAGATTTTCAAATTCATATCACTCTAGATAGGCCTTTCCTAGCTAATCTTAAAAATGGAAGCCTTTCTTTAAATGTGGGAGATAGAAAGTTGAATTTGATTTATCTAATGTTATGAAATTTACTCTAATTTATGATTTTTGTTATGGGATTGAATCAATTAACAAGGTGGTGAAAAAAGACCTTGTTAAATGCTTCTCAAGTGACCCTCTTAAAAAGTGTTCAATAAGAAGTGGGATGACTAATGATGAGACTAATGATGAAAATCTTAAAATCTCTGATATTGCTAAATTATTGGGGGAAAGTCTAGTTTAACCTCAAGTAAACAAAAGGATAGAAGTTCTTGAAGTAAAATCAAGGAACCCTACCTTAAAAAATCATCTAATACCTAAGGTAGAGTTGAAATTCCTCCCTCCTTTTTTAAAGTATGAGTTTCTTGACTCTAACTCTAATTACCCTATTATTGTGAATGCTAGTCTATGTAAAATGGAAATTAAAAAAATTCTTAAAATTCTTAGGTTGTATAAAGAGGCTATTGGCTATACTATATATGATCTTAAAGGTATAAATCCTTCTATATGTATGCATCATATTCTTTTCAAAGATGGGCAGAAGCCTTTTATTGAACATCAAAGGAGATTGAACCCTAACATGAAATAAATGATAAGAAAAGACATACTTAAGCTAATTGACATGATAGTCATCTATTATATCTTAGTTAGTGTTTCGGTGATTCTGATGCAAGTAGTACCTAAAAAGGAGGAATAATTGTCATTGAGAATGCACTACCCCAAAAAGTAGTTTTAATAACGGTTATTTTACAGTTTTAATAACGGATTTCAACCGTTATTAAAACGCCCGTTATTAAATCTTTAATAACGGTTCATAACCGTTATCAAAAATATAAAAAAACCCACCAATATGAGCATAAAATGCATTTTTAATAACGGTTTTTGAGAAAAACCGTTGTTAAAAAAGAGGGTTTTAATAACGGTTCTAAAGAAAACCGTTATTAAAAGGTAGGTTTTAATAACGGTTCTTATGAAAACCGTTATTAAAATGCCAGAGTTTTAATAACGGTTCTTATGAAAACCGTTATTAAAATATAAGAGTTTTAATAACGGTTTTAGAAGAACCGTTATTAAAACATCTTTTAATAACGGTTTTCTTCAGAACCGTTTTTAAAACTTCAGTTTTTTTTTTTAGTTATTGCAGTTTTGTTCCTGCCCACATACACAGTTGTATGTTCAATAATTACCAAATCTGCATTGTAAAACAACATCAATTGATAACATATCTGCAATCACACCATAATTTCATTCAATCCCTTGTTAATACACCGGAGATATATACTCAAGAACAAAATTAGTAGGCATACCACAACTTGGTAGCTCTACACACCAAAGCAAAATGTTTATAAATCTAGCTTAATTACAAGACTTAAAGACATAGACAAAATACAAGCCTGCAGAACATATATGCATGTATATTATATAGATCTCTACCTAATACCGAATGAATGAATGCACATGCTTGGCCCATTGCTCTCTCACTTCATCAATTTCTTCAACACTGTATTGCTGGCCTTGTGCATAATCATCGGTGAAAAACTACAAATCCCAAGTTTTGATTAATATACAGTTAGCACTTACGTCAAGTATCAAACATATATGTCATGATTCATTAATTAATAGAAAAATATCGAAAAGAAAACATACATGGCTTGGATCTATGTTGACCGATCTATTTTGGACTATCAGATCCATTGATCTACATACATAGTATCCACAATCTTTGTCGTTTTGCTGTTGTGGACACTGTCATATAAATTCAGTTAGCTCTCTAACTATTAGATATTAATTTTAATTAAAATAAAATACGAAATAGTTGCCTTCCTACTTACTATGACAGGCTCGTATTGAACATTCTTTGGGTCTGGGACACCATTCCCACCTCTCCTTTGATATGCTGTCCGTAGTGCCCTAATAAATAGAGTTAGATACACAATATTGTAAGTACGCATATATACCTCAAATAATGAAAGCTAGCTAGACAAATATATGTATAAATAAGCTAATTAAGTAAGAAGTGAAAAGTATACTAACATGTCGATAAATTCCTTCCCACCACGACGAGCGACTTCAAAAGGCACGTCATAGGTTCGAAGGGAATCAAACACATAGACTTTATTAAGATCAGGTCAGACGGCGTACAAAACCCAATGTTCAGTTGCGAGGTGAGGAATGAGATAGAGCTTGTTGTGTCCCTCAATCAAAATGCGATCCGCTAAATAGTTTATGTGCCTACCCTCTCTTATTGTACTACCGTCAGCTATGTAGTATGGGCACACAAACACAATAGAGGACAGCATTCCCTCCATCGCAGCTCGAGTAGCTACCAACCTATGGACAACAAAAACAATGCATATTTGTTAATAAATAATAACTCATATAAGTGGTCATAAAAATTCCAATTGTATAAGTTAAGAGTACTAAAATCTCAAAATGAAATTATACTTACGTGACATAGACGGCGACACTTATGGTTGACATCCATTCTTGATTATAAATGTCGCTTATGTCAGCCGTCAATACCATGTAAGTAGCATCGTCCCTCCCAACATACTCAGGACGACAATCAATGAAAATATAATTGTCCCTGAGGTAGTTTTGGGCATAAAAATATAATAACGCTAATGCTGGTGGAGGTTGGCTTTGCTGATCTAAAGAAGGAATCTTTTGTGGGGCAACTGATTTTTCAGATTTAGCTCTCTTTCCTTTAGCAGCGCCCTTTTTTGTGTTGCTCGTTCTGCTAGTACCTCTCTTGGTTTTACTAGCAGAAGCAGTCTTCTTTTTTGATTCCTTAATTGATAATATTAAACAAAATATATATTGAGCATATAAATATATATATGAAAAAGGTATATATAGTGTAACTACTAAACAAGGTCTAATGAACATGTCAAATGTCAATACCTCTTCAGTAGTGAGACGTATTTGATCCGCAGGCCAAGCCACAAAGCTTCCATGAGCTTTTAGTACTGTGGTTGCCTCATCGCCCTCATTATAACAAGGCAAGTGTGCACTGCCAATGATTGGAGTGTCAATACTCACCGGCCTTGTATTTAGGGCTAAATTGTACCCGTGGATTGTCTGCGTTTCAATACTGTGACTAATGCGGACCCTTCCTTTCGCCAAAATTGTTGAAAGGTCATTCGCTAATAAGTCACATTTATGCAAACCCTAAACTCAAATGTATCATGCTATTCTATATATATATATACGAATCATGTTAACACGTTTCCAAAAAGATATTAATACTAACCCTAACCCTAATTAACCCTAATTAACCATAATAAACGATAAACCCTAACCCTAACCCTAACCCTAGCTAATTAATTAACCATAATTTATTATAATAAAACCTAACCCTAAACCACAAAAAAACCCTAATCCCTAAACCTAGCTAAATGTAATTAAAGCATAATATATAAATCATATTATTAATTATTATTATTATTATTATTATTATTATTCTTATCGATCATATACAATTATTTCTCTCTATTTAATTATTCACTTTTATATATTCCTTATTCTCTATATCTATTTAATCCTCATCAAATAGCAATCATTAACATATGCATATATAAAATATATTTGCATTTCATTATATGACATTTCCTATATCTTATTGCTAGTGATCTCCTATACTTATTAATGAAAATATGTGTGTGTGTGTGTGTATATATATATAGTTTTTATGAGTGAAAATGTATATAATTCTACACTCACATTCATATTATATATATATATATATATATATATATATATATATATATATATGTAAAGGTCTCGGCCAACACATGCATTTGTTAATATATAACAATAACGCAACAAATTCAACCAAAAACAGCAAAATTTTCAGCCAATACATTAAACAACCCATTTTCGAACGACAAACCACAATCTTTCAATAACAAACAAACGAAACCCTGTACCAACATGCATGCATTTATATATATATACATATATAAGTAGATAAAATGTTACGAGAAGAAGAACAAACACATACATAAAGTGAGCTAGCTACAAACACGACGGTGAGAATGTTGAGAGAGGCAAGGGGCTTCAAACACGACAGAGGATGGTGCAAGTGCTAGCTAGCTTCGGAACAATGACAGCACGCACATGCAGAGCCGGCAATGGCGGAGGCGTGGTGGAGAGTTGGCGGTGCGAGGGTTTCCTTTACTTGAGAGGAGCCGGCCGGTGTGGTCGTGCGAGGGTTTGCAAGGAGAAGGAGAGCAAGAGAACGAAGGTGCAGAGAGTCTGAAAATTTTGACACGAAACAGAACTGAACGAAATATAAGTTTGATTTTCGGGTTTTAATAACGGTTCCTGAGAGAACCGTTATTAAAAAGATGATTTAATAACGGTTCTCTCAGGAACCGTTATCAAAACATCTTTTAATAACGGTTTCTGGAAGAACCGTTATTAAAAGATTCTGACTTTTGACAACGGTTCTAATATAAACCGTTATTAAAAGATGTTTTGATAACGGTTTACCTGAAACCGTTATTAAAACATCCGTCCAAATTTTACATTGCCCTTTTAATAACGGTTTTTAAATAGAACCATTATCAAAACTTCCCGCCGATTAATTTCCACGCGTTTGACAACGGTTTTCGAACTACCGTTATTAATGTCCCGTTATTATAACCCGTTTTCGTAGTAGTGATGAGAGAAATGAACTGGTTCCAACTGGAGCTATTAGGGGTTGGTGAATGTGCATAGATTATAGAAAATTAAATAAGGCTAGAAGAATCATTTTCCCCTACCATTAATCAATTAAATGTTAGAGAGGTTGGCTTGACATTCTTATTTCTATTACTTGGATAAGTATTTGGTAATTTCCCACATCTCCATTCTCCCAGCTAACCAAGAGAAGACTACATTTACATGTCCATATGGCACTTTTTCTTATCAAAGGATGCCATTTGGCTAATGTAATGCACCTACCACCATTCAATGATGTATGATGTCCATCTTTTCTAATTTTATTGATGATAAAATAATTTTTTTTAAGAAAGATTTTTTAGTTTACAATATTACCTTTGATAATTGTTTGACCATTCTCTCTATAGTATTAGAAAGGCGTAAGAAGGTGAATCTCGTTCTCAATTAGGAGAAGTTACATTTTATGTTACATGAAGGAATTTTTCTTTTTCACTTAGTCTCTAGTTAGGGCATTATAGTAGATAAAGCAAAGATCAATATTATTAAAAAGATTATACCCCTAACTTTTGTTAGAGGCTTTTGAAATTTCTTGCGTCAGACTGGTTTCTATTAGTGATTCATTAGAGACTTATTAAAAAATTTTAAAAATTTAAATCAATTCATTATCAATAATATACCTTTTGAATTTAACCAATCTTGTTTAGATGCTTTCAATAGGTTAACAAAGGCATTAGCAACCATATAAGTGATGTAGCCTCCTAATTAGATCATTCAATTTAAGGTGATGAGTGATGAAAGTGATTATGTAGGGGAAGCTAGTATTAGGTAGAGAAACAATGGAAAGGTTTATGCAATTTACTATACAATCCCAACTCTTGATGATTCTCACGTAAACCATGATACAACTGAGTTGGTAGTGGTGTTTGCACTAGATAAATTTCAATTGTACTTAGTAGGATTAAAGATTATAATTTTAACTAACCATGCAACCTTTAAGTATTTGTTAACCAAGAAGGATTCAAAGCCATGATTGATTATATAGATCCTTTTACTCCATGAATTTTATTTTATTATTCAAGCAAAGAAGGGAATAAGAAAATGTAGTGGTCGATCATCTCTACAAGAAAGGTGAAGGAAAAAATTCTCCAAGCTAGTTTATATTGGTCCAACCTCTTAGACAATATGGTATATCATGCAATCGATTTTAAAGGATCAGTAATAAATAAAATGACCTTGAATAACATCTTTGAGGTTGAGTTATTTGATGTTTGGGGAATTGACTTTAAGGAACCATTTTTATCATCATATAATAACAAATATATTCTAGTTGTGATAGAATATGTCTCCACAGGAGTGGAGGGAGTGGCATCTCCAACCAATGACACAAAGGTTGTAGTTAAACTTTCTAAAACTTTATATTTCCAAGGTTTGGTATTCCTAGAGTAGTTATTAGTAATGGTGGTACTTATTTCACTAATTGACTTTTCGACAGACTTTTAAAGAAGAATGGTGTTACTTATAATATATCCAAACCGTACCATCCCTAGATAAGTGAAAAAGTAAAAAAAATACTAATTATGAGATAAAGGGGATTCTTGAGAAAATAGTGGCCCACACATGAAAAAATTGATTGATGATATGGGCCTACCGAATTGCTTAGAACACACCAATTGGAATGACACCTTTTCGATTTGTATATGGAAAATTATTTTCATTTGCTTATTAAATTTGAACACAAGGCCTTTTAGGTGATAAAGGCAACACAAGGCGATTAAAGAAAGGAGGAAACTCCAACTTAATGAGCTCAATCAGTTAAGATTGGATGCCTATAAAAACCCACGAATGTATGAGAGAATTATGAGATGGCATGACAAACACAAGGCTTTTAGGTGATAAAGGCAATCAATTATGACTTGAAGGCCATTGAAGAAAAGAGGAAACTCCAACATAATGAGCTCAATGACTTGAGATTGGATGCCTATGAGACCACACGAATGTATAAGGAGAGAGCTAAGAGATGGCATGACAAACACATTACCTTATGGGACTTTAAAGGAGGAGATTTGTTACTTCTATTCAACTCTAGACTTAAGTTTTTCAAAGAAACCTTCATTCTAGGTTTCGGGGCCATTTTATGTTCATAAGGTCTATCCACTTGGAGTAAGCCATGGGAACCTTTAAGGTCGTTGGGTAGAGGCTAAAGCATTATGTAGTGGGTTTCCCAATTAACAAATTTTGTATTCTTACCCTTCCTGATCTAATATAATATTGAGCATAAAAGGGGTCGAGCTTATGACCACTAAAAGAGAGTTTTTTTTTTCTTTTCTTCTCTTTCTTTCCTTTTATTAGTTCTTTTTTTATATGTTTGATTTTGCATTGTTTTATTTTTTTTATACATTTGACACTATGATTATGCATTGATGTGTAGGAGAATTTAAAAAATAAAGAGACAACAAGGTTTTTCAAATGGAAAATTATCAACAAAAGAAAATTAAGGATTGATGCTTCTTTGGGTTCAACACTACTAGGGTGTGTCATTTGAACACCACCACCACTCAGACTAAGCACTATCTACCTTGAAGCCACCTGTGTTTTTCCTTATCACACCATATCCACAATAGAGCTCAACTACTCTCTAGATCTAACTTTTTGTCTATTAATTTCTATATATCTACTATTATTTTTATTTTAATTTATCAATTTTTTCATATATTATATGATTGACACTTATTTTTAATTTTTTTAAGCGCACAATTAATCCCATAATTCCTATAATTCCATGCTTATCAACTGCATTATGGAATGAGTTATTCAGTTTAACATAGTTATTTTGTTGTGCTCTTACCTCATATTTCTCTATTTTGGTTTCATTTTGAGTAGATTTAATTCACTTGTTTTACCATTTATTTATGGCTTCTAGGTGCTAAATGGATGCTAATGCCTCAACTTCTCATCTCACAAGGTCATCCTATACTCATTTTACTAAAAATGATCATCCACCTTCCCCACCTAATAATCATTATGGTATTCATTTTCTACCCAACTTTGATCACGAGCCTTGCTTTAAGAACTTATGTGTTTGACATAGTCACCACAAAATTCATTGATGAAAAATATACTTAATCAATTGGTTATGAGAGATAGTGTGCATAAATTCCTTAACAAGATTTTGTGGACTAACTTTGTACGCATAAGTAGGCCTACATATTGGAATTTTAATTATAATTTTTAAGTTATGTTAATATTATTGCTTATGAATTTTGGCCTCGGGGAGATATTTAATTCTATTTCTTTAATTAGGGCTATGCTCTCATTATTCCTAAATTTAATGCACTATTTTGCCTACCAGAGTGTAGTGTTCAATAACCACTAGCTGATTGGTACTCGATGATTTTTTGGAGAAAAATGTGCTATGAGGGAGGTAACCTTATTTTGTATTAGCCATCTAAGAATAAAGCCTATAGAATCTATAATCTTATATTTCACTATTTACCAAGGCATATCGATAACACAATCTTCGACTGAGGAAAGAGCTTTGGTTTGTGTTTAATTTTAAGTTTTTCATTTTTCATTGTGTGGTCAATTCCATTGTGGTGGATTTTAGGATTTTCTTAGCTAAATAATTTTAAAAAGTCGTAAAGCTAGTATCAACGATACTGTAATAGGATGTTTGATCACTATCCTAGTTGATCGCGTGGGCCTCAACTTCACTAACCTTCCTATTACGTGGCCTATTACTTGAGTTGACATATCTTATTGTACTTGTATTGGTCTTATCACTAATATTGATAATATCTTCTGGTTTACCTATAGAAAGACTAACATACTTCCCCTCCCTTAACACAACCACATCACAACTACCGATCGTGTGAATTAGCCGCCACCACTAGGTGACTTACCTACTCCACATCATACCCATTTCTCTATCGGTGCCTCCTCTTCCACTACCCCTATGGATTAGAATATTTGGTTTGAGAGCTTAGAGTAGGGGTGATAACAACTCCATAAACCCATATGCACTTTACCCACTAATTATGATGTGTGCTTTGATGGAATTCAATCATGCTTTGGCAGGTTCTACAACACCACTGATGAGATGGACATTGTGTTCTAAGATATGTATAATTGGCATCTTACCCAAAGATACCCTCCGCCTCCACTACCATAGTGAGTAGTATGTCTTCCTCATTCCCTTCTTTTAATCTTTTCTCACATTAGGGATAATGTGTCAACCAAGCATGGGGGAGTAATGTGTCACTTATTTTACATTCTTTTTATGTTTATTTTTGTCTTATGTTATTTTTCTATCTTTATATGTTTTTCAACCTTATTTGTGTAATCTTTGGTTTATTTCAATCTTAAATTTTGTCTATTTTCTCTTTTATTTAAAAAATAAACCCTCACATGCATACGTGAGTTTACTTGCCTTATAATTCAACCAGGAATATTAGTTATACATCTACTTAGTCAAGGTGTTATCTTTGGGAGTTTTATTCTTTCACTTTAACTCTAGACTATAAGGATATAGGAATGGCTTTCATCCAAATATACCTAATTAGTACCTAATCTCTTCTATTGACTTACACTAATTTTTGGTTAGTGGAGAAATACTCATTAAAAAAACTAAATTTTATCATAATAAGTACTTAGCACCGCACCCTCAAAAGTATGGCTATGATATCATTAGGTATTGCACATTAAATGACTCTTAAAAAAATTAATAGAAGAACATGTACTCCTTGAAGACTTTGAGTGGAAAAAGGATAAACCAAGTGATATTTGATATGTGTCTATCACATGGGAAATTCTAGGGAAACAACAAAAAGAAAATTATGCCGATCCTATTTTTCGATAATGATGAGTTGACTCAGTCCCATTCATGTATAAAACACTCACAGGTACATCATCTCCATGCAAGATGTGAAAAATATTTTTTTTTAGCTATGGATTGGGCAAATCACTTATGCATGTGAGTTTAGATGAATTAAAATGCTTTTGCATTCTCTCGGTATATTTTCTATTATTTTCCCAGACCTAACCATCCACCTTGACTTGTGTGCCTGATGCATATTTCTTGAGAACAAGCAACAATTCAAACATTGAGGAGTTAATAAATTGATAAAATGACTAATAGTAGGATAGTTGTCCCTCTTTATATATGCCTATTTCCATGAATTATTTATGTATATTTTTATATTTTCTACTAAGTTCATGGATATCATGTCGTTTGGCATTTAAATTTTTAGTTTCCCTTAATGGATGAAAATAGGGCCAATTTGAGACAATATGAAGGCTTTAATTCAAAGTGAAGAATTTACCTTTTATTCATTATAACTTGGAAAAGTACAAAGAACAAAAGTTGTAGATCATTTTCTCATATTTCTAATGCATTAAATATCATCTTATTCCAGCTTCATATGAAGAAGTTATGAGCCAATGGAATCTGTTGATGAACAAGGTCGTATAGGTTTTTAGTGTGATTACTTGTTCTCTAACCATGTTTAGTGTCAGATTTTATTTTCTCATAGGGATTTTAAAGGATCGGATGGCTACATTTAGTGGTGGATTTTGCTACACCTAATCAATCTAAGGTATATTGGGAGGCTATCTTTCATTTTCTTGGCTCTCTATTATTCTTCTCTTTTGTTTTCAACTCTTTTTTATGCAAAAACCCATTAGATTAAATCCTTTACTTTTGATCTATAACATTAGTTCTGCAGAATTGAAGCACTACATTAAACTCGGCCACTCCAGTTTTATCTACTGCACTCTTCTATTTCACTTCTACTATTATGTGTTTCATTTCATTATTATGTTTTATGATTTTAATTATCAATGAATAATTAATTGTTCTATGATAGAATTAGGTTTAATTCTATTGTTAATTTGATGAATTGAATTAATTATTGTCAAAATTGTTTGAACCACATTATTTAATTTCTAGCATTTAACTAATTAAGGTTAAAAAATTGATCCTTACTTTAATATAATTAGGTTGTTAATTAGAGTTGAAAGATTATAATTAACACCTAAACTTAGAAAATGAATTGGAATTGATGACTCACAAAAGTAGATTAGTGTTTCTTGGGAACTGATTGAATTTGCTTGTTCTTAATGAGCTTCATTAGATATATAGCCAAGAAAATAGGTTGTTAGATTTAATTAAGCACAAATTTTAATTGTGAAAAGATATTAACTGTTAATTTTGGCTAATTGTTCCTAAAATATTGAACAAACTCAACACAAGATAGATCTATTTATCAAATAACATGGGATTTGTAATTGAAATTTGATCCTAAGCTTGTTTCCAATTGATTGAATTCATAGTTTGTATTTTCTATAAGTTTTGTTAATTTATTTACCAATGGTTATCATCCATCCATTTATTATTATTATTATCTTAATAGTCAAAAGTAATAAAAGTTAGTAATTATTACCGAATTCCCTTTATGACCTTGATCTGCTATTATCTTTGCTTCATATTTATAAGCATGATTATCTTTGATCACTATTTAAAATTGTGTATATCTATGATGATTTGACATATATGACACCTAGGTGCTTTTGTTGGTTACAATCAAATATACATGATTAAAAATTCTCTCTTGTCATAAGTGATATAGCTTGAATTGTTAAATTTTCTCTACTCTCTCTCTCTCCTATGATTATATAAAATATCTAACATGATGAGAATTTACATGATATACCCTAATATAAGTACCATATGCTTTATCCTATTAACATGATATACTCTAGGTAATTTAATATATTTATGTAAAGGATTTAGATGTGGTGAACTTGAACTCATAGGCTCCTCTCACATGACTCCATGAATTACATAATGAGACAACTATTAAGAGTTATGTTCTCTCCACCTTAATTTTGAAATCCCATTACAACCTTGGTTCTGATGTGTGAACTTACCTTTAATTATTTGATGCATGCATTTTACATTACCCCATTGATCAAAAAAATGAGCTTAATTCAATTTTCTTAAATGTTTCTATATACTTATGTGATATGTGACTCTCTTGTTATATCTTATTGATCATTTCAAGAATATGTATGATTTTATAATCATTATGCTAGTACATAATTCCACTTTCATATCTTCGACTAGGACATGGTTTTACTTATGCTCAATATTGTAATAAATCTTTTATATCCTATTAGCTTACATGAAACTTTTAATAAGTTTTTTGAAAGATCTTGATTATCAACATCTATTTTTTTCCTAAAAAATTCACATGTTTCAAGTCATATGTGTTAGCAAAACTACTTTCTTGATTTACACATCTTCTCCCTCCTTCTCTTTCCTAATTATACATTGGGAAGTAAATCATGGATGGATTTGTAATTAAGGCTTACAACTTAATTTCCATTAAAGTGTGAATGCTAATTCTTATTTGAATAATTTTATTTTTCATTCCACTCATATATGTTCCATGAAATGGGAAGGGCTTAGGATATGTTTCCTTTGCTAGTTTTTCATTTGTGCATCTAAAAGGTGTCTTTTTTTTTATAACTAAATGCTTATACTTTGTACAAATGGATGGCATTTTATGTTTTGAAATCAATACAATTGTCAAGCTCACCAGTTCACCATGTTTTTTTTGGCAATTTTTTTTGTTGTGCACGCTTGATCTTATTTCTATTTCCTTATGCTTCTCATCCATTCATTATTATAAAATGGTAACAAGTGATACAATATGGAAACAATAGGGAGTTGAGGCATTTCCTTGCTTGAGTAAACTAGTGCATAAATAATCTCTGGCCTAAATATCCTTGTTTGGTCTTATTTTATAAAACTAATTGCAACACTAAATTTTCATATGCTGCTTTCGTATATACTTGCAACTATGATATACTTTTTCACATCATTTATGGTTATCAATTTTATACAACTCCTTAATGGCATGTGCTTATATATGTAACACCTCGGTATTTTCTCATGTTATTGACTCTTGAGTGATGTTATTCCCTTATATGATTTGATCGTAAACATTCACTCTTTATATCATTACAATGTGACATGTTCTTTGCATGCTTCTGCACACATCTTAGCCACACACTAATTTATCTATTTATTAGCTGGATTGAAAGATGTAGCTCTAAAATTAATTGATCACAAAAATTTATTACTATATTCACTTACTATATCTCATTTACATGATTGTTACCATCTCTCAACATCATGTTAAAATGTATCAGTATTATGCTTACATGTATTACTTACTACAAATGAGTGATACTCTTGCATATCCTTAATATGCATATCGTAATCTCTAAATCATTATATTATTGACAAGTTACTCTTTGAATGGATCATTCATCACATTACTTATTTTCCTTATGCTTTATGTCCACCATAAAAAAGGAAAACATAGGATAAAGTATTGTGCCATAACATTCTAGATGAAATTATAATTGTAGTCTCATGTTGATGTCAGCTCATGTTGAAGGACACTCTCACATATGTGCATAATCCTTGCTCCACTCACCCTCTTATTTGTTGAATCAGATTGATTTATGTAACTTTGAAATTTAAATTCTTACCATTTTTATTACTTGATTATGTTTATGATTAATTAAATACCCCATGCCTTATTGCTATAGATATCTCAATTATGAAATCTCATGAGCTATAGTGACATTATATTTGAGTTATTACCAAGAATCTTAATACTTGTATCCTTGTTTCCACTACTTATATAGTTTAAGATAATAATATCTTAAGCGTTCATAATGTGATCTTCATCTTATTAATGATATATGCATACCCTTAGGGAGATCATAGTTTTTTTCACTACTACGGAAACAGGAATTAATAACGGCACATTAGTAACGGTGGTTCGAAAACCGTCGTCAAATCCGTGAAAATTAATGCGCGGGAATTTTTAATAACGGTTTTACGTAATAACCGTTATTAAAAGTGCAAGGTAAAATTTTGCACGGGAATTTTCATAACGGTTGACGTAAAACCGTTATTAAAAATTGATTTAATAACGGTTCAAACAAGAACCGTTGTTAAAATTTCCAATGTTTTAATAACGGTTCCTTTTAAAACCGTTATTAAATCTTGTTTTGATAACGGTTCTTACAAGAACCATTATTAAATCATGTTTTAATAACGGTTCTTACAGGAACCGTTATTAATATCTCCTTTTATTTTGTTCTCTTTTGTTTCGTGCCAAAAATTTCACACTCTGCCGCTTCCCTCTCGTACTCTCTTTCTATTGTGAACCCTTGCACCACCGCTCCGGCTCCTCTGAATTAAGGGAAACCGTCGCACCGCCATCTCTCCACCACCCCTCTGCCATTCTTGCAAACGTAGCCAGCATTTGTACCTTCGTCGTTGTCGTTCTCAACTTGTACGCCGTCGCTCCCTTTATGTATGTGTTGTTCTTCCTTCAATATTGCTTAATTTGTCTCTACTGATATGTATATATATATATATAAATGCATACATGTTGCACCGAAGATGTTGTGTTTGATGTGTTGTTCGAAAATCTGTCGTTCGATGTGTTGGTGAAAAAATTTGCTGTGGCCTTTTTGATTGTGGCCGGCCGAGACCTTAATATATATGTATATATATATATATAAATGTGTTTATAATCTATTTTATAAAAATATGTATTATTATTTTAAGAGAATCCACAAGCCTAAAATATATATTATTATCATAAGATATGTACGTTCTAAGTATAAAATTAAGGTGTATATATTTTTTTAGCACTCACATTATTATATATGCAGATGATCATGTGTATTTATATGCTTTTTTTAATATATATTTTGTAAGACGTGTATGTTTGTTTTTCCATAAAATGTGTGTTTATATGTGTTCTATTATATGTATATATATTTATAATATATTCATATATAAGATGTGTATATATAATCTTAAATAATTGTGGTTAGGGTTAGGGTTAGCTATAGGTTTAGGATCATTATCTTATGAGGTTTAGTGTTATTTTTTATTATAATTTATTAGGGTTAATTATTGTTAGGGTTAGTGGGAGGGGGGAGGGTTAGGGTTTATCGTTTATTATATTAAATATAAACTAGGGCTATAAGGAAAAATCCTAAGGATAAGGGTATTGTGCCTGGGGAAAAGTTGAGGAGGTTGGTTGGGCATCGGTGTTGTGATCGATAAAAGTTAAATAGAGATGAATAATTGTGTATAATAATAATAATAATAATAATCATCATCATCATCATCATCATCATATAAGATTTATTAGATTGTACTATATATATATATATATTATCTTATTAATATCTACTTGATTTTACTGTGCGTAGCTTGAATGATTTGATGATAGTTTGATGTTTAGCCAGTTTGTTAAATATATAACTAAAGATTATGTCCTTATTTTAAATAGTTTGATGTTGTTAGGTTTACATAGTTGGTTATGATCTGGTAGAATATATTTATGATTTGTCTAGCTAGTTGAAGATCACTTTATATATTCTGTAATTTAGATCCTTTTAATTTCGAGAACAACCTTGATGATAAGATTTAGTGGTTCTCATTTGTAGGTAGTGATCAGATGACATACCCTCCACTGTATTTTCATATGGCGCCACATAGAGATGTACGGACTCATGTGATATGGTTATATAATGAGATATGTCATTTGTACGCGAGTGGCTCATCCTATCACCCCTTCCATTTCAGATCTTATCACCTTCTGTTGACCCTGCCTTAGATAGAGCCATGGGCATCGGCTACATCTACTTTTTTGCAGTGGTTTGTCTACCACAGTGATGCACCACACCCGAGATTTATTGAGGGTGAGCTGTTTGCTAGAGAGTATGATAGGATATCGAGAGAACTGATGGTCATCGATGACGAGTGGAGGTATCGTCATAGCTTGCCTCGGAGTATCCACCTCAGTTACCCTAGAGTATCTGTGAGTAGACTCTCATTTGATGATGTTAGGGTTCAAATGATATATCGTGATGAGTGGACTTTTAGAGTTATAGTTTTTAGTCGGGCTCGACGAGGCTATCGGGGGATTTAGTTTTAGATATGAGTTTTTGTTTTTTAGGTATTTGAGTTGTAGCAACATTTTGATGTATATAGTGCTGCTATTGCTTAAATCTTGTAGTATGCATATCTTTTGTAAATTGAACTATTAATTGTATAATATTTTGCTACTTTTGTATGTATGCATATATATATATATATAATGAACTCTTTGTAAGTATGAGGAGTTTCATTGATCAGCATTAATATAATTTTGGAAACTTGTTAGCATGATTCGTATATATATATATATATATAGAGAGAGAGAGAGAGAGAGAGAGAGAATAGCATGATACTTTTGAGATTAATTCTTTCTAAGCAAGAGTGATTTGAAAATTATTATACTTATAATTCAATTGATTTTTAATATATAATTACTTTCATGTGGGATATATCTAGATTCAAATAATATGGATCGGAAATGGTTGTCTGCAAATCGTCTGTCTAGAGAATATAACGAAGGAGTGGAGTTTTTCATCAAGTTTGCAGTTGAACATGCTCGGGACAATAGTAGAATAGTCTGTCCTTGTTTGAAGTGTGCTTATATTCAGCGTGTCAACGCTAATGATTTGAGAGATCATTTATTTGTGTATGGAATTGATACAAGCTACACTTGTTGGATATGGCATGGGGAAACAGAGTCTAAATATGAAAATGACGATGCTGGGAGGGATAGTAGTGGATCATCATTTGATAACTATGAGGGACATTCGTTAGAGGAGATGACTCAAAAGGTTGAGGAAAGTGTTCGGGATTGTCCAAAAATGTTTGAGAAGTTATTGAATGACTCGGAGAAACCTTTGTACGGTGATTGTAAGACGTTTTCACGATTATCCGCTACTTTAAGGTTGTACAACTTAAAGGCATGTAACGGATGGAGTGATAAGAGTTTTACAGAATTATTGTCACTTGTGAAGGATATGCTTCCTGGTGATAACGTTCTACCCGATCGTACGTATGAAGCAAAGAAGATTCTATCCTCTATGGGCATGAGTTATGAGAAGATACATGCATGCCCTAATGATTGTATTTTATATCGCAATGACAATGCATCTTTGGATAGTTGTCCTAATCCTGAATGCAAAGCACCACGATACAAGAAGAACAAGGTGCCCGCTAAGGTGTTATGGTATTTTCCTATAATACCAAGATTAAGGCGGATGTTTAATGATATTGAAGATGCCAAGAACCTAAGATGGCATGCTGATGACAAGATAGATGACGGGCTTCTTAGACATCCATCCGACTCTCCACAATGGATGACGATTAATGGGTTGTTTCCTGAATTTGGTAAAGAAGTAAGAAATGTGCGCCTTGCACTATCTGCAGATGGAATGAATCCGCATAATCAAGGCAGCTACAGTTTATGGCCAGTGATTTTGGTTATATACAATTTACCTCCGTGGCTCTATATGAAACGCAAGTATATGATGTTGTCTTTACTCATTTCCGGGCCAAACCAACCTGGGAATGATATTGATGTTTATTTGGCACCTTTGATTGATGATTTGAAGTTCTTATGGGACATGGGCGTTGAAGTATTTGATGCATATGGTCAAGAAAATTTCACTTTGAGAGCATTGTTATTCTGTACTATAAATGATTTTCCTGCATATGGCAACTTGTCAGGTTATAGTGTGAAAGGCCATTATGCATGTCCGATATGTGAGGAGAATACTTCATTTGTTCAGCTAAGACATGGCCGAAAGACTGTGTTCCTTGGGCATCGTAGGTTTTTACCAAAGAATCATCATTATCGTAGGCAAAGAAAAGCGTTCAATGGATTCCGAGAAGAAGGGCAGGCACCAATCCGGTTGACGGGTCGACAAGTGTGGCTGAAGATGAAACATTTGAGTGTCAAGTTTGGGAAGAAGAATAAAGATAAGCCTCCATCAGTTGGGTGGAAGAAGATGTCAATATTCTTCAACCTTCCTTATTGGGAATCTTTCTACGTGAGACATACCCTTGATGTGATGCATATTGAGAAAAATATATGTGACAGTCTTGTTAGCACATTACTTAATGTTCCACGCAAGACTAAAGATGGGATAACTGCTCGAATGGATATGGAAGAAATGGGTATTAGACAAGAACTGAAACCGCGAGACAACGGAAGAAGAACATATTTACCGCCGGCGTGTCATACTCTTTCCATAAAAGAGAAAATTTCATTTTGTGAATTCTTGCACGGTGTCAAGGTTCCGGAAGGGTATTCTTCAAATGTCAGAAGGCTCATGTCGATGAAAGAGTTGAAATTAATTAACATGAAGTCTCATGATTGTCATATCTTGATGCAGCACTTGTTGCCGATAGCTATACGTGGAATTTTGCCAAAACGTGTTCGAATTACTATCACGAGGCTTTGTTGGTTTTTTAAAGCCGTCTGCTCTAAAGTTATACATCCTGATAGTTTGGACGCCTTGCAAAAAGGGATTGTGATTATTTTGTGCCAACTTGAAATGTATTCTCCACCGTCATTCTTTGACATTATGGTACATCTAACTGTTCATTTAGTTTATGAGATAAAGATGCTAGGACCTGTTCATGGGCATTGGATGTACCCCTTTGAACGATTTATGAAGTTGATAAAAGGTTATGTGAAGAATCGATATCGGCCAGAAGGATGTATTGTTGAGAGTTACCTGGTGGAAGAGGCAATTGAGTTTTGCACGAAGTACTTGTCAAATGCTGAAGCTCTTGGTATTCCTAAGTCTCGACATGCGGGCAAATTTGAACAACAAGGTATTAGAGGCAGACAGCTTGGGCGTGTAGACCATAACATGTTCCGTGCAGCACATCTATATGTATTACACAATAGTGATGATGTTCAACCGTACGTTGAAGAGCATATGACTTCTTTATGGATTGAAAATCCATCCAAGACTGAGAAATTGATTATCGATAAACATAATATTTCCTTTATTGATTGGATAAGAGATCCCATCATGCCACTCATCGGTCATTCCCCAACTTTAATTTCCGAAACCCTGCAGGGACAGCAGTCATGAAGAAGGGAAAAGAGGGCCGACAATTATGAGAATCATCAAAGATATGAGGAATAAAGGAGAAATAGTCAAGTTGGGATGGAATACTTACAATCTTCCCATTGGCCCTTATGCAGACATGTTTTTGACTTACATTTCACTTGTGACACGTAACCGTGTTCCTATCTCCTATAATAATTGGAAGCAGGTTCCAACGGGTCATAAGGAGCATATTTGGCAGGAAATCACGGTAAATATACAATTTTATGTAATCATTTATGTATGTAAAATTTTATTAATTTTAATACATTAATATCGGTATACATTTGTATGTCTTACAATGCAGAGAGTATTTAATGTGCCAGAGAGTAGGAAGAAATGGCTTCTTAGACATTGTGGGGAGCGTCTAAGAACATTTAGGTCATTTTTAGCTCGTAGGAAAATGTACAGAAAGAGTGATGGTTCTCTACGGCAGAATCCACCCAAACGATACGGTTTCATCGATCAAGAAAGTTGGAACCAATTTATTGCATATCGTCTTACGGGTGATTTTAAGGTATTTGTTAGATAACAATTAAATTTTTATTATCGATCCTAGTATTGTGCATAATATTGAAATAACTATGTCACAATGTTTTGGCTGGTGACATAGGAAAAAAGTGCCAAAAATAAAGAGATTGCGAAGCAGAATAAATACCGGCATAATATGGCTCGCAAAGGTTATGCAGGCCTTGAAGAGGAGTTGGTATGTATTTTGTGATTTATCTATTTACAGCGTACTGACGAATTTTATAATATTGGTACATTATAAGAATATTTTTTGATTTATAGCTCATAGCCCAAGACTTAGACCCATGTACCTCGTCCATTAATATTGGTACATTATGGAAGAAGGCTAGAGCAACAAAAGATGGATATATTAATAAAGATGTAGATGTTGCAGCGAAAAAAATTGTAAGTTTCTAGATATTTGGAACCCTGCTTACTTTTCTTTTAGAAAACTATTATATTATGCTTATTCATGCAAGCTAATTTTACATATATTATATACATTACAGGACAAACTTCAAGCGTCAGATGGTGAGGAGGGGGTAGACCAATATAACATTGTATCACAGGCTATAGGAATTGTAGAACACCCTGGAAGACACAGGGGTCTTGGATTAGGTGTTACGAAAACGAGCGTACGTGGTCGATCTCGTGGTTCTCGTAACACTGATGAGCAAGTCGCCATCCTTACACAGAAATTGAACGTGGCATTTGAACGAATGGCAACAATGGAGCAAGAGTTGTCATTTATTAAATCTCAAGGGTATAAGCCATCCGATTTAGTCGACCATGATCAGCTTCACATACCTAATGTAAATAGTGTCAGAGACAGTTGTGAAGCTGATACACGTCTTTCTTCTCTTTCCGAGGTAAGCATTACATAACTTTGAATTGTTATTAAATGTATTCGGTGTCATAAATAGTTAATAATGTGTAATATTTTCGTTTAGGGTTTGCATAAATGTGACTTGTTAGCGAATGATCTTTCAACTCTTTTGGCGAAAGGAAGGGTCCGCATCAGTCACAGTACCCAAACGCAAACTGTCCACGGGTATAACTTAGTCCTACTTACAAGGCCGGTGAGTATTGACACTCCAATCATTGGTAGTGCGCCCTTGCCTTGTTATAAAGAGGGCAATGAGGCAGCCACAGTGCTAGAAGCTCATGGAAGCTTCGTGCCTTGGCCTGTGGACCAGATACGTCTCACTACTGAAGAGGTATATATTGACATTCAATATCTTCATTAGACCTAGTTTAGTAGTTACATTGTTTATACCTTTTTCATATATATATGCTCAATACATATTTTGTTTATTATTATTATTTAAGGAATCAAAGAAGAAGACTGCTCCTGTTAGTAAAACTAAGAGAGGTACTAGTAGAACGAGCAACACAAAAGAGGGCGCTGCCAAACAAAAGAGAGCTAAATCTGAAAAATCAGTTGCCCCACAAAAGATTCGTTCTTCGGAAATACGCCAACCTCCACCAGCATTAGCTTTATTGTATTTCTATGCCCAAAACTACCTCGGGAATAATTATATTTCCATTGATTATCGTCCTGAGTATGTTGGAAGGGACGATGCTACTTACATGGTATCGACAGTTGACATAAGCGACATTTATAATCAGGAATGGATGTCAACCACAAGTGTCGCCGTTTATGTCACGTAAGCATTATTTCATATTTCAGATTTTAGTACTCTTGGAGACATAGAATTTTTACGACCTCTTAAGCTTATATGAGTTATTAGTTATTAACAAATATCCATTATTATTGTCGTCCATATATAGGTTGGTAGCTAGTCGCGCTGCGTTGGAGGGAATGCTTTCCTCTATTGTTTTTGTGTGCCCATACTACATAGCTGACAGTAGTACAATAACAGAGGGTAGGCATATAAACTATTTAGCGGATCGCATTTTGATTGAGGGACACAACAAGCTCTATCTCATTCCTCACTTCGCAACTGAACATTGGGTTTTGTACGCCGTCCGACCTGATCTTAATAAAGTTTATGTGTTTGATTCCCTTCGAACCTATGATGTGCCTTTTGAGGTCGCTCGTCGTGGTGGGAAGGAATTTATAGACATGTTAGTATATTTTTCACTTCTTACTTCATTAGCTTATTTATACATATATATATATATATATATATATTCTATTTTCATTATTTGAGGTATATATACTTACAATATTATGTATCCAACTCTATTTATTAGGGCACTACAGACGGCATATCAAAGGAGAGGTGGGAATGGTGTCCCAGACCCAAAGAATCTTCAATATGAGCCTATCATGGTAAGTAGGAAGACAACTATTTTGTATTTTGTTTTAATTCAAATTAATATATAATAGTTAGAGAGTTAATTGAATTCATTTGACAGTGTCCACAACAGCAAAATGGCGATGATTGTGGATACTATGTATGTAGAACAATGGATCTTATAGTCCAGAATAGATCGGTCAACATAGATCCAAGCCATGTATGTTTGCTTTTCCATATTTTTCTATTAATGAATCATGACATATATATTTTTGACCTAATGTCTAACTGTATATTAATTGAAACATGTGTGTTGTAGTTTTTCACCGATGACTATGCACGAGGCCAGCAATATAATATTGATGAAATTGATGAAGTTAGAGACCAATGGGCCAAGCACGTGCACTCATTCATTCGGTATTAGGTAGCGATCTATATATTCTACATGCATTTTCAGGTTTGTATTTTGTCTACATCTTTCGGTCTTCTAGCCTCGATTTGTGAACTCTTTACTTTGGGGTGTAGAGCTACCAAGTTGTGGTATGCCCACTAATTTTTATTCCTAAGTATATTTGGTGTATTGAGACATGCATACTAATTATAGATTGATTGAAATTATGGTGTGATACCTTGCTGGTATGAATTGATGTTGTTTTACATTGCAGATTTGGTAATTGTTTGAACATATAACTGTGTATGTGGGCAGGAACAAAACAGAAAAATGCTAAAAAAAACATACACTTTTAATAACGGTTCTATGGGAAACCGTTATTAAAACCATGTTTTAATAACGGTTCGTATACAAAACCGTTATTAAAAACCGATGCTTTAATAACGGTTCTATGGGAAACCGTTATTAAAACATGGTTTTCAACAACGGTTTTTAATAATGGTTTTGTTTACGAACCGTTATTAAAACATGGTTTTCAACAACGATTTTTTCTGATGAACCGTTATGAAAACCTTATTTTTAACAACGGTTTCCCATAGAACCGTTATTAAAAGCTCATTTTTAACAACGGTTTTTAAGTAAAAACCGTTATTAAATATGAAGTTTACGCACATATTCGCGGGTTTTTGTGTATTTTTAATGACGGTTATGAACCGTTATTAAAGATATAATAACGGGCGATTCAATAACGGTTGAAAACCGTTATTAAAACTCGAAAATAACCGTTATTAAAAGCTGTTTCCGTGGTAGTGTTTACTCGATAAAGTGTGTTATTACCCGAGGTATAGCCTAAGGGAGAGATATGTCATATTTGTTTCACTTTGAGGATGTGAATATATTGTGGGGGAGTTTAACTCTATATGAATTTAATTTCTTATGCACTTATATTTTGATTATAGATCTTAATTATTAATGCCCTTTCCATTTTTTGATGACAAAAGGAGGCGAAAGGATGAAAGGTTGCTATATACTGACTTATTTTATCATTATATTTCCATTTATATGATACTTGTGTTATTTTACCATATAATAGAAAATATACAATCCATATGATTTGAGAATATGTATTCATTTCCACTTTCACATTTCTACACTTCATCTCACATGATATTAACATATTTTTGTTTCTCATCATAATAAAGGGAATGAGTTTTGGACTCCCAAGTTAATCAAACTTTGTTTTGATGATAACAAACTTAATTATTAATTTTATTTTTCTTGTTAAATGTACATGTGTATCATAGAAAAAAATGAAATATTTAACACTTAACTAGTAAAGGTGTGCTAAGGAGATCAACTTTACATTCATATCCCAAGTAGAAGCTAAAGATAAAAAATGAGGGCAAAATAATAATCTAGCTTTAAGTGCTTCAATTTCATATGTGTAATACACAAACTGTGAAATGATAAGAAAAGGTGCTTAAGATACTGATGAATCCCTATTAGGTTTTGAAGAAAAACACCAGACCACAAGTCAAACGATATGTTTGACTATTTCAGAAATAGATTAGCCTAAGGATAGAATCGAACGGAGATTGAAAAACTCAGGGCACAATTGAAATCAATGGCGACTGAGTGATGATTACAGAGAAGATGATTTAGTGCAAGAGAGAATCAAGAAGAGAAGATTCGAGAGACACCAGAGAGATACAGTCTAGAGAGATATCAAGAGAGAGAAAATAGTTGTCTTGGTAATGTATTATTTCTATCAAAATTATCTACAAAAGTTGCATCAACCCCCTATATATATCGTATACATATACACATACAAATACAGGGCCAGCTGCATTAACCTCACACTATCAACCCATACACTTAATACAATTATAGCAAATATTGGTGTTGAATTAGCTAATCAGCCCAATTATAAAAATTACATTCATTCCTAGAAACTAATTAACATATTTTAATTATTCTCCCATCAGCTAATTTTATTTAGCTAACTATGAGAATTAAGGGTTACATAAGCAGTAATCCTTCTAACCTAATTTATGGCGTCGGGTAGCTGACCATGCGGCCTACATAATTCCACGAGCTATGATTGCCGGCGATTGCATCATATGGAAATACAATAAATTTTTCCACTGATAATAATAAAAATTGAAATCAATTTATTCAGCAGTTCCATATCAGTATATCCATACAGCAATAGCAACAACCAACAACAATCCCTCACAAAAGGCAGCAGCATGCTCCATTTCCATTACCTGAGTTTTATCACTTTTTTTTCCTAATTATTCATAGAATAAAATAAATAATTATATGTACAATTTATATTGCTACAACCAACAAAATTATCCAAATAAAAATTACTAAGATACACCTAAGACTCAAGCTTCAAAGAGTATATTACAGTCTTAGGTTTTATTAACTTAGATATTTCCATTTTTTGATATCTCGAATATTATTAAAAAATTATTTTGAAAGATCTTAATGTAATTTCATGCATAAAAAATAGTTTCAAGTATTTGTGCAAAATGTTATATTAAATTAATTATATTTTATGTAGCATTCTATATGATATGATTTGAAAAATTCACCATGAATTAAACATAAATTTTTTTGTATAAATAATTTTGTTGACATTTAAAAAAAATGACAGCTTACAATTTCAAGCTCTAAAACCTAAATTATGGTTATTTTTGTAAAGGTGTGTAGTGCCAAAAACTGACTCTACCGATTAATTGGTTTCTTAAACCAATCGAATGGTATGGGAAAACCAATCAAATGGTTTAGGCATTTATGAGATTGTATACCTGTTGGAATTTGTCAATTAGTTTACTATTTACACCCAATGGCTAATGTTGGTTTATATCATCTTTTAGCATAATAACTAAGAGTTTGTAGACATTACTAGGCATCAATCAAGCTTACACAACTATTCTAAAATCATCATTTTTAAATTTTCCAATAATTGAGTAGAGTTTTGATTTAACACTTTCAAATACAAATTGAAATTTTCTAGTGCTTAATTTGTTCTTCATGTTTAGCAAAAGTACTCATACACTTGTAATTATTATTTCTCTAGCTAGATAAGAATCTTCACTAGTGATTATTCACTTGCATATGCTATATAGTGAATATTATAATTATATTCATTTAAATTCATTATCTCAAACATAATTAAAAATTGGTGTGTTTTGTAGAATTCTAAAAAAGGTTATTGAGATTGTATTCTCATCAACTTATAGCGGATAACTAGGTAAAGTGTTAATTATCTCCTATAGGGTCACTAAGGTTATAGGCTTATAAATTAAGAAAGAAGTGACCATTTTCCACACATTATAAATAAAGAGAGACTCAAATCCAAATGGCAAAAACTTTTGGTAGTAGATGTAGAGAAACTTTGTAGAGTTTTTAAAACAACTATAAATGCGTATTTATCGTTTTCCAACCTTCTACTTATTTCACACAAATTTTTAATTTGGAATTATTGTTACACAATAATCTATTCTCCCCCTCGAAGTATCCATATAAGCTTTTAGATTTGTAGTGAGTTTAAGATGAGTTTGATGGGAGAAGTAAACGAGGGAGTTGCTCATTAATTTTGGAATGAATGAGAATAGGACTTGCAGTACTCTGATGACAAACACTACTATGTCTGACATGGATGAAAGAGGTAAGAAAGTTTATCAAAAATGCTATTAGGGTATGATTCAATCACTTCTCTACCTTAAGACATATAGGCTGGACATCGTATATTATTTTCTTATGTGCTCATTTTAAAGGTAATCCCCAAAAATATCATTTAATAGTATTTGAATGTATTCTTAGTTATTTAATTAGAAAATATAATATTGCATTATTTTACCCTAGTGACACCCTTTTAAATTATGTTAGTTACTCATATGCTAATTTTACAAGGTACAAGGTGGATAAGAAATGTACATCAGTTACTTATCAATTCCTAGGATAAGACCTAGTTAGTTGGCCTAGTAAGAAAAAATCTAGTATTGCATTATCATTGGTGGAAGCATAATATGTAGTGGCTAGAGCAATTTGTGCTTCAATTATTTGTGAAATACTAATTGCGAGATTTTGTGCTTAAATATGATAAAATTTCCATTACGTGATAACATTATTGTAATTTACCTCACTACAAATCCCATTTAATGCTCTATGTCTATAAATATTGAAATAATATAGCACGTTATTAGGGATCCTATTTAAAAAGGTAATGTGAATGTAGAATTTATGGACACATTACACCAATGGGGACATATTTTCACTTAACCACTCGATGAAGAAGATTGATAACTATTAAGAGAGAACTTGTGATGGCATTTATGTGGTTTATTTTTTTCTTTTATATTTATAATATCATACAAAAATTTGCTTAAGTGACGTGATTATAGGATGAAATTTTATCAAATCATATCAAGATGCCCCTTAATCACAATAACTTGATCTTAGAATGGTCTATATTATTGGTGAATAACATGTAGAAACCCATTGTTGAGTCCATGTCTTAATTCCATGATTTAATTATTTTTCATCTATTAAATTCATGTTGAAAACTTATTAAGACTAGTACATAGGTCCTTTGAAATTGACTAATGGAATTTTAATTCTATTTTTCCAAAATTGGATAGAATAATCAATTACTTTATTTGAAAACCAATTAATTTGTTTGAAGAAGAATCTACTAGTTTTTCAAATTAATTAACTTGCTTGTCCAAGATATATATATAACCTTGCCTACCTATAACTCACCCTCACCCTCTTTCTCTAACCTTTAGACCATTCGACAACCTCCTCAACTCTCTCTCTCTCTCTCACACACTCAAAACCTTCATTTCAACACTATCAACTAGTTAAGGGCTTATTTTTATCATGCAAATAAATTAAATTTGCTACAAAAAAGTTTTGAACCTATATTAATCAAAATATAAGATAGATCTCCATGAAACCCAAACCTTATTATGAATTAATCTATTGTAATTGAGGATTATTGTTGGTAAATTAAGGTTAAAATTATGATATTTTAGCTCCTTCTAGTATAAGGGGACACTAAATCACCAAGTTTAATCATCCTTCTTCATCTCCTCTAATTTGACCATGTTTTTCTTGCCATTTTGTCCCCATTTTAACATTTTAATACAATAATCTCTTTAGTTAGCTCTTGTTCTTAGTTTTGTTATCAAAAATGACAAAATAAAAATCTAAAGCTACTCGTACCTGTACAGAGAAGGGTATCATTCAAGGTCCTGCGAAAAAGGATTGTACTTTACCTAGTAGCTCTACTTAGTCTTCTATTAAGATAGAAGATCTCGCCAATACATCTACCTCTAGGGAGTATACTACCTACTATAAAGCATACACGTTTACTACAAACTCCTAGACTAATTATTCCAACTTTTCCCATGAATATTCCACCATTAGACCCTCTTCTATATTTTCTAGGATCAATAAGATCGCTACTTGTTCTCTATTCCACTTTTGTGCTATAGATGACTAATATTGTTGGATCAAGTCCTATGCTAAGAAATTTTTACTTGGTAAGTGCATCGATTCTAACACTTACAATAAGTGTTTTAGGATCATTCATGCATAATCTTTCTTATATTTACCACCTTCCATTATCCACTCTTTTCTACCTAATTTACCTGGAATTGGTTTTCCTTTTCTACATCAACCTATCTATAAATATTCTTGGCATAATACCCTGTCCCAAAATCCTTCCAATTATATATACAATTATGTTGATGTAAATTAATTTTTTTTTGTTTTTAAATGGGCTTGAAATTCTATAAAAAATGTGTACTTTAAACTTATTAGTTGGTTTGTTTACTTACCAATGGACTAGTGCATTGGAAAATTTTATGTTCTTGTCCTCAACAAACCAATCAACTAGTTTTCTTGTGATTTGAGATCCATATCTAATTTCAATTTCAATTTCACTCTAATGATTATGAAAAATTTTGATTTGAGTTTTATTATACCAATAAGAATGTTTTAACATTCTAGTATTATTTTTATATTAATTAGATCACTCTATGATTTTAATTAGCATTTTTTTTTCCAAAAAGCCACTTTTGGAGGCAAGCATCCCTTTTTCCTTCTCCTTCACCTCTCCCTCTCACTTCTAAAAAATGATGCTATGAGTTAGACTTTGTGTACCCATCCCTTTCTTGCCAACTCCCATCTTTTGCTACACTCCACCCCCACCTCTTTGTCAAGTCATCCCTCACTTTTTAGCTTGCCTACACTCAAACTCACCTCTCTCATCCCTCTTTTCCTTGTGAATTTTAACCATCTTGCTTCTATACTTCTCACTTCTAATCTATTATCATTCCACACTTGTGTTATTACTCTATTCTCCCTTCTTCTTGTGTAAATTGTCAATAAATGTTGAGCACCTTTCCATTTTTTGCTCATCTTCTTTTATCCTTTTATTGTTCAAACATTGTGTTCCTTCCTATTATTCCAATCTTAGTTTGTGTTCTCTTTTGCTTTCCTTAAGTAAGGAAACATTAAGGTTGAGAAAAGTTGGAAAATTCTAGTTCTCTTTCAACATCATATTTTGAACCAATAGTGGTGTCTTGTGTTTCCCTTCTTCTTCTTATTATTTTCGTAGTTTTTAATGAATTTTTGGAAGATGATTTTAGTAATTTTTATTTTGATTCTCCTAAGAATCAAAGTTATACTAGATAGGCCATCTAGTAGGAGTTTGTTTCTTAAAGAATTACTTTAAAGTAAGGCATTCTGATCTATAACATAATTAGGTTTCTCTAGTATGTTGGGATTCCATGTGCTAGTGCTTATATAAGTATGATCTAATTATGTTCTTATGTGAATGTGGTATAATCCTTCTCAAGTAAGTGTTGTTGAGAGTCTCTGATTTTAAGCATAAAATGGATGGCTTGAGGATGATTTGTTTAACTGTGTATATCATCATCTATCTATATGATTCTATGTGTAAAACATGTATTTTTATGTGTGTTTTAGCATAAAACCATTCTGGGATTAACATAGTAAAGTGTTGTAAAATTTAATATGTATTTCACAAGTCTAGGTTACATTTTACCCAAACCAGTCGATTGGTTCCTCAACCCAGCTGACTAATTATGCTAGGAGTTGTATGGTGTGGAGTTTTGACTCAACTGATCATGAGATCAGTGATTGGTTTTGTAAACCATTTGACTAGTCTTGATGAATAATTGATTGGTTGGTCAAACCCATCGCTAGTGTCTTTGTAGACCAAAATATTTTGGTCACTTTTTATATCCATCGATCGATTAGACCGAACTAGTTGAGTGGTTCACATTAATAGTCGATCGGCGAGGCCAATCAGTTGACTGGTGCCCTAGATTTTTTTTTATCTACGTCTGGTACGACCAGACAAGCCAACAGGTCTGAAGGACTGATCGACTAGACTAATTGGAAGCTGTCTAATTTTTTATGATTTATTGTGTTTCTCTTGAGCCTTTTATATTGATATTCTATGTTTTAATAAAATTTTTATTATGATTTCAACTATGATTGGCCTAATTTAATATGAGTCATAATGATGGTAAGTTGAGACTTGATATTCGATTGATTTTGGTGTTATTTTTAAACACCTAATTGGTATGATGTGTTTGGGGTGAGCATTATAAAACAACCAATTTGTTGTTTTAATGCCTTATGTTGAGTTTGGTGTCATCTCTAAACATCCCAGATGATGGCTTGTAGGCCTTGTGTAGTGTTTGGTGTCAACACTAAAAACACCCAATAGGTTTGAATTGTGGAATCTTGACTATATAATCTTAGAGGACTTTATAACATGCATATATAGGGTTTGGTTATTTGATGCAGGAGCATCTATTGAACATAATGATTTAGCTTTCTTAATGTTGGAGCCCATCATGTTAAATATTCTTGATAATTCTAATATGCTTGATATTGAAAAACATTCAAGTTATTCTTGTAGGTATGTTACATATTTACAAGAAGATGATGTTCATACACATTGATGTGTACAAGTATTCCAAGGCATACAAGGCTATGACATACATGGGATGATACATTACAACAAGAGATAAAGTGATGATATTCATTATTTGTATAAACTTGTTGTAAACCCTAACCCTAAATATATTTTATGTAAGTTAAGGTATAGTTATAATTTCATATATGTATCTAAGTCTATTGTATAGCTTTGTAATATTAATCCTTATTATCATTTAACTAATTTTATTATACTTTGGATTAAGGTTAATACCAGCTTAATTCAACCATGATTAATGGGCTAAATTAAGGAAGGATACTCGCCTGGTTTAAGCTAGTCACCACCGAGCTTGTTCTCTCCTATATATACTTACTTGTGTGCAACATTTGTATGCAGATTATTGAATAAGAATTTTGATAAAACTTTGAGCAAGAGAACTAAATTCTAATCCTCCCTTTTGGGTCTACATTGAGCAAGGAAAATCCAGGATAATCCTTCCTCAAATCTATCTTCAATTCGACACCTTTGAAGGCTTCAAATCAGTCGACACACACCTTCAACTTGTATCTTCAAGTTCTTCCCCTATAATCCACAAATTCACTTAATTTCTTTTTCATTATATCATGGGTGAAAGCTTCTAATACAAATTTCAATCCAACCTTCCATTACTTCATTTGTTCGAAGCTAATACAACAAGTGATTATGTCGACTTGAAATCGTGTGTGCGTTCTTTCATCAAGAACTCCACGGCTACTCCACCATTTCTTTTAATTCTTGATTCTTGAAGAACTTCTTTAACTTTTCTTGAAATTTTTTCTCAAATTTATTGCAATCTTGCAACAATCTTGTTGCAATTTCCCTCAACTTTTCACATAAAATACCGACAAACTTTAAAATTCTAGTAGCACCAGTTTGGGTTCGTCTATTTGCAATGCTCGTGTACACCACTCCAGCACTTGATTTCTATTGTATTCTACTCTTCATTAGCTTGTGATCAAGTTTATAACAACCCCTTTCCAATTCTCTTCGTGCAAGCAAGCAAAGAAGCACCAAAGTATTCGACACCCGGGACAACTCCTAATTGCACGAGATTGACCTAGAACTTTCAGGCCCTATATTCGATTCATTTCTCATCAATTTCTCTCAATAAATTATTTGATCATCTACCTCTGGATCTCCTATACATTTTCTATGAAGACTTCAACATGAATATCCCAATAGAAGACAATCTTTGTTGAAAACACAAAAACATGTTCTATGATTTTATGTGAATCAATTTCACATCTATTATTACTAACCTTTCATTGTTTGTGTGTACCTGTGTGCACTGCCTATTCTTGGGGCTAAAAGATCTCCTTTGTGCCTAGATAAAGACTGCAGGTATTTTTTGATAATTGTTTTATAATTATCAAATGGTTTTTGCTTTGTTTGGTTGTAGACAAAACAAATCTAGCACCTACACTTATGGAAGATATATTGTGTGTAATTATCCTAATAGTAGAGCACCCATTGGATCAAGGTATTAAACTCGACCTTCCTGAATTTTATGGTGATTTGAATGTAGAATCAATTTTTGAATGGTTGCATGAGATTGAGGCTATTTTTGAATTTAAGAATATGATGATGATAGAAAGTGCAAATTAGCTACTCTAAAGTTCAAAAAGTTTGCTCGAATTTGGTATGATAACTTAAAACGAACTAGCAAAAGACAAGAGAAGTCCAAAATAAAATCTTGGGAAAAACATAAAAAGCACTTAACGAAGAAAATTGTGCCTAGAGAGTATGAAAAAGATATGTATGTTAAAATGACTACTCTAAGGCAAGGCTTATTTAGTGTAGAAAAATACACTAGAGAGTTTGAATGACTAGCCCTTATTTGTGGTGTTCATGAAAGAAAGGAACAAAAAAGTGCTAGATACTTAGGTGTCTTGAATAATTTAATAAGTGACAGAGTGGATATGTACTCTGATGACTCTCTTGATTACTTGATAAAATTGGCTATGAAAATTGAAAGATAAACTAAATCAACTAAAGCCTATAACAAGTATAATGCTTCTACTTCAACTAAACCTTATTCTAACACCTTTACCCCTAAATCAACATTTTCATATGATAAAAGGAATAAAAAAGATGATGAAGGTAAAAATAAGGTGGTTGAAATGGCTAATAAAAAATGTTTCAAATGTAAAGGATATGGATATTTTTCTAGAGATTTTCCTAACCATAGAGCCTTAACCTTACATTAAATAGAAAACATGGAACCATGTAGTGATGATGATGAATTAGAAGTTGAATCTCCTAATGAAATATTAACTATGGAAGAAGAAGAAGGAGACCCTTACTTTGTAATTCAAAGAGTCTTGCAAATACAACCTAGTATTACACCTACTCAAAGAGAAAAGAATTTTAAAGCTAAGTGTAAAATAGGTGATATGGTTTATAGACTTATAATTGATAGTGGTTCATGTAATAATGCTGCTAGTGAGGCTATAGTTAAGAAACTTGGTTTGGAAACTAGTAATCATCCTAAACCCTATTCTTTACAATGGTTAAACAAGGATAAAGGAGCTAAAGTAAACAAAGAGCTTTAATCACATTTTCTATTAGAGACTATCATGATGAAGTTTTATGTGATTTTTTTTACCTATGGATGCTTGTGACTTACTTATGGGTAGACCATGTCAATTTTATAGAAAAGAAAATCATGATGGGGTAACTAATGAATATGTGGTGAAAAAGGAAAAACAATTGTATAGGATCACACCTTCTTTATATGATCATATGCCCTTGAGTGATGATAAAAAGAGATTATTTTTACATGAAAAGGCTATGGAAAAATGTATAAAAGAAGAACGAATTTGTTATGCTTTAGTTTCTAAATATTCTAAACCTAAAAAATGACAAATTGAAAATCCTAATTTGATTAAGTTTCTTGATGAGTATAATGATGTATTTCCTAATTACTACCTCCTCGATTGCCACCTAAAAGAGGTATAGAACATGCCATTGATATTGTTCCTGGTATACCTATTCCTAATAAACCGACTTATAGATGTAACCCAAAAGAAGTGAAGGAATTACAAAATAAAATACAAGAACTTATGGATAAAGGATTTGTTAGAGAAAGTATGAGTCGTTGTAGTGTTCCTACTTTACTAGTACCTTCACAGGATGGTACTTGGCGTATGTGCATAGATTCTAGGGTTGTGAATAATATTACCATCAAATATAGATTCCCTATGCCTAGATTAGATGATATGCTTGATGAAATTTGTAGAGCACAAGTATTTTCCAAAATTGATTTGAGGAGTGGATATCATCAATTAAGGAATAGAGATGGAGATGAATGGAAAACTACTTTTAAAACAAAATATGGTCTATATGAGTGGATGGTAATGCCTTTTGGGTTATGTAATGCACCTAGCTCATTTATGAGAGTTATGAATGAAGTTTTGTGACCTTTCCTTGGTGATTTCATTGTTGTATATTTAGATGATATTCTTGTGTATAGAAAAAATAGTTATGATCATCTAGTGCATTTGAAGAAATTATTTGGTGAGGTAAGGAAAGCTAAACTATATGGAAAACTTGAGAAATGTGATTTTATGCTTCCAAGTGTACTTTTCCTGGGCTATATTATTATTAGAGAAGTATTAAAGTAGATGCTAATAAGATTAGAGCTATAAAAGAATGATCTATCCCTAAGAATTTTCATGAAGTGAGAAGTTTTCATTGATTAGCTAGCTTTTATAGAAGTTTAATTAAGGATTTTTCTACCATAGCAATAGCTATTACTCAACTCATGAAAAAGGATGAATTTTATTATGGGTAAGAAGCTACTCAAGCCGTTGAAACTTTAAAAGATAAACTTTGCCATGCCCCTATTCTATCCTTACCCAACTTTAACCTTCTTTTTGAAGTGACTTGTGATGCTAGTGGAGTTGGAATAGGAGAAGTGCTTTCTCAAGAAAATAAACCTATAAAATTTTTCTCTGAAAAGTTGAATGTAGCCAAACTTAACTATTCGACTTATGACAAGGACTTCTTTGCCATTATACGGAGTCTTGAGACATGGAGTCATTATCTGTGACCAAAACCATTTGTGTTACATTCGGATCATGAAAGTTTAAAATACTTACATAGTCAAAAGAAAGTTAATCCAAGACATGAAAAATGAGTAAATTTCTTACAATCCTTCGTATTCTCTATCAAACATTTAGATGGTAATGAAAATGTAGTCGCTGATGCTCTTTCTCGTAGGCCTGCATTACTTGTTATGATGGATGCTAAAATCTTAGGTTTTGAAATGATTAACGAATTATATTCTAATAATGAAGATTTTAGGGATATTTTTAGTGCATGTAAAGACAATGGATACCATAGAAATTATGCCACACAAGATGGATTTTTGTTTAGACTAAATAAACTTTGTATTCCTAGATCTAGTATTAGGGGCTTACTTATCAAGGAAATACATGAAGGAAGCATAGCCGGACATATTGGTATACATAAAACTATGGAATTATTATAAGAAAATTTCTATTGACCAAGAATGATTAAACATGTGCAAGCCATGATAAGTAGATGTTATACGTGTCAAAAAAGTAAAATTTACTTTCATAAAGGCTTATACACACCTTTACCCATTCCTGATAAACCATGAGAAGGAGTTAGTATAGATTTTATCCTAGGGTTACCAAGAACTATCATCAATTCGACAACTTTGAAGGCTTCAAATCTGTCGACACACACCTTCAACTTGTATCTTCAAGTTCTTCGCCTATAATCAACCAATTTACTTCATTTCTTTTGCATTAGATCGTGGGTGAAATCTTCTAATACAAATTTTGATCTAACCTTCCGTTACTTTGATAAAAACCACATCATTATCATTTCTTCCCCTACCCTTAGAGACCAAGTGTGGTGGATGTTGAATATCCCTAAGAAAATCCTCTTAGCACTAGAGCTAGTGTGGCAAGTGTTGCAAAACCAAAGTTTAGAATATACCCCCTCACCTAGGAGCCCAAAGTGTGGTGGATGTTGAAGATACCTAAGAAAATCTCCTTGGCACTAGTGTTATATTGTGGTGGGAGTTGCAGTCCTATGTTCGTCCCATCATGGTATATTTGCAATGATTATGATCATATTGTTATGTACTTAAGGTGTTGTAGACCTAAAATTTAACATATGGCCCCTCACCTAGGAGACCAAGCATGGTGCATGTTGAATATCCCTAAAAAAAGCCTTTTGGTACTAGTGTGACGGGGTGGTTGGAGCTACGCAAGTCCCATCATGGAATATTGGTATTATGTGATTTAATTTTAAATAGATTGTTGTGGAAATTCATTCTTTTGTGCAAATGTCTATCCCAGGGTCTTGCTGAGGTATTTATGTCTTATCACTGTTCTCGTACATTATATTTCTAGTAGGTTGAATACCATACTACTGTATGACCTTAATGTGCTGCATGAGCCTTCCATGTTTTCTGGAGTATATTTTTCTAGTACTTTACCTTACTGATACTATATATGAAATACCCTAGAACTATTTAGTTTAAGATATATTATTAAATAATAATTTATTGGGAAATTAACTAAATTTTTTTATTTGGAATAAGAGGAATTTATTTATGGAAAATTCATAAGAACTTATGAGTATTTTTATAAAGGAAAAACTGGGCTTTTTGTTAATTAAAAAAAGGAATTTAGGAAAAATATTTTAAAAATCCTAAATTAGCGTAAAAAGAAAATTTCATATTATTTTAAATAAATGTTTTATTTTAGATACATAAATTATTCAAATTAATTTATTTAAACCCAAAACCTTAAATTTTCCTTTTCCCTTTTTCCTTTTTTTTTCTTTTCTCCTTTTTCTTTCTTTTCTTTCTTTCTTCTTCTTTTCTCCTGCAAGTTGGGCTTGACGCGGCCCAACCCACCTCTCCTTCTCCTTCCTCCGCGGCCCAGCGCCGTTGCCTCCTTCATACGGCATCCCAACGCCGTGTTTTGACTTATTTCCGCTTGAGACGCTGCGTCTCATTTAATGATGAAATTAACCGGCTGAAATGCCCCAAAAATTTGTAATTTTATAAACTACATTTAAAGGATATTTATTATAAGAATTATTTAAATAAATTATTTTTAAATTGAATTAATTAGGTCAAATAAAGAAGACATTTATAAGTATTTTTATTAGAAGAGAATTTGGGGTATTTTAGCTAATTAAGCATTTTATTTTGAAAATTTATTAAATAAATTATTTGATTTAAAATAAGAAGGAGAAAATAGTTTAATTGTAGAAATTTAGGGTATTTTGCTAATTAAAATGGAATTTATGAAAAATCTTTTAAAAACCCTAATTTAGCCTAAAAAGGGATTTAAATATTATTTTATTTAAATATTATTAATTTTAAATATCCCAAATATTCTAATTAATTTAATTATTCCAAACCATTATTTTTCCTTTTTCCTTTTTTTCCTTTTTCTTTATTTTCTTTCTTTTTCTTTCTTCCTCTTTCTTTTTCCTTCTTCTTCCCGATTGGGCTAGTCCGCGGCCCAATTCTTCCTTCCTTCTTTCTTTTTTCTTCTTCGACGTTGGGCCTGCCTCCTTCGTGCGGCCCGTCTCCGTCTTTTTTTTCTTTTGATTCGCCCGACTTTGAAACGCCACGTTTCAGTCGTTTCTCCACGAAAACGTCGCACTTCATTTAAAGCATACCCTCTTCGCCCAGCCGACCACCCGGTCTCCCTTTTTCTTTCTTTCTTCCCCACAAACCGGACCAGCCCCCTCCTCCTTCCTTCTTCCTCCCTTCTCCTCCGTCGATGCAGCTTGCAACTTCCACCCCCGAAAATGGCGGCGCCGGCCACGATGAATTTGACCGGCCGAGTCACCTCTCTTTTTCTTCCTCTCAGCGCGAAAATTAGCTTGGAATAATCAATTATCCTTAACTCTCGCTCATTCTCTCTCTCTGGCTTCGCGAACCTTCGACCCAACCGAAGCAATCGCCGGCCAATTTCTGACGCCGGCCACCCAAAACCTATCACCCAAACCCATCCTTCCGACCTACAAAACCCTAATAACCCATCTAAAGTCTATCCATAGCCCAGTCGTGGATGATTTTGAAGCTTCTTCTTTCTCGAAACCCTAAGTGAGAACCGCCCGCCACCTTCCCTTTAGACACCTCGTTCTCCGCCATTGGCTAATCTCGACGCCTCTTCTCCATTCCAATCTCTTCCCTGCATTACCCTCTAATTAACTAAACCATTTTCGATCTTCAATTCACTTTGTACGAGCCTCCATTATCGTGCAAAGTTGGCTAGTCCTCTCGCTAGAAAATTCCACCCCGAAACATTAAACCACCATCCACCACCGCATCCGCCGCTTTTACCACCTTCTAAACCACCCAATATCTCCTTCTAAGTCTCCTCCACCGAACCATAAGCTTATTTTATTTTTCTCCTTTCCCCTTCCCTCTTTTTCTTCATTTTTACCTCTCTTAGATCCATTTTCCGGCCACCTCCAGGAACCACCGCCGGTTCCACCTACATCCTCCAGCTCAAGGTGATTCCATAGACATTTTAAATACTTAGTTTCGAATTATTTATAATTATTCTAATTTTAGCCAAAATTTTAGTATTAATTCAACTTTAATTATTATTATTATTATAATTATTATTATTAGTAATATTGACTGTATTTTAATTTCTAAATTTTGTTGACAGGTCTGAGAGTATTATTGAGTAAGATAAATTATTATTCTCGAATTTTTCCTATTTAATGTAATTATTACATGTTTAATATTATTATTAATAATATAATTAATATTATTATTGTTAGTATAATCAGTTATTTGATACTGAAATTATTTCAGGGGAAGTAGAAACCTAAAATTTTAATTAAGTCTCGTAGCTTTGCCTTCTATTATTATTTTTAGCATTTTTAACATTATTACTAATTATATTATTATTATTAACCATATTAACTTTATATAATAAGTATATGTATAATATTAAGATCTTTTTACATTTTAAATAGTATTATCATTAAATGGGGAGGTTTCGAAATCCACTTTGTAAATTTAAGGCTTAGATTATTATTATTATTATTAAGTTTTCTATTAATATTACTACTATTAGTAATAATTTGTTATTATTAAAATTATTATTATTACCTTTACTAACTTTATTTCGGTAAAGGGTAGAAACCCTTATATCACCTTTTTACTTTAAATTATAATAGTATGTATTAATGTTTTAGTGGTTTTGGGCATAATTAATTAAGAATCAAGACTTAAGATAAATTAGAAACTAATAGTAGTATAGGAAGGAAGCTAATCCTAGTAATTCTTCCCCATAATAGGTGAGCTCAGTCAAACCCCTCAAATGGCGTAGGAGAGTGCTCCAAGACTGGTGACGTTTTAGGTAAGGAGTGCTAAGGCCTTTTATGTGCTTATGTGTATTATGTGTTTCGCATGTTATGTATCCAGTGTTTATTATTATTAAATATTTTATATATGGTATGACTTGGAGTTGAAGTATGGTGTGCATGGTATGTGTATTAAATATGTATGATGATATGTGTTGTGTATGTGAGGAAGTCGATGTGGTTTGTGTGAGAGGAAGGATGAAAAAGGAGGATGAGAAAAGAAGTTGACTAAGGGAAATGAGCTGACCTAAATTTTATGGTTTTATAAGGAATAATCTAGTTTATGATGCTATTTGGGAGAATTTAATTTATGATATTATATGGGAGAATTTAATTTATGATTGATTGGGAAAATTAAATTATGGTTTGTTTGGGAGAATTTAGTTTATGATCTTATTTGGGGAGAATGTAATTTATAATATTATATGGGAGAATTAAAGTTATGATTTGATTGGGAGAGTTAATTTATAATTTGTTTGGGAGAATTTAGTTTATGATGTTATTTGGGAGAATGTAATTTATAATATTATATGGGAGAATTTAAGTTATGATTTGATTGGGAGAGTTAATTTATAATTTGTTTGGGAGAATCTAATTCATGATGTTATTTGGAAAAATGTAATTCATGATATTATATGGGGGAATCTAATTTATGATTTGCTTGGGGGAATTCAATTTATAGTTTTCCTTGGAAGAGTCTAATTTATGATTTTATGTGGAAGAATCTTTATGGATTCAATTTAGGGTTTGGTATGGAAGAATCTTTATGGTTTGAATTTAGGGTTTGGTATGGGTGAATCTTTGGTTTTGGTTGGATTGAATTTAGGGTTTTGTATGACGGAATCATGGTTTGTATGGTGGTATTTATAGTTTTATGGTGGTATTAGGGTTTACATGGTGGCATTGATGATTGAATCGTGGTATTAGGGTTTGCATGGTTGAATTTAGGGTTTCACGTGGAATTTTAGGGTTTGCATGAAAACAGTTCAAAGGTTTGCATGGGGAGATTAATGTCTGCATGGGTATAAAAATTACATGTGAAAAGTTAATTTGGGATGTAAGGAAGGTAATGTAAGTGTTGTTTGAGTGTTTGAATGCTTGGGATGAAAAATAGCACGTGGAGCAAATTAAGGGTACGGAGGAGACTGAATTATGGTTTGTTGTGGTTAATTAAGGTCTATGGTGGTTGATTAGGTTTTTTTTTGTGTTATCATATGTATGTGGTGATTAAAGTGTAAGTATGATGATGATTATGGAATTTATGATTTATGATTCGTGTATGTCTATGGTGAAAGCTTCTGAATAAGATACTTAAAACATTAATTATCTTAAGAGGAAGATCTTTGAGACGGGACCAACCGATCCACAGGTTTGGAATAGTGGTTAGGGTCTTTACCCTATGTGCGACCGATCCACCGGTTAAAATAGTGGTTAGGATATGATGTCCTATGTGTGACCGATCCACTGGTAATAATAGTGGGGGTTCCCGAGCACAACAGTCACAAACCAGAATGCTTAAAAGATACTAATTACTTACAGTGGAACACCATGCGAGCCGGAGCCAACCGATCCACCGGTTAGGAATAGTGGTTAGGACGCGTAGTCCTATGTATCTCCGATCCACCGACTATAATAGTGGTTAGGGTATGATACCCTATGTGCCTCCGATCCACCGGCTATAATAGTGGGGGCTTCCGTACTCGCATGATTTGATAAAAAGTATGGTGTGAATCGGACTCTGATAAGAGATTAATGAAGTGTTTAATCTGGATTATATACGGGCCGTTGTACTTTTACCTGGTTGATCATATGCATTTATGATTGTGTTCTTCTATTTTTCTGCATGGCTTATGTGTTTGTGTGTTGGCCTTAGTGATCAAGTCACCTTACTCAGTACTGGACCTGTACTGATACTACCTTGGTTGATGGGTCCTATGATGATCCACCGATGGTGGGGAGCAGACCTCTTGTGCAGGTTTAAGATCAGAGACTGTTTTGGGGTGGCAGACCTGACTTGAGTGAGTAGGCAATCCGAAATTTGACCAATCGGGTTTTTATCTTGTTTAAATGTATTTCTATTTGGAAGTTACAAGTGTTAATAAACATTTATGCGTACTCTGGTTTTGTTGTATGATGTTTCGAATTATTTTATGAATTGTTAATTTGAATTTAACGTAAATATTTTCTTTAGCCTTAGCATTTGGTACTGGAATGGTCGGAGAGAACCGGTCTGGTACTAAGTGTGGCGGTAACATTCCTAGAATTCACAGGTTTTAAGTATTTATAATTTAATTGCTTCCGCGTTAAAAAAAATTTAGTGAATTTTTGGGTGTTACACCGGCATTGACCGGCCCGGTTCTCCCCCTTTTCTTTTCTATCCCGGCTGATCGGTTCACCCCCTCCTTCCTTCTTCCTCCCTTCTCCTCTGTTGACACAGCCTGTAACTTCCGCCCTCGAAAATGGCGGCGCCGGCCACGAGGACTTTGACCGGCCGATTCACCCCTCTTTTTCTCCCTCTTGACTCGCACATTAGCTTGGCATGATCGATTATCCTCAACTCTCACTCGTTCCCTCTCTTTTGCTTCTCGAAATTTTGACCCCGACCCAAACAATCGCCGTCTAATTTCTGCCACCAGCCACCCAAACCCTAGCATCCAATACCATCCTACCGACCTCTAAAACCTTAGTAACCCATCTAAACTCTATAAATAGCCTAGTTTTGGATGTTTTTGAAACTTCTTCTTTCACGAAACCCTAAGTGAGAACCGCCCGCCACTGCGACTTCAGACGCATCTTCCGCCGCCGATAGCCAACCTCAGCGCCACCGCCGCAACCCAAAGTCTTCCTTCCAATTCCCTCTAGCTAACTAAGCCCTCAAAATCCCTTGATTCGTCTTGCACGAGGTGTCATAGCCGTGCGAAATCTCCTACCCATCTCGCAAGAATCTGTACCTCGCAACCTTTAAGCCGTCGTCCGCCACCACTACGACCACTTCTATTGCCCTCTGCACCACCCAAAAACTCCCTCTAATTCTCCTCCACCGAACCATAACTTTATTTTCTTTTCCCCCTCCTCTTTCCCTCATTTTCTTCATCTTTTTCCCTCTTAGAATAGTTTTCCGGCTACCGCCGTGCACCACCGCCGGTGCCGCCCATCCCTACCGACTCAAGGTGAAACCCTAGACCTTCTTAAACCTTCCTTTATATTTATTTACATTTATTCTATTTTTATTCAAATTTTTATGGTTATTTGATTAGTATTATTATTATTATTGTTATTATTATTATTATTATTATTATTATTATTATTATTATTATTATTATTATTATTATTATGAAATGGAATATTAATGCTAAATTTTCCTTACATGGTAGAGAGTAGGAATAAAATAATTAGGGTTATTAGTTTCAAAGTTTAGGTATTATTTGAATTATTATATGTTTTATTACCATTGTTATTATTATTATTATTATTATTATTATTATTATTAGTATAATCATTTTATTATTATCTTTAATTATTCTGGAAGGGCAGACACCTAAATTATTTTATTATTATTCACACATATGCTTTATAGTATTATTATTACTATTTTTATTATTATTATTAATGATATTATTATTATCTTTATTATTTTAATGATATTATAAATAATATATGTTATTAATATTATTGAATAGTATTTCATTATTTAGGGGTAGGGTCAAAACCCTACCTTGTAATTTTAAGGCTTAGATTATTATTTTTATTAAGATTTCTATTAATATTACTATTATTAGTAATAGTTTTTTATTATTAAAATTATTATTCTTATTATTATTATTATTATTATTATTATTATTATTATTACATGTGCTAATTTTATTTTGGTGAAGGGTATAAACCCTTATATCACCTTTACTTTAAATTAAAATAGTATTTTATTAGCATTTTAGTAGTAATTGGTGTAGTTAATTAAGAACTAAGACTTAGGATAAGTTAGAAACTAATAGCATTTTAGGACGGAAGCTAATTCTAGTATTTTTTCCCCATAATAGATGAGTCCAGTCAAATCCCTTAGGTGGAATAGGAGCTTGCACCAAGATCGGTGACCTTTTAGGTAAGGGTGTTACTAAGGCCATTTGTGTGTTTATATGCATTATGTGCTTCATATGCCATGTATTCTATGTTATCATTATTAATTATGTCGTATATGATATGATGTGGAGTTTGCGTATGATCTTGGGTTGTTATATGGCATGTGTTTTAGTTGTATGTGATGTGGCCTTAAGACATGCATGATAGGGTTGCAAAATAATGATGGGGGTATTAATTGTGCATGGTGTTAGGGTTTTACATGATGGCGTTAATATTTCACGGTGTTAGGGTTTTGCATGATGGTAAAGATGTTGTATATTGTTAGGGTTTCACATGGCGGTATTAGGGTCGCATGGAATTATGGTACGTGGAGTTAGGGTTGCATGGAAGTGTGGTTCATGTGGAGTTAGGGCTACATGGAAGTGTGGTTTATATAAAGTTAGGGTTGCATGGAAGTGTGGTTTATGTGAAGCTAGAGGTTGCATAGGAGTTAGGGTTGCATGGAAGTGTGGTTTATGTGGAGTTAGGGTTTACATGAGAGCTAGGGTTTGCATGGGAGCTAGGGTTTGCATGGAAGTGTGGTTTACATGGAGTTACGGTTTGCATGGGAGCTAGGGTTTGCATGGGAGTGCGGTCTACGTAGAGTTAGGGTTTGCATGGGAGCTAGGGTCGCATGGGTGTTAGGGTATGTCATGGTTAACTATAGTGGGATGGTTAACTAGGGTTGAAGTGGTTAACCTGAGTCAAGGAGTAAGCATGGTAAGAGTTTGATTTGCATGTCTTGAAATGAACATCTGAATAAGATACTTAAAATATTAAATACGTAAATTGGAAGATGTTGAGCTGGGCCCAGACCGATCCACCGGCATAATAATTGCCAGGTACTGCGGTAGCCTGGAGACCGATCCACCGATATAATAGTGGTAGGGTATGTTACCCTAGTGACCGATCTACCGGCTAAAATAGTGGGGGATCCCGAGCTCAATGAATCAAACCATATATGTTGTTAAGATGTGGGAAGACACTAAATATTTACAGTGGAACACCGTGCGAGAAGGGGCCAAACCGATTCACCGGCATAATAGTGGTAGGGTATGTTACCCTAGTGACTGATCCACCGGCTAGAATAGTGCTTAGGAGCCAAAAGTGCCCTGGAGACCCATCCACCGGCAACAGTAGTGGGGTTCCCGTACTCATATGGACATGATAAAGAATATGGTGTGGAAATGAATTTGATAAAGGCTTGATAAAATAAATAATCTGAACTATATTGGATCTTGGCATTTTTATCTAATCATTCATTTGCCTCTATGTTAAAGTGTTATTATTCTGCATGGATTATGTGCTTATGTGTTGGCCTTAGTGCTCGATTACCTTACCTAGTACGTAGCATACTGATCACCCCTTTCATGGGTTCTACTCATTCTCACGAGTAGAAAACCCATCTAACTTACTGCACGTAGGAGATGTTTACATTGATGCAATTGATGTCTATGGGACATCAGATGGGACCGAGTGATGATTGGGCCGAATCCGTTTCAGAGTGGCGTGGCCGGATTTCCATTGAGATTTTCCTCCCTATTTTCTTTAATTTATGTTAAGCACTTCAGAACAATTTTATGTTCATAGTTATCTCTTTTCCCTGAAAAACTAACTCTCGTATTTTGGATTGTATAAAGACACGTGCGTACTTGATTCCCGTATTTACGAATTTGAGCTATCTAATAATGTTATGAGTTATTTTCGTAGCCTTAGCACTTGGTAATGGAACGGTAGGAGTGAACCGGTCTACTATTAAGTGTAGCTGTAATATCTCTAAAATTTACGGTTTTAACTTATAAGTAGTGTTTTGTTTTTAAAAAAATTGTGTAAATTTGGGGGTGTTACAATACTTGTGTGGTTACTGTGATGATCTTAATTCTTATCCTGGGAGTAGATGATGATTTGTAGGGTTATAACTCGCAGTTAGAGTATGTTGAGGGTGATGAAATGGGCCATTAGCGGGTCATTACTTGAGGTTGGAGGTTTATGTTTATGGCTAAGATTTTAGCTAAATGGTTTTTAGCATTTTGCCCAATGCATTAGGAGGTTTTTATATTTTCAGTTATATAAATTCTTGGCTGGATTCCTATATTTGATTTTGTAAAACTATCAAGTTCGTTGCATCTACAATATTTTTCTAGTCCTATTTATCTTGTATTTTAACATTATTATTATGATCATGCATTCTTTTGTTTTCTATTCCATTTAACATTATATCGGACATGGGTTAAGTGATGAGCATACCTCTCTTATGGTTGATGTAGTAGTAACATTCCATAGTTTTGTATTTCTAATGCTTCAACATTTTCTGAAAAACAAAATTTTTTAGTTCAAAAATTGGGATTGTTACACTTTGATCTCCCTTCACCACACATGTGCTAGGTGTTCCCATAGTACTTGATGAGGCTTAATTAGTTAAGATACTTAGGCATGAAGGTGACATTGGCACACGTTTGACATTTAGTTAGTGGATGAGTACTACGACATATGGCATGCCTTTCTTAGAGATATAGAGGTGTAATTACATGTATAGAGGCATTGTTAGTTCCTACTACCTGCAACGTAAGACAAACGTGCTCCGTGTTGCAGAATATTGTAGATTGAAAGGATCCAAATGAAATTAGAATTCATAAGATTATGAACAATTGATGATTTAATAAAAAAACATAATAATTGAAGAAAAAGTAGAGATCTTTATTCATGCTCCTCTGTAATTCTAAGATGATTAAACTAACCAATCAATAAATTACGCAAATTTACAATTTTCTTTGAATGGAGAATTATATGGATAAGAAAAAATAGGCATGACTTTTCAGCTTGGGTTTCATTATGCCTCCTTTTGTAAAAGATAAAATTCTATGGGGAAAAATAGCATGTTTTGGAAATAATGAAAAAACATGACCTATGTTTAAGAAACATAGGATCCCCTTATTTATTTCTATACTCTCGACTTTTATAAAAAAACACATCAAAGTATTCTGTGTGAAACACGATCTGTGTTAACTAACAAGAGACACCCGTGTTTCTTACATAATGAGCCATTCCACACCGAACTTCTCTAATAACTATACAAACCAACACAATGTTATGATATGCTTCAAATATCCAGTCAAACCTTAGAATTCTCCATCTTAACATAGTATTTATGATGTATGACATGTAAAGACCTCCACAAAAATACCCTAGCCCAACAAAGAATCTTATAGCCTATGAACACCAATTAAATCCAACAAGCACTCGAACTTACCTATAGTCAATGGCTTCATTAGCATATCATATGGATTATACAAATTGCCTACTTTCTCCAACATAAATTTACCTACACCAATAGTAACCCAGATAAAGTGATAGTTCTTTGGCTATCACCATAAACTACTCAAGCACCATCACCAAACTCCAACTCTCGCACTAAACCACCAAGACACAAGGCTTCTTGAAAAGCCTCTTTCATAGCTATATACACTACCCCAGTAGTGGACACGACGTCACCTCTTATAAGGAAGACCTCGAGCTAATAGCTGAATCACTAAAACAAAAAACATATAAACTTATGGATCTCTTTTATCAATGTATCCAACATAATTAGAGTCCACAAACCTAACCAATAAAGGAGTTGATCTCCCTTACTCAATACAAGATGATGTTGTTCATATCAAGTACTTAAGGATCAACTTTACTATTTTTTAGTGAGACTTTTCTAGATTCACTATATATCGACTCACAACACTAATAGCTTTAGTAATATTAGGCTGAGTACATACCATAACGTACACTATATAACTAATAGCATTCGAATATGGAACAGTTTCCACGAACTCCTCTTCCTCTTTAGATTTAAGACAACCTAGAGCAAATAATCTAAAGTGAATAGCCAATTGAGTGCTCACCACGTTAGAATCCATCATAAGAAACCTCTCCAACACCTTGTTTAAATAGGACTTTTATGATGTGTATAAAATCATTTTCTCATGATTTATAATGATCTCTATGCTAAGGATCCTCTTCATAGCCCCAAGATTCTTTATCTCAAACTTAGTCTTCAACATTTCCTTCACCTTATCAACATCATACATATTTTTTTTTGCTTCCACAAGCATGTTATTAATATATAGTAAAAGATACACAGAAGAGACACCCTCCAACTCCTTCAAGTATACATATCTGCCATACTCACTCCTAGAGAAATGATGATTAAGCATAAACTGGTCAAATCATTTATGCCACTATTTTAGAGACTATTTCGGACCATATAATGACCTCTTTAGCAGAAACACATGATTACATAACCCCTTAACCACAAACCTACATGTTACCACATGTAAATCTCATCCTCGAGCTCTTTGTGTAAAAATGTAGTTTTAAAATCCAAGAACTTCAACTCAAAATTATACATAGCCACAAGCACAAGTAAGGTAAGAATAAAAGTATGTCTAAACATAGGAGAAAATACCTCATTATAAATCATGCTTGGTATCTGACTAAATCTATGTGTAAACAAATTGGCCTTATGTCTTAGTCTCTTAACCCTTAGAGCTCCCAATTTAAACTTATACACCCACTCCCCCCTAATACCTTCACAAGTTCCTATGCCTAATTCTTTAATAAAGAATCCATTTCCTCCTTCATAGTAATACATCAGTCAATAAAATTAGTAATCTTAATAGCCTTTGAGAATGATGCTAGCTGATGCACAACAACAACAATCCTTCAGTAGATAAAGCACAGGAAACCAATTATTCATAATAGTACCTAACGAGAGGCTTAACAATCCTTCATCCTCTGTTTGGAACAATGCCCATTGCTCCACCTGTTGCCTGGATCCACCCACTTAAGAGTAGTGGGTTTATTAGAATGGGTCTATATAACAGCCCCAATATTTGGTCAATAAAATTTCATTTTGAAGATAATGCAGAAGCATTTAAAAACAAAATAAGGAATTTTAATACCACATAAACTATGTGAGAGGTTTGATTATCACCTAGATCATGCCTGATGCAAGGAAAAATAAAACAATAAACAATAATATACATGATCAAAATATTAATATAAGAGTAATTGATGATAAAAATTAAGAAAATTAATAAGGATGGAAGGAGTTTGAGAGTTTACAAATCTAAATAGAGGAAATCAAATCTAAGAATTTAAATAACTCAAAGAAAAAAACTTCCAATGCAAAGGGAAAAACACCTCTAGCCGGCTAGCCTAACTCTTTGCATAAACATAAAAATCCAACCCTAAATAATGGCCAGCTACTAGCTCATGTGATCACCCTTAGTATAATCTAACTAAGAGTCATACCCCTGTATATCATCCTCTATTCCCCATCCTAGAAGCTAGATTATCATAGGGACCACACAAGTGCAATATTAGTATGTTGAAGTACTCATAAAATATACTACCTAAATTGGGGTAAGGCCCATGTAGCACGTTAAAGTCACATAATAGCATGGTGATAAACATACCAATATTAATTAACTCTTAAGCTCATGGTAGTAATACAACAATGTAAGTAAACCACGGAAGAATAATTAATATGATAAATGCAACACAATCTAAATAAGGTAAACCATATTATACTTCTTCCTTTAGTGATCACATAAATATTAAGTTATTAAGATCGTTTGTTCAACTACTTCTAGTTCTCCACCTTGAATAGAAGTTATGGTAATAAATAAACACAATAGAGTACCACACCCATTATATGAGATCAAGATACATCAAAGTAGGTTTTCTTTAGTGATGCCACATATTGAGTGTACATCCTACAAGGGCGAACCCAAATTTGGATACCACACCTATCACTCCTTAAATGCCTCCTCAACGAGGGCTAAAAGTTAAGATACCACGCCTACCTAAGCAATGGACATTATGAAGTGCCAGGGGGCATGTAAATGGGATACCTCAACCACCTATACTGTACACTGATGCTATGCTAGCTTAAACCAATATAATCTTGTACATCAAAGATATGCGCAAACCCCTTATCAACTGCAACTCTGTAGAGAAGGAAACAGAAAATTTGTCTTGATCTCCTAATCGATTTCCAAAGTAGTCTCTTCTTCTCCAAGATGTGACTAGTAGACCTTCACTTGTGGAATGAACATTGAATGCATCTCTTGAGTATTATAATCACGGATCCTCACCGATCTCTCCTCATCAGATAACACATTATTGAGCTCAATCAACTCTAGGTTAATGATGTACAATGGATCTACAACTCACCTCCCTAATTGAGAGATGTGGAAAATCTCATGCACGCATGAAAGTTTAATAGTTAAGGCAAGACAATAAGAATCCTCTCAAACCCAATCCAACATATTATAAGGCCCAATATACCTTAGGCTAAAATTGCCCTTACAACAAAAATACATCACTCTCTTGGTGGACAAAACATTCTAAATAAGTCGGTAACCTACCTCAAACCCATGTGCTCTCTTTTCCAAATCTACATAAATCTTACATCTATCCTTGGCTACCTTCATCTAGTCTCGAATCACCATAATATGTCCAATAGTGTCTTCTACTATGTTTGGTCCCAACACAACTATCTTTCCTACATCACTTCAGCATAAGGGCTATGACACTTCTATCCATGGAGTTCCTCGAATCATCTCATTCCTATGCCTACATGATTAATATTATTATACGAGAATACTAACAATTCTAGACTATCCTCCCAACTACCATGAAATTCGACTACGCATGCCCGAAGCACATCTTCTAACATCTAAATAGTACAGTTAGTCTTACCATCTATAGCCAGATGGAAGGTTGTGCTCATCTTCACCTATATCCCAATAGTTGCTTGAAACTTCTTCCAAAAATATGATAAGAAAATAAAATATCAGTCCCACAAAATGACCTTGGGTACTTCATGGTACCACACTACACTACTACAAAAATGGGAAATAATAACGGGACATTAATAACAGTGGTTAGAAAACCATTGCCAAACACGTGAAAATTAATGCACGGGATAGTTTTGATAACTGTTATAGTTCAAAATAGTTATCAAAATGGCAACGTTAAATTTTGCATGGATGCTTTAATAATAGTTCAAGTAAAACCGTTATTAAAAGAGGTTTTAATAATGATTCATACAAGAACCATTGTCAAAAGTCTCAAAGTTTTAATAATGGTTCTTTCAGGAACTGTTATTAAAACCTCTTCGAATAACGGTTCTTCTAGGAACCTATATTAAAACCCCAAAATCCGCCTTTTTTTTCATGCCAAAAATTTCGAACTCTCTACACCTTCCCTCTTTTATTCTCCTTCTCCTTGCAAACCCTGACACCACAACACTGTGCACCACCGCTCTGGCTCCTCTCAAGTAAGGGAAACCCTTGCACAACCAACTCTACACCACCCCTCTGCCATTGTCAGCTTTACATGTATGTGTTGTCATTGTTCTGAACCTAGCCAACACTTATACTTTCACCCTCTACCGTGTTTATAGGTCATTGCCGCTCTTAACTTGCTATTTTCCAATTTCTTGCTTGTCGCCACTCCCTTTATGTATGTGTTTGTTCTTCCGCTCATAGCTTTTTCTCTACTTATATATAAATGCATGCATGTTGCTATAGGGCTGTGTTTGTTTGTTATTAAAAAATTGCGGTTTGTTGTTCAAAAATGTGTTGTTGAATGTGTTGGTGAAAAATGTTGTTGTTCGTTGCTGAATTTGTTGTATTACTGTTATATATTAACAAATGCATGTGTTGGCCGAGACCTTTACATATATATATATATAACATGCATGAGAGTGTAGAATTATATACGAAGCTAGAGAAATAAAAGACTTCAAATTATTAATAATGTCACTCATTAAAACAATATATATATATACATATACATTTTCATTAATAAGTATAGGACGCTAGCTATAAGATATAAGAAATTTCATATAATGAAATGAAAATATATTTTACATATGCACATCATTAAATGAAATTTTCAATTAGAGATGTATATGTTAATGATTGTTATTTGATGAGGATTAAATAGATTTAGAAAATAAGGAATATATAAAAGTGAATAATTAAATAGAGAGAAATAATTGTGTATAATAATAATAATAATAATAATAATAATAATAATAATAATAATAATATATGATTTATATATTAGGGTTCAATTACAGTTAGCTAGGTTTAGGATTAGGGTTTTATGAGGTTTAGGGTTAGGTTTTGTTATAATTTATTAAGGTTAATTAGGGTTAGGGTTTATCATTTATTATAATAAATATAAAAGTAAAAAATTAAATATAGTGTATAATAATAATAATAATAATAATAATAATAATAATAATAAAAAGAATAATAATACTATAGTATTTATTAGGATTTAATTATACTTAGCTAGGTTTAGGATCATTATCTTATGAGGTTTAGGGTTAGTTTTTATTATAATTTATTGTGGTTAGTTAGGGTTAGGGTTACGGTTATGGTTTAGCATTTATTATACTAAATATAAAAGTGAAAAATTAAATAGACAGGAATAATTATGTATAATAATAATAATATTGGATTTATTAGGGTTTAATTATTGGTAGCTAGGTTTTACTATATATATATATATATTATCTTATTAATATCTACTTGATTTTACTATGCGTAGCTTGAACTGTTTGATGATAGTTTGATACTCAGCTAGTTTCTTAAATATATAACTAAATATTATGTCCTTATTTTAAATAGTTTGATGATGTTAGCTTTACATAGTTGGTTAAGATCTGGTAGAATATATTTATGATTTGTCTAGCTAGTTGAAGATCAGTTTATATATTATGTAATTTAGATCCTTTCGATAACAACCTTGATGATATGATTTAGTGGTTCTCATTTGTAGGTATTAAGATGACATACACACTACCATATTTTGGTATGGTGCCACATACAAATCTACAGACTCATGTGATATGGTTATATGACGAGCTATGTCGGTTGTACGCAAGTGGCTCATCCTATCACCCCTTCCATTTCAAATCATATCACCTTCTATTGACCCTGCCTTAGATAGAGCCACTGGTGTTGGCTACGTCTACTTTTTTGTAGTGTTTTGTCTACAACACTAATGCACCACACCTGAGATTTATTGAGGGTGAGGTGTTTGCTAGAGAGTATGATAGGATATTGAGAGAACTGATGGTCATTGTTGATGAGTGAAGGTTTCTTCATAGCTTTCCTTTGAGTATCCACTCTAGTTACCCTAGAGTATCCGTGACTAGACTGTCTTGCAATGATGTTAGGGATCAGATGATATATCGTGATGAGTGGAATTTCAAAGTTATAGTTTTTAGTCATGCTCAATGAGGTTACCGAGGGATTTAGTTTTAGGGATATGAGTTTTTGTGTTTTAGTTGTTTGGGTTATAGCAACCTTTTGATGCATATAGTGCTAGTATTGGTTAAATCCCGTAGTATGTATATCTTTTCTAATTTGAACAATGATGTACAATGTTTTGCTATGTATGCATGTATGTATATATATTTATATATATAAATATGAAGTCTTTCTAAGTATGAGCAGTTTCATTGAGTATTAATATCTCTTTGGAAATGCATTAGCATGATTCGTATATATATATACAGAATAGCATGATATATTTGAGATTAATTCTTTCTAAGCATGATTCGTATATATATATACAGAATAGCATGATATATTTGAGATTAATTCTTTCTAAGCATGATTTGTATAGATAATATAATGGTACATTATACTCAATACATAACATTCTAACATAATTTATTTATTGATTTCCTATAGAGATATGGCTAACGAAAACATTAATAGGGACAACAGTGATGAAAAAAGGACCTACAATTATGAGAATCATCACAGACATGAGGAATAAAGGAGAATTAGTCGAGTTGGGATGGAATACTTACAATCTTCCCATTAGCCCTTATACAGACATGTTTTTGACTTACATTTCACTTGTGACCCATAACCGTGTTCCTATCTCCTATAATAATTGGAAGCAGGTTCTAAAGGGTCATAAGGAGCATATTTAGAAGGAAATCACGGTAAATATTCTACTTTATGTAATAATTTTTCTATGTCAAATGTTATTAATTTTAATACATTAACATTGGTATACATCTACATGTCTTATTTTGTAGAGAGTGTTTAATGTCCCAAGGAGTGGGAAGAAATGGCTTTTTAGACATTATGGGGAGCGTCTAAGAACATTTAGGTCATCTTTAGCTCGTAGGAATATGTATAGCGAGAGGGATGGTTCTCTACGGCAGAACCCACCCAAACGATGCGGTTTTATCGATCAAGAAAGTTGGAACCAATTTATTGCATATTGTCTTACAAGGGATTTTAAGGTATTTGTTAGATAAAAATTAAACTTTTTGTATCAATCCTAGTATTATACTTAATATTAAAATAACCATGTGACTATGTTTGGGCTTATCGTATAGGAAAAAAGTGCCAAAAATAAAGAGATTGCGAAGCAAAATAAATACCGGGATAATATGGCATGCAAAGGCTATGCAGGCCTTGAAGAGGAGTTGGTATGCATTTTTTGATTTATCTATTTACATATAAATGTCAAATTTTATAATAATATTCTTAATTAAGAATATTTTTTGATTTATAGCTCCTAGCCCAAGACTTGGATCCAAGTACCTTGTCCATCAATATTGGTACATTATGGAAGATGGCTAGGGCAACAAGAGATGGATATTTTAATGATGATATAGATGTTGCAGCCAAAAAATTGTAACTTTGTAGATATCTAGAACCCTACATAGTTTTCTTTTAGAAAATTATTATATTATACTTTTTCCTATAAGCTAAAGTTACATTACATGACGAACTTCAAACGTCATAGGGTGAGGAGGGGGTGGACCAATATTACCTTGTGTCCTAGGCTACAGGAATTATAAAACACCTTGAAGACATAGGGGTCTTGGATTAGGTGTTATGAGAATGAGTGTATGTGGTCAATCTCGTAGTTCTAGTAGCACTAATGAGCAAGTCGCCATCATCACCCAAAAATTGAATGTGGCATTTGAACAGATAGCAACAATGGAGCAAAAGTTGTCATTTATTAAATCTCAAGGGTATAAGCCATCTGATTCAGTCGACCATGATCAGCTCCACATACCTAATGTAAATACTGTTAGAGACAGTTGTGAAGCTGATGCATATCTTTCTACTATTCCTAAGGTAATCATTACAAACTATGAATTATTATTAAATATATTCCGTGTAATAAATAATTAATAATGTGTAATATTTTCATTTAGGGTTTGCATAAATGTGACTTATTAGTAAATGACCTTTCAAATCTTTTGTTAAAATGAAGGGTCTGCATCAGTCATAGTACCCAAACACAAACAATCCATGAGTACAACTTAGCCCTAAATACATGGCCGGTGAGTATTGACACTCTAATCATTGGTAGTGCGCCCTTGCCTTATTATAAAGAGGGAGATGAGGCAGCTTTAGTGCTAGAAGCTCATGGAAGCTTCGTGCCTTGTCCTACGAATTAGATACGTCTCACTACTGAAGAGGTATTGACATTCGAGCTCTTCATTAGACCTTGTTTAGTAGTTACACTATTTATACCTTTTTCATATATATATTCTCAATACATATTTTGTTTATTATTATCAATTAAGGAATCAAAAAATAGGACTACTCCTACTAATAAAACCAAGAGAGGTACTAGCAGAACAAGCAACAAAAAAGAGGGCCCTACAAAAGGAAAGAGAGCTAAATCTGAAAAATCAATTATCCCACAAAAGATTCCTTCTTCGAAGAAAAGCCAACCTCCACCATCAATAGCTTTATTATATGTCTATGCGCAAAACTACCTTAGGGAGAATTATATTTTCATTGATTGTCATCACTAGTATGTTGGGAGGGACAATGCTACTTACATGGTATCGACAGTTGACATAAGTGACATTTATAATCAGGAATGGATATCAAGCATGAGTGTCACTATCTATATCACGTAAGTATTATTTCATTTTCAGATTTTAGTACTTTTAACTTATAAAATTGGAATTTTTATCAACTCTAATATGAGTTATTAGTTATTAACAAATATGCATTGTTATTGTCGTCCATAGGTTGGTAGCTAGCTGCGCTGTGATGGAGGGAATAATGTCCTCTATTGTGTTTTTGTGCCCATATTACATAGCTTATGTTAGTATAATAAGAGAGGGTCAGCACATAAACTATTTAGTGGATCGCATTTTGATTGTGGGACACAACAAGCTCTATCTCATTCCTCACCTCGCAATTGAATATTGGGTTTTGTATGCCATCTGACCTGATCTTTATAAAGTTTATGTGTTTGATTCCCTTGGAACCCATAACGTGCCTTTTGAAGTCGCTCGTCATAGTGGGAAGGAATTTATCGACATGTTAGTATACTTTGCACTTCTTACTTCATTAGCTTATTTATACATATATTCTACTTTCATTATTTGAGGTATATATACTTACAATATTGTGTATCTAACTCTAACTATTAGGGCGCTACAGATGGCATATCAAAGGAAAGGAGGGAATGGTGTCCGAGACCCAAAGAATCTTCAATATGAGCCAATCATGGTAAGTAGGAAGATAAATATTTTTTATTTTGTTTTAATTCAAATTAATATCTAATAGTTAGAGATCCAACTGAATTCATTTGACAGTGTCAACAACAGCAAAATGGTGATGATTGTAGATACTATTTATGTAGAGCAATGGATTTGATAGTCCAAAATAGATCAGTCAACATAGATCCAAGCCATGTATGTTTTTTTTTCGATATTTTTCCATTAATAAATCATGACATAGATATTTTGTACTTGACCTAAGTACTAGCTGTATATTAATCGAAACTTGGGTGTTGTAGTTTTTTACCAATGACTGTGCACGAGGCCAGTAATACAATGTTGAATTGTTGATGAAATTGATGAAGTTAGAGACCAATTGGCCAAGCACATGCACTCATTCATTCGGTATTAGGTAGGGATCTATATATTCTACATGCATGTTTGGGTTTGTATTTCGTCAAAGTCTTTCGGTCTTCTAGGTTAGATCTATGAACTTTACACTTTGGGGTGTAGAGCTACCAAGTTGTGGTATGGCTACTAATTTTGATTCTTGATTATGTCTGGTGTATTAAGACATGCATACCAATTAGAGATTGATTGAAATTATGGTGTGATTGCAGATTTGCTATGAATTAATGTTGTTTTATAATGTAGATTTGGTAATGATTTTAGTGTACAACTGTGTATATGGGTAGGAACAAAACAGAAAAAAATATTAAAAAAAACTGTAGTTTTAATAACAGTGTATATTAAGAATCGTTATTAAAACCATGTATTTCCTCTCAAATTTATGCTCACTTAATACATATTAGGGTTTAATAAATGCATAATAAATCACCGAAAGCCTAATTGGATGATAGAGTTTTAATAACAGTTTTATGAAAACCGTTATTAAAAAATAAGTTTTAATAACGGTTTTCCTTAAGAACTGTTATTAAAACTATGCATTTAATCTCAATTTTATGCTCATTTAATATGTATTATGGTTTAATAAATGCATAATCAATGACTGAAACCCTATTTTGATTATGTTTTAATAGCAGTTTTTGTAATAACTGTTATTAAAACCTTGTTTTCTACAACAGTTTTTACTTGAAAACATTTATTGAAACCTTGTGTTTAACAACGGTTTTACAGAAGAACCATTATTAAAACATTTTTTTTAACAATAGTTTTTACATCAAAACCGTTATTAAATATGAAGTTTATGCACATATTCATAGGTTTTTGTATATTTTTATGACAGTTATGAGCTGTTATTAAATATTTAATAACGGCCAGTTCCATAACGGTTGAAAACCGTTATTAAAACTATAAAATAACCATTATTTAAGCCCCGTGCTACATGCTTCTTGTAAGAATCAACCGTTAGTTCTATACTCCAGGTTGACTTCATTAGTTTGAATACCGTAGAATAAGTTAATCGATTAACTACAACTTGGTATGAATCAGAACAACTATGGGTCTTTAGTATTCTATCTAAAATTCAATCAATAGACTATTTTATTTCCTCTTAAGGACCTCCAATGACTAAACTAACCCTGTCGGACACTTATGCTCGACCTTTAGCTTTTGACACTTCAAGAGCCTTTCTATGAATTCTACAACATCCTACTTCATACGAGGCCATCAATAGATTCATTTCAAATCCTTTTACAACGTATCCACTTCAAATGGATGGAATAAGGTGCACAATGACCATCCTCTAGAATCTTCATTCTAAAATCTCCACAACTCTACCTAACATACCACCTTCCTTAGAAATGGATACCACCAACCTCAAAACTCTAAAATCCCACTACTCTATCCTTTGATATAGCCTTCTTGATGTGCTCAATCTCGACATCTCTCAGTTGACCAGCTCGAATCTCATTGAGGATGATCGGTGTGATCGAGAGCATTCATCCTTGTCTTAAAATCCCTATACCCAATTATCTCCATGTCCATATCCTAAGGCTGCTGCCAAATCTAGTCTAAAACCACCCAATAAAATAAGGAGTGTGATGTATTTATAGTTAGAGCATCCGCTATGACTTTAGCCTTCCCCTGATGGTAGGTAAACTCTAAATTATAGTCTTTAACCAACTCTAGTCTTCTTCTCAGCTCATGTCCAGCTCACGTTGAGTGATGATGTACTTGATGCACTTAGGATCCATATATAACTTACACTACACTCGATATAAATAGTGTCTCCTTATCTTTAAGGAAAAACCCATCGCAACAAGCTCAAGTTCATCCATTGGATAGTTCAAATCACGCACCTTCAGTTAGCGAGAAGCATATGCCAATACACTCCCACGCTGCATCAACACATACTGAAGGAAAAATTTAGATGCATTGCTATACACTTCAAATCTGTATGTACCCCAAGGCGAGGTTAAAAATGCATCCGAATTCAATATTATCTTAAGCTCCATAAAATTCTTTATGCACTTATCACTCTAATGAAATTATGGTATCTACTTTAATAAGGTAGTCAAAGGACAAGTGATCCTAGTAAAAGGTTGGATGGATCGTTTATAGCAGCTTGTTAACCCTAGAAAATTACGCAGCTTCTTAACATTCATTGGTGCTGACCAATCTAATACAACTCTGACCTTTGAAGGACCCAACAAAAATCCCTCCTTTAAGATGAAATAACCAAGGCCACCTTGTCTAACAAAAAAACTCACACTTCAAGGGCTTGGCATATAATTGATGGTCCTTAACAAATTCCAAGATTGCCTAAGGTGTTACTTGTGTTCCTTATGAGTTCAAGCTTAAATCAAGATACCATTAATGAATACCACAATGAAGTGATCAAGTTACTGCTGGAGGACATGGTTCATTAGAGCCATGAACACCATTGATGCTTTCATGATTCCAAAGGACATCACGATGAGCTCATAATGGTCATAACTCATCTTGAAAGCTGTCTTCAGTATGCCCTTCTCAGAAAAAATCAACTGATGATACCCTAATCTAATATCTATCATCAAAAATAGTGTGGCCCCACAAAACTAATCAACTAGATCATCAATATGAGGAAATGGAAATTGGTTCTTCATCGTAATTATTTTTAGTCCTCGGTAATCAATGCAAAGTTGCAACCCACTATCCATCTTCCTCATAAAAAGGACTAGTGCTCCCTAAGGGGATACACTCAATTGAATATACCCCTTCTTCAATAACTCCTCTAACTAAGTGTGCAACTCTTCCTAGTCATTCAGCATTAGAAGATAAGGGACCTTCAACACAAGCTCTATTTTGATAGAAGGTTTATCTCACACACTAGTGGCATAACTGAGATCTCATCAGGAACACATTGGGTGACTCTCATACCACTAGTATATCCTCAATAAATAACTCTTTAACTTCCAAATCCTAAGAAATACACAAAAAGAGAAGGTACCCTTTCCTTGCTAATATACCTAGCATAACTATATACACTATCCTCATTAAGGGCCTAAGCTTGCATCTCCATTAAGGTACCCTAGCACCCTTTAGTCCTTTTAGAACCACACTCTCCTCTACACAATCAATCATAACTCGATATCTTATTAGCAAATCTAGCATAAGGAATACATCAAAGTTACAATGCTTAAGCACTATGAGGTCTACCAAAAGTTCAATTTGGATAATAACGAAGGCAACATCTCTATACAGCTAAGGGAAAGGAATTTTATCCCCAAATGGAAACAAAATGAATTATCTATTCTTACAGAAGGAATAATATTTGTCCTAGCTACAAAGTAGTAGACACAAAGGAGTATGAAGAAATCGAGTCAAATAATATGTAAGTAGTAAGCGAAGAAAGTGTGAATATACCATTGATGATATCTGTCTTCCTATTAGCCTCTAACTGACTCATCACATTCAAGTGGTTGGATGAATGTAGTCCTCAAGCACTACCTAAACCTTGTCCATTTAAAAAGAAGGGGGCCTCTATATCCTCTACTTTGGAGTAGCCTTGCATGATTGAATATCTGTCGATTGAGCTCTGTAAAGTAAAGGTGTATATGCCACCGTACCCTATGAATTCACTTTCCCTTATAGGACACTATCCCTAATGTTACGACACTCAAACCAATTGTTCTCCATCTAGTTGTGTTCGTGGCGCTGAAAGTACAAGCCAATATAATCATTCCCTAGGTGTTTCTTACCACATTAGCAAAAAAATGAAACCAAACTAGCTAACTTAATTGCCCTCTATAGCATGGTACTATCCCTAATTATGAACTACTTGAAGCGTAAAAGCACTTTTCTACTCTTTGGTGACAACCGCCCTTAAACCTTCACTTGGCCCCGGATTTGGCACCATGGGCCTACGTAATTACCAATAGCTCTAAGATAAAATTATACATGGCATACATGTCTTGTGCACTATTCTCCACCAACATCTTCTATAATCTGAGACTTAACTCCAACTAATATAAGTGAACTTTCATCCTCTCATCAGCATTAACCTTTAGAGCAAAGCAAATAAGTTCTAAATAGTAGTTGTAATACTCTTCCACTATATGCAAGTAGGGTAGAAACATACACTTAGCATCTCAATGAAGATCTCCCACTGATATGTGGTGGCTCCCTTTGGTTGCTAACCCTTTCACCACTCGTCAACACAACCCCTCAAGTGGAGTACCCACAACATCCACTTACCTACTCTCTAGGAAACCACTAGCCACAAAAATCTTCTCGAAGTCCCTCAACTAGCATTCTACTTTATCTGAGTCCTCCTTACCCTTAAAGATCAAAGGATAATGAAAATAAACCCTAAGAAGCTAATCCTTAGGTGGTAAAACCAGAAAGGAGTGGCGAAGGCGGTTAAGGATCTTCCTTAGGATAAACATATCACTTCATGAACGTTCCCACAATCACCATAAAATGCTTGAGATACCGATTCATAGCCATCAATGTTTTAGAATGGTAAATCACATTAGAAAAGGATCGACTACTAGCTACATAAGTAGTGCACATGGAGGTAGCATATTACACATAAGGCCATAAGTTAGTTCTATCTTTTAAATTAAGGCTAACACCTAACCCAAACCAACATTCACTTGCAGGCTAAACCGGATTCTATAAGTTTGGATAAGAAATTCCTTTTTGTAAAATAGCATCAAGATTTGAAACCATAGGCTCTAATGCCAACTTGTAACATCCCTTATGTTTAGATTAGAAAATTTCATTTCTAAGATAATGTAGAACCATATAAAAACTAAAACCGGTGAATGTTACAGCAACATCAACCATGAGAGGTGTGATCATCACCAGCCCATGCCTGATGCAATGCAAAACTGAATAATGAATGAAAAGATGCATACTCATAATATTAATAAGAGCATGTAATCTAAATTCCAAACCATGCAATTACTCACATAACCAATCAATGGGTTTAATGAACCGATTGACTTATTTGGGTAAAACATTACCTAGACATGCGATGCACAAAAACAAAATTTACCAAACATTACCATAGTAATCCTAGCATACTTCTATGTCATAAAACATATAAAAAGACATGTTGCATACATAGATGCATATGGACACATAATAATGTAGACATTAAAAGGAATTATGCATAAAATCAAAGAAACCCAATAATGCTTAATCTTAAAATAAAATCTACCTCATACTCAACTTTTAGGATAAAATTAGGCCATGCCCAACATAAAACACACAAAGCACATAGAACCTCAATATGAAATAAAACCTCATTTATATTAAAGATAAGAATTCCTTATCTTGAAGCAATTCTTTTAGCAATAAAAAATCCTAATTTATGGCTATCTAGCAGGACCTCAATTCCTAAGACAATCAAAGTCAAAAAAATTAAAACTCTATTAAAAATCAAAGAAAAATCAAAAGAAGAATAAAAATAAGATATAACCAAACCTTTTTTCAAATATAGAATGCCAAGGAAAATAAACTAAAATCATCAACCTTTCTCAAAATTAAGTCCTTCCTGATTAAGAGAAATAAAAGAGAAGAAACACCAAGACTACAAGAAGAAGAAGAAAAGGGAGATAATGCTCGACCTAAAAAGGGAAAAAACTAGGGCAAGTCTCAATTTTTTCTTTATATAGAGGAGAAAGGGAATAATGAAGAGATTCTCAATACTTTGGAAAATCTTCCACCAAGAAAAGGGAGAAGAGAGCAAAAATAAAAGGTGAGAAATAAGAATGGATCAAGAATGAAGGGCATAGAGGTGAGGGTTTATTGACATTCATAGGAGAGAGTAAGATGAGATTGATATAGATGAGTGTGGGTAACTAAGAGGTAAGGGTAGACATAATGGAGTGATGGGGGATTAAGTGTAGTCTGTAAGGGGCATGGGCAATAAGTAGGTAAGCAAAGGAATAGGAGAATGATGTCAACCAAGCACCCCAGCTGTAAAGAGAGAGTAGGATAGGTCAAGCAGAAGAAAGAAAGTGAAGCATGACTCAAATATGCTTTTTGGGACAATATAAAAAATTTAAATCATAGGATGATCTAAATAATGTGAATACAATCCTAAAGCACCAAGATATGTTTATTAGCACAAATGAATTCTAATTAGAAGATCTCAAAAACATCAGAAAGGAATTTGAATCAAAATTAGAAAAAGATTTGAAATCATAGAACAACTAATTGATTGATTTAGGCAAACAAGTTGATGGGTTTTTTGAGAACAAAATTGTTAATTTCAAAGCGTACTAGTCAATTTTTACAACTGAAATTCACTTTTTTATTATAATTTCAAGCCCATTCCAAAACTAAAACCAATTTAATTTATACTAACATAATTTTTTTAAATATTTTGAAGGATTTTAAGACAGGGTATTATAGTCTCTATCCTCTAACTAAAACTCAACTTCCACTTAGTCTAAAGCACTATCTTGCTCCTCATTCATAGTGACACCATCATAAGACTCAACCTTCTAAAGGAACACAAACTCATTAATGGTAACATCCATGTTGGTCATGAACTTTGATACAGTTAGGTCCCACAACTTATACCCCTCTCTCCAATTGTAAATCTAAGAAAGATACACTTCTGACCTCTAGGTTCATGTTGATCATCATTTACATAAGCATAAGTAGAGTAACTAAATACATGCAAATTAGAGTGATTAGTTAGCTTACTAAACCATAAATTGTCAAGTGTCTTCAAATAAATAGACCAATTTGGTGACTGTTCACCAAGTTTGGTTCTAAGTAAATTGCCTCAACTTAAAACTCTCTACGTATCCCTCCCTATGATAACTTGTAATATGAATTCTCTAATAGGGTTATGTTCATCAACTTAGCAAACCCATTTTTTATGGTCTTCCAACATAGGTGCGGTGTCTTGCTATTCCATGTTATTAGCAACAATTAGTGAAACTCTACTTAATAAACTCAAGACTATTATCTATCTTATGACACTTAACTTACTTCTCAATATGTTTCTCTAGAAAGGTCATTCAGCATTTTGAAAAATAAAAAACATCAATATTATGCTTTAAGCAATAAAACCATACCTTCATAGATAAATTATCAATAAATGTGAATAAGGATCGCAAACTAATTTTGAAGACCACTCTTGCTATACCACACGAGTTTGGATGGACATACTTAAGAGGCCCACTCAAACTATGCTTCGCTATTGAAAAGTTAACCCTCTTATGCTTGTCAAAGACAAACTACCCATAGAATTCCATAGTAGCTATACTCTGTCCATCTAGTAGCCGTATATTAGACAACTCAATCAGACCCTTGATAATCAAATGTCCCAGTCTCATGTGTCAATGTCATGTAGCATACAAGTTTGATAATCTTGACAATGTCATAGTAGTTGTCCCTACTAAAATGAAGCCTACAAACTCATACATTGTCTTGAACTACATCCTCTTCATCGCTACCAAAGTCCCTTTCTTAACTTTCAACCATCCTCAATAACACATCAGTACCCATTATAATCCAAGGAACTCAAAGAGATGATGTTTCTAGTTATCTCCAGGGCATGTGTCATGAACACACAATTATGCATCCTCACCTTCACCATCATAATCCTAGCAACATTGCTAGTAGCATCGTTGCCTATTAAGATAACTTCAACCTAAGGCACCATGAATATCTAAAACCATGATGCAGGAGCATACATTGAATATAATGATTGTCATATTCAATCTAATCCTCAAGGTAAGGAATATGATTTAGCTTTCTTAATGTTGGAGCCTATCTTGATTAATATTCTTCATAATTCTAATGTGCTTGACATTGAAAAACATTCAAGTTATTCTTGTAGGTATGTCACATATTTGCAAGAAGATGATGTTCATACACATTGATATGTACAAGTATTCCAAGGCATGCAAGGCTATGACATACATGGGATGATACATTACAACAAGAGATAAAGTGATGATATTCATTATTTGTATAAACTTGTTGTAAACCCTAACCCTAATTATATTTTATGTAAGTTAGGTTATGTCTATAATTTCATGTATGTATCTTAGTCAATTGTATAGCTTTGTACTATTAATCCTTAGTATCATTTAACCAATGATATTATGCTTTAGACTAAGGTTAATATGTAATTAATTCAACCATGATTAATGGGATGAATTAAGGGACTAAACTCGGCTGGTTTAAGCTAGTCACCATCGAGCTTATTCCTTCTCCTAAATAAACCATGTTGTGCGCAGCTTTGTGGGCAAAATATTGAATGAAAATTTAGATCAAACTTTGACCAAGATAGCTAAAGTCTAATCCTCCCTTTTGGGTCTAAATTGAGCAAGGAAGATCTTGGATAATCCTTCCTCAAAAACTATCTTAAATCTCGACATATTTGAAGGTTATACAAATCTGTCAAGTACCTTCAACGTGTATGTTCAATTTCTTCATCCATTATCCACCAAATCACTTCATTTATTTTGCATTAGATCATGGGTGACAGATTATACTAAAAATGTCAATCCAACCATCCATTAATTTGATAAAAACCACATCATTTTTTGTATTAAAGCTTCATTTGTTCAAAGCTGATACAACCAGTGATTTCTACCAACCTAAAATCGTGTTGTGTTCTTTCACCAATAACTCAATGGCTACTCCACCATTTCTTTTAATTATTGATTCTTGATGAAATTCTTTAATTTTACTTGAATTTATTTCTCAAATTTCTTGCAATCTTGCAACGATCTTGTTATATTTTCCCTCAACTTTCCACATAAAATACCAACAGAGTTCGAACGCCCAACAACACCAGTCTGGTTTGTCTGTTTGCCACGATCGTGTGTGCCTCTCCAGCACTTGATTTCTATTGTATTCTAATCTCTATTAGTGTGTGATAAATTTTATGACAACCCCTTTCAAGTTCTCTTCAAGAAAGCAAGCAGAAAAGCCTCAAAGTGTTCAACATCCCTGGATAGTTCTCAATCGCCCGAAACAGACCTGGAACTTGCAAGCCCAATATTCGATTCATTTCTCATCCATTTCTCTCAAGAAATTATTCCATAATCTACCTATGGATCTCCTCTACATTTCCTATGCAGACTTCAACATGAATCTCCCACTGGAAGACAAGTTTTTGTTGAAAATACATAAATATGTTCTATGATTTTATGTGAAGCCTGATATTGACCTGGAACTTGCAGGCCTAATATTTGTTTCATTTCTCATCAATTTCTCTCAATAAATTAGTCCTTCGCCTATCTCTAGATCTCCTCTACATTTTCTATTCCAACTTCAATACAAAAATCCCACTGGAAGACAAGCTTTTGTTGACAACACAGAAACATGTTCTATGATTTTATGTGAATCATTTTCACACCTATTATTACTAACCTTTCATTGTTTGTGTGTACCTACGTGTAGTGCCTATTCTTGGGGCTAAAAGATCTCCTTTGTGCCTAGATAAAGACTGCAGGTAGTGTTTGATATTTGCTTTAGAATTAGAAATTGGTTTGTGCTTTGTTTGGTTGTAGGCAAAACACATCCACCACCTACACTTGTGGAAGATATATTGTGTGCAACAAGTAAGGTTGTGTGTCAACCTTCACCATGGCTAGTGAAGAGGTGCGTCCCCTAGTAGAGTCCATCACAAGCCTCACCACACGCATGGATGCCCAACTACAGACTCAAAACACTTTGTAAAGTCAACTCCAAAGTGTAGAAGTAAAGTTAGCCAACCAAGAGAAGTATAAACCATGGGAACCTCGAATGGAAACCACACATGATAGTGTGGAGGGGAGAATGAAGCCGATTTACCATGCCAAGAATAGATGTGGAGCTTTCAATATTTCTCATCATGAAGTTGGAGAAGAGGAGGAAAATTCTTTTGGCTCAAGCAACCAAAGAAGAGCACCTACATTCCATGTAAGAAATCCACACCATGAAGAACAAGGTATTAAACTTGAACTTCCTGAGTTTTATGGTGATTTGAATGTGGAATGATTTTTTGAATGGTTACATGATATTGAGGCTATTTTTGAATTTAGAGAATACGATGATGATAGAAAGTGCAAATTAGCTACTCTAAAGTTCAAAAAGTTTTCTTGAATTTGGTATGATAACTTAAAGCGAACTAGAGAAAGACAAGAGAAGTCTAAAATCAAATCTTGGAAAAAACTTAAAAAGCACTTAAGGAATAAATTTGTTCCTTGAGAATATGAACAAGATATGTATGTTAAAATGACTACTCTATGGTAGGCTTATTTAGTATAGAAGAATACACTAGAGAGTTTGAGAGACTAGCCATTATTTGTGATGTTCATGAAAGAAAAGAACAAAAATGTGCTAGATACTTAGGTGGCTTGAATAATTTAATAAGAGACAAGTTTGATATGTACTCTTATGACTCTCTTGATGACTTGATAAAATTGGCTTTGAAAATTGAAAGACAAACCAAAACAACAAAAGCCTATGTTAGGTCTAATGCTTCTACTCGACTAAACCCTATTCTAACACCTTTACCCCCTAAATCAATATTTTCATATGATAAAAGGAATAACAAAGATGATAAAGGTTAAAATAAGGTTGTTGAAATGGCTAATAAACAATGTTTCAAATGTAAAGGATGTGGACATTTTGCTATAGATTCTCCTAACCAAAGAGCCTTCACCTTATATAAAATAGAAAACATGGAACCATGTAGTGATGATGAATTAGAAGTTGAATCTCCTAATGAAATATTAACTATGGAAGAAGAAGGATACCCCTACTTTGTAATTCAAAGAGTCTTACAAATACAACCTAGTATTACACCTACTCAAAGGGAAAATATTTTAAAAATTAAGTGTAAAATAGGTGATATGGTTTGTAGATTCATAATTGATAGTGGTTCATGTACTAATATGGCTAGTGAGGCAATGGTTAAGAAACCTGGTTTGGAAACTACTAATCATCCTAAACCCTATTCTTTACAATGGTTAAACAATGATAAAGGAGCTAAAGTAAACAAAATAGCTTTAGTCATATTTTCTATTAGAGACTATCATGATGAATTTCTATGTGTTGTTTTACCTATGGATGCTTGTGGCTTACTTTTGGGTAGACCATGGCAATTTGATAGAAAAGCAAATCATGATGGGGTAACTAATGAATATGTGGTGAAAAAGGAAAAACAATTATATAGGCTCAAACCTTCTTTATATGATCATATGCCCTTGAGTGATGATAAAAAAGAGATTATTTTTACATGAAAAGGCTATGGAGAAATGTATACAAGAAGAAGGAATTTGTTATGCTATAGTTTCTAAAGATTCTAAACCTGAAAAACAACAACTTGAAAATCCTAATCTGATTAAGTTTCTTGATGAGTATAATGATGTATTTCCTGATGACTTGCCTCCTGGATTTCCACCTAAAAGAGGTATAGAACATGCTATTTATCTTGTTCTAGGTATGCCTATCCCTAATAAACCAACTTATAGATGTAACACAGAAGAAGCTATGGAATTACAAAAATAAATACAATAACCTATGGATAAAGGATTTGTGAAAGAAAATATGAGTTTTTGTATAATCCTTTCAAGTACTGCTTATGTCAAGTTTATGAGTTATTTCTGGAAAACTTTATGGAATATGCTTAGTGTGTATGGTGTGAAGCCTAACATGCCTATTAACATGATTCTGTTAAAAAAAGGAGATTTGCAAAACTATGAAGCTAAAGAGACAATATAAGTTTGTCAACAACTTCATGAGAAAATCAAAAATAATATTGAAAAATCTAATGCCAAGTATAAAGCTCAAGCGAATAAGCACAGAAACACTTATGTGTTTTCTCCTGGTAGCTTAGTTTGGTTACATTTACGTAAAGAGAGATTTCCTAAATTATGTAAAAACATACTAATGCCAAGAACCGATGATCCATTTAAAATACTTAGGAAGTTTGGAGATAATGCTTATGAACTTGAACTTCCAGATTCTTATGGCGGAATTTCAAGAAATTTTAATGTTGGTGATTTGTCTCCTTATTATTCTGATGAAAATTTGAGGGCAAATTCTTCTCAACTTCGGGAGTATGATGCAGAAGCATACATTGAACATAATGATTGTCATATTCATTCTAATCCTCAAGGTAAGGAAGATGATTTAGCTTTCTTAACTTTGCAATATTCTTGATAATTCTAATATGCTTGACATTGAAAAACATTCAAGTTATTCTTGTAGGTATGTCACATATTTGCAAGAAGATAATGTTCATACACATTGATGTGTACAAGCATTCCAAGGTATATAAGACTGTAACACCCCTAAAATTCACTACTGAAAAATTTCGTTTTATGAAAAGATAATTGCAGAAGCAGATAAATAAAATGTGAACTTTGGGAGTATTACCGCCACACTTAGTACTAGACCGGTTCACTCATACCGTTCCACTACCAAGTGCTAAGGCTAAGAAAATGAAATACAGCTTGAAATAAATTCAACACACACAAATCAGAGTAGCGCATCAAGTCGTTTACAGGAATAAAATCCACCGATGGTGGTTACAATAACAATGTTAACATTAAAACTAGGAGTTAAAAAAAGAGAAGAGGAAACCCTAATGGTACCGGATAACTCTTTACTCTCTTTCCCGTAGCCCACTTGAGTAGCACCTGAAAATACCTGCAAGGGCACTGCCCATTGAATAGGTAGGGGCCCCATAAAGGGAATCCCTTCAGTACTACGGTACTGAGTAACCCTTTAATACCACACTTAAAGACAAGCCCGCATACGGCACATAATGCAACTACACACATAATTAATGAGAGGTGCATACATAACAATAACATACATAATAATTTATAAGTCACAATCGATACTTTGGGCCTTAAGCCATGTCATAGTGTAAGATCAATATATTCGGCCTTAAGCCATGATTCCGTCATCATTCCATCAATATCATATTTTGTATCTATGTGAGTACGAGAACCCCACTATTATAGCCGGTGGACCGGAAAGTATACACTCAGGGCAGAACGCCTCTAACCACTATTATTGCCGGTGGACCGGAAGATAAACACACAGGGCAGAACGCACCTGACCACTATTATTTGTCGGTGGACCAGTCTGGCCCCGACTCACATGGTGTTCCACTATAAGTGATTAGTATTTTTCCATAATCTTATTCACATACATAACTGATTTTATTGAGCTCGGGACCCCCACTATTATTGCCGGTGGACCGGAATACATATAACTCATCATCCAGGGCACAACGCTCCTGGCCACTATTATAACCGATGGACCGGGATATATAAGAATCTTCATCCAGGGCACAACTCCTGGCCACTATTATAACCGGTGGACCAGTACTCATAATCATATACTAGGGCAACACGCTCCTGGACCACTATTATATCCGGTGAACCACTACTCAATATCACATACCAGGGCAACACACTCCTGGACCACTATTATAACCGGTGGACCGGTAATCAATATCATAATCATCTGGGCCCGGCTCATTAATATTCCACTTTCAATTATAGTATCTTTTCTTTCTTTAATCAGCACATCAACCATATTTATTTGCCTCGAACGGGAGATCAATAACCCGGGACACAAAGGTACACCGGTCGTACCGGTGCACATCAGCTACTCAGTACCCTTCAACCATGAACCCAAGGACACAAAGGTACCCTGGTCGTACTGGTGCATAAAGCTAACTCAGTACCCTACCGACAAGGACACCTAATCCATAAGTATGCATACCCCCTAACTAGGTTCGTAGAGCTAGAAAGAGTAAGATATAGGGCCTGGCTGGGGCACAAAGGCACACCAGCAAATACCAGAATAATCGTGGACTAAACCACGTCCTTAGGGTAGCGACCCCTAAGGAGTCACCATTCCCGATCTCGAGGTCTTTCACTTTAAGTAATAGTGTCTTAATTAAGGTGATCACGAAAAGCACGATAATCCGTTACTTATTCACTTTCAATCGTTCAGATATCATTCATCATTTCTTATTCAAATGATTATCCGGGATATCACAGAGAAATCATTAAGGCCAGATTAATTATCAAATACTTTTACCTGGCTAATCAACATTATTTAATCATATTAATGTTCCACAATCTCAAAGACATGTTAGGTACAAACTACTCATTTTTCCTTCACCTATATAATTGTTAAGTATCCCTTCCTTACTTGATAAATTACCATATTACCCTTAAGGTTGCATAATTACCAAATTATCCCTTGTCCACTTTAGATTACCAAATTGTCTCCTACACTTTTTAGATCACCATTCACCCCTCATAACTACTACACTTATCATATTTCCCATTTGGTTGGTTATATTACCAAGTCGCCCTTCTCCTTTGTTAAAATTACATAATTGCCCTTGAGTTGGATAAATTGCTAAATTACCCTCCTGCATTATCATGATTACTATTTTGCCCCTTTAGTTGATTAAATAATTATCACTTCATCCTTTAATCGGCTAAATTACCAAATCGCCCCTTTAGTTGAATAAATTACCAAATTGCCCTTCTCGTTTATCATAATTACCATTTTACCCCTCTCAATTATTTTAATTGCCATTTACCCTTTTTAATTATCATAAATCCCAAATTACTCTTCTTCATAATTATCAATATTAATTTACCCTTCTCAATAATCATAATTACTATATTACCCTTCTCCATTATTAAAATTACCATAATGCCCTTTAATTGGTTAATTTACCAAATTACCCTTCTATAGTATCATACTTATCCAATTACCCTTCTACAATCATAATTTAATTACTAAATTATCTTTTATCGTTATCATAATTACCAAGTTACCCCTTATTCCCAAGTTTACCATGGTATCCTTTTATTTACAAAATTACCATTTTACCCCTTACATCCAATTTTACCATATTACCCTTTTGCTTTTAAATTACCGTAATACTCCTTTTACTTTACAAATTACTATTTCACCGTTTTATATCCAAAAAATACCATTTTTATCTTTCCCTACAAAATTACCATTTTGCCCTTCTTTTCCAAAATTACCATATTACCCCTTACTTATAAATTACCTTTTTGCCATTCACTTATACAATTACCATATTGCCATTTATTTATGAAATGACTATTTTGCCCCTCTACCTCCAAAATTACCATATTAACCCTTTTACTTACAAAATTACCATAATGCCCTCCTTCATCCAAAATTACTATTATGCCCCTACTTCCAAAATTACCATTCTTACCACTTACTTATAAAATTACCATATTGCCCCTTGACTCCAAAATTGCAGCTTTACCCTTTTCTCCCAAAAATTACCATGATACCCCTTTTCTTATAAAATTATCACTTTGTCATTTTTAATCATAAAATTACCATACTATTCTTTTATCTCGAAAATTACCTTCATACCCTTCTTTCTCACAACTTACAATTTTATCCTTTTTACTTATAAAATTATCATCTCACCCCCTTCCCTTTGAAATTACCAAAATACCCCTTTTGTTTACAAAATTACCAAAATGCCCTCTTTCACTTATGAAATTTCCATTTTTATGAATTTACCAACACTACATAAGATAATATTATTAATACTTCATTTTTAACATCTAAGTCCAACAACATGTCATTATTCAACATAAAACTCATTAGCAACTACCTACATTAGGTCACCTACTACATAAGCAAAATTATTAAAATACCCTTAGGCAATAATATTACTCGTGCATTAGCAACATAATACATCATAAACAAGCATTTAACATTTCCATAAATAATCAAGCTCCTTCCTTAATTAACTACATATGGCACAAAAGTTATCATGCTTTTCCTTCTTATCAAAAATATAAGAAACCATGTACATATCATGCTAAGCACACCAAACATGCATAAAATCATACTAAACCCCTAATGTGCTAGCATGCGTTTTTCCATATATTTAAGGGAGGATTAACGGTTAGCTTAATCCCGCAAAATATCAAATCTTACCAAGCATATTTAGCAACACAACACCTAAAAATAATATCCATCATTATTGTTAGAAATAAGAAGTTAAAAAGGATAAAACTTTATAAAACAAATTTATTTAATAATAATACACTTTAATTAAATGTGGATATACCTCAAAACTTTTCCAAATTAAATCCAAAACAAGGAGGAGCTCACGCTGCATGAGCAGCGTGAGTTTTATGCATAATCATGGGGAGAAAAGGGCTCAAAGAGGGTGAAGGAAGCAAGATTTATCATCTTCGGGTTAGGATCTTTAGGCTAGAAAAGAAGGTGGTTAGGGGAGGTTCTAAGGCAGGGGAATGGTGCAGAAGTGAAGAGGGGGTGTAGGTGGAGAATAAGGGTGGTTTCACGGCGGCATAAGGAGGCGGAGACGGCGGCGGCGAGGCGGCGAAGTTGGCTGCCAAGCAGGTTCGAGGGCGAGGGGCTGAGAAGGAAGGAAAAGGAGAGGAAAAAATGGAGGGGTTAAAGGGCTGTTTTTGGCTAACTAATGCATGACGGTTGTAGAGGGGGTTGCAGGGTCTTGAATGGTGGCTTGGGTGGCGGAATAGGCGGCCGGACGGCGGCGTAAGGAGGGGTTTCAGGTGGGTGTCGAGAGGGGTGAAAAACCGGGAGAAAAAGAAGAGGAGAGGAAGAGGGAGTTGCGGGGTGGCTTGGATGGTGTTGGGGCGGTGCAAGGTTGAGATGGAGGGTGGCAGGGAGAGGTGCAGGGGGTTAGTGAGGCGGCAGGAGCGGCGGACGGTGGTGGCGATGCAAAAACAGGGTGGAAATGGGAGAGGAAGAAAATGAGAGAGAGAAGGGAGGATCGGGGGTGAGGGGCTCGACAACAATGGGCAGGGAAATGGCTGAAAGGGGAGAAGAAAAAGAGGAGGAATGGTAGGGGGATAGGGGCTGATCGAATGGCAGGCTTAGGGTGGCAAGGCATCGCAGGGTAGCAGGGGGAGGTTGACGAAGAGGGGTAAGCGAAGCCATGCGGGACGGGGTGCATGGCTGCCCAGTTCTAATTTGGTGAAAGATGCAGGGGAGAGAGAGAGGAGGATGCAGGTGGTGGCAGAAGACGGTGCAGGCGGTGGCGGCCGGCGTCTCGGTGGTCAGGCATGGCGGCAGGCATGGTGATGGCGACGAGTCAGGGGGCGGCTGGGTCGAGAGTCGAGACGTTAGGAGAAGAAGAAATAAGGGAGCAGGCCGGTCGGGGAAGGGAGAAGAAAAAAAGAGACCGGCCGACCGGTCCAGGGGAGAAAGGAGGGCTGGGTCGGTCGTGCGTGTGGGGGGGGAGAATGGGCCGCTGGCCCAGGCGCACGGAGGGCACAAACCTGGCAGCCCGAGCCAAGGAAAGGAAAAAAGGAAAAAGAAAGGAAGGGGAAAAGGAGAAAAGGAGAAGGAAAAAGAAAAAGAAAAAGAAGGAAAAATAGAAAATAGGGAAAACAATTTAATTTAATTTAGAAAATAATAAAATATAATATTTTGATAAATTATTTAATTTAATAATTTAATTCGATATAATTAAATATATTGGCTCAAAAGGATGATTTTTGTAAAATATTAGTTTGAAAAATTATTTAAATAAAACAATATGATAAAATAACAAAATATTTATTTTTAATTTATTATAAACTCCTATCCGCATTTACATACTCAAAAATCCATAAAATAATTACAATAAGTAATTTTAAAAGCTAATTTATTTCAAATAATAGCTATTTATTAAATTAATAGTTTTATAAAATTTTGGGGGATTACAAAGGCTATGACATACATGTGATGATACATTACCACAAGAAATAAAGTGATAATATTCATTATTTGTATAAACTTGTTGTAAACCCTAACCATAAGTATATTTTATGTAAGTTAGGGTATGGTTATAATTTCATGTATGTATCTTAGTCAATTGTATAGCTTTGTAATATTAATCCTTAGTATAATTTAACCAATGATATTATACTTTGGATTAACTTTAATATGGGCTTAATTCAACCATGATTAACGGGCTGAATTAAGGGACTAAACTCAACTGGTTTAAGCTAGTCACCACCAAGCTTATTCCTTCTCCTATATAAACCAAGTTGTGCGCAGCTTTGTGGGCAAAATATTGAATGAAAATTTAGATCAAACTTTGAGCAAGATAGCTAAAGTATAATCCTCCCTTTTGGGTCTACATTGAGCAAGGAAGATCCGAGATAATCGTTCCTCAAAAACTATCTTAAATCTCGACATATTTGAAGGTTATACAAATCTATCGAGTACCTTCAACATGTATCTTCAATTTCTTTGTCCATAATCCACCAAATCACTTCATTTCTTTTGCATTAGATCGTGGGTGATAGCTTCTACTACAAATTTCAATCCAACCTTCCGTTACTTTGATAAAAACCACATCAAACCAAATCTGATTAGGACATATATGGTAAGAACATAAAAAATCTAAGATGATCTTGTGATGCCTATTAGTGGCCATCAAGATATCTCTATTACTATCATCATAGGCAGCTGTAACATCATCCTTTATACCAAATGTGTCGGCAGACATACCATTTGCTTCTTGTTGGGATAAAACTTCCTAATATGCTTCTTCTTGTGATACCCATATCATGTCACATTATTTTGCCAACAGTTTGCTTAGATTTAGACTTATGACTGTCACCAAACCCCTACTCCTATATCCTCCCCATGGCTACCAGTCCTTCAATATACAAGTCCCTAAAAGCATTGCTACCACTAAACTGACTATTAGTCAGCTCCCATTGTAGAAGGATACATTTTACATCCTAAAGGACTAACTCATCCTTCCCATATAAAATAGACTACAAATGCATAAAGCTTGTAGGTAAATGACATAAAAAAATAATAGCTAAATCTTCATTGTCTAATTTAACATTTATATTATGAAAATCCATAACTATAGAATGACTTTTCAAAGATTGACCCCAATCTAACTTCAGGTCATAAAGTCAACTCTTCAATAGTAGTCAATTTGCTACTAATTTTGTTGTATATAATGACTCAAGGTGAAACCACAAGATAGTCATTGATGATTCCTTTGTAACTTTCAACAATACCGCCTTCGACAAACATAATTGTATGGTAGAGAGTGACTTTAGATCTAATTCTTCAAATCATTAATCTGTAACCAACTCTAGCTTGTTTGAATGATTTTATAACACTTTCTCTAATCTATTTTGAATTAGAATTTTCCACATCTTCCATTTTCATAATCTAAAATTGATAGATTAATTAAACTTCTCAGTATCATATCTTTTACCTCTCCTGATTACCAAATCTCTTCAACAATACAACTATGACACCAAATTGTTATGAAATAGCATGGATTAAAAGGATCCAACTAAATTAGAATTAAAAAGAGTATGAACAATTAATGATTAAATCACAAAATAGAATAATTGAAGCAAAAATAGAGATATTTTTTTATACTCTTGTGTAATTATAGGATGATTAAACTAATTAATTAATTAATTGCTCTAATCTATAAATTTCATTAAATGGAGATTTTTATGGAGAAAAAGAAGAAGTTGGGCTTTACAAATTTTTGTCTAGGGTTTCACCATGCCTCCTTTTATAAAAGATAAAACATTATAGGGTAAAATAATATATTTGGGATTTACTCTCAACTTTAATTCGAAAACACATTAGAGTATTCAATGAGAAACACGGTACGTGTTAAAAAATAACCAGCCCCCATGGTTCTCACACTGTTCAGCATTCTACACTTAACTTCTTAAAAACATGCATGAACTAACATAATGTTATATTGTGTTTCAAATACCTAGTCAAAGCTCACACTCCATTAATTCAGAAGCTCGATCTAATGTCTTTCCTCGAGCTATCTAAAGGGTTGACATGAAGACTATTGATTTGTATACAATTGATCACATGTACTCTGAGTCACCTATGAGATTTAGAATCAACATCTTCATATATATGTGCACATGTCAAGCTATAGCCAGGTTGCTCTAAGATATAGATCTCTCATCTTGATGATCCTCTAGGATTTTATAGTAACATGTAGTGATTTTTGTGCTACCCAACATCATAATGGTAGGATACTAGCTACACCTACAGCACAACCTCTATCAATAAATGGAGATCCCATCCCTATATTGTCGCATAACCCAAAAGAAACTACTGATCTCTCATCCAATAGTGGAGATATTACATCTATTGGTATCCTATCTCCCTTTATTACTCCTCCTTCTATCAACAGTTAGAGTAGAGTGACCATGGCTAGAATTTTAAGTCTGGATGTATATATGTTAGTCACCAAGTTGGATTCCATTTAGAGGCATAAGGAGGTGTTTGAGATTGATATACGTGTTTTAAAATCAAAATTATATCAAAATATTGAGCCATATCATTCAAATATGCCATAGGATGCTATAGGGAGAGAATCATGAACAAAAGTTGGCGATGTTGAGCTCAAGGTACAAAATACATAGGATGTTGATACTACATGCAAATGGATAGGTATACTACCTACTACTGATCCACTTATATCATATCGCATTGTGGATGAGCCACTCATCAAGTCTACTCAAATTTGTTAGCATGTTGGTCAAACTGTTAACTCTATGGACATTAAGAGAGAGGAAATAAAAATCCTATAACCACCAAATTTTGTCAAAACCCTACCATTTGAGCCACCTTTGTCCATTCCAAGCACTTATAGTTTTGATCTAGACTCTATATAGCTCTTGGTCATATTATTGTGCATACCTCATTTTTTATGGTGGTTGAGTCATACTTTTATTAATAGATTATATGGTTATATGAGCTTATTTGAAAGTGCAGTATGATGATGATATGAATATAAATGTATCTTAGTTTCATAGTTAACATTAGTTGTACTTTGTAGTATATCATCTTACATACTCTCTTGTACATTACATATATATATATATGAAATAATTTGTCTTACATACACATTGTTTATCTCTCATTTACTCTTGTATATACTAACCATTTTATATGAGTTGGATATTCTTAGCAGAGAGTATCTTGTACTTAACCAAAATTATGCTAATCTTCATGTGTTTATCTATGCAATTGCTCAAGGTAAGATCTCCCTTTTATTTAGCATATCATCTCCCTTGTATACCAATTCTTTGCACTGGGTCCCTTCTCACTATTTGTTGATGACAAAGAAAAAAGAGAAATATAGTAATAAGAATAATAATTGTAAATGGTAAGCAATAGGTCTCTTTTTTTTTATTCAATCTCATCCTAAACCTTTTAATATTATCATTTTATGATTTTTGTCGTCAGAAATAGATGATTATTAAGCTTTGAGGTCAATTAATTTCTTAAACCTTGTTTTAATGATAACAAATGGGTTAAAAGGGATTAACATGTTTATTTAAGTGTGCATTAATTATTTTGGTCACAAGGATGTGAAAACATGCTTATCTAAATCAATTCCTTAGTTTAACATTTAAAAGAGCATTATAATTTCAAAGTACAATAGAAGATTATATCAAGCAATAAAGACTCATGACCTCAATGTGCATATTCCAAGTCTTAGGTTTTCTTATGAAGTTGTTTGAGCATAACATTTTTGGACTTAGATATTTTGATATGTTTTAAACTCTTTAAGAGTTTATTTAAAATGAATACTTTGGTTGTTTTAAATCCTAAATCCTTTTTATAGTGTTTTAGACATATTATATTCTAGCAAGAACTAACCAGTCCTACAACTAATTGATTGGTTTACGTATTAAAACCAAGCCTTGAATGTAACACCCAAAAATTTCATAATATTTATTTTTAGGCATTTAAACTTTTATTTTAAATCAAACCCTAAAATCTTGGCTTCAGTATTTTTGTTAACCCTCTAATAGTAAACCAATTTTTTTTAAAATAAATTACCCTAATTATCTTTAGCTTTTTCCATTTTAATAAACCTACCCTAAACTAGTTAATGTTTTCCAAATTTATTTTTCCTAACAAGGTACCATAATCCCACATGATTGATACATTAATTTTACTCTAATCCTAAACTTAAACTTAATTCTAATATTAACACTAAATACCTTTTTATTTCCCCTTTTAGCTATTTAGCCCTCACAAATGCCTTATTCTCTATCCCTTCCTTGTACCTAACCCCTACACCTTACTTCTGCACCCATGGCACACCCTCTTTGTCAAATACCCCTCAATCGGTTATGTACCTATACTATAATACCCTAAAATTTTATCTAATCGTACTGTCAACTAATTAATATTTTAACATAATCTAAATTCTATTTCTTAGGTCAACAAATTTTTCTATCCTAATCCTAATAACATATAAATAATAGATTAAATTTTAGATAATTTCTAAATTTTGAAAGCTAAACCTAATCCTAATCTTAAACCTTAAAAAACTTTTTCTTCCTTTTTTTCTTTTTCTTTTCTTTCCTTTCTCTTTCTCCCTTTCTTTCACTTTTCTTTAATCTTTAATCTTTAATCTTTTTCTCTTTTCCACAACCTGTGCCATGCCCAACACCATTTCACTTTCTCCTTCTAGCCTAACCAGGCTCTTACCCCTACACCCTTGTCATCCTTCCTTTCCCTTGTTGGCCAAACACCCTTATAGGTCCCTATCCATGAAAGACTACACTCTACACCAAACCAACCACCTAAAAAGCCTCAACACCCAATCCCTAAGCCCCTACCACTCCCCTTAATGCTCCTTCTAGGCTTAATAAAACTCTTTACCATCATCTTCTTCCTCTTCCCTCACTAACCCATACATACATATATACATACACATAAATTTAGGCCCATTCATCCCTTCCCACTTCAGCCCTTTCCTTTCCTTTTCTTCACTCTAGGAACCCTACCAGGCCCTTCCTCACTCTTGCACTCCCTTCACTTTTTCATCACCACATATACCACCACCCATTTCACCTTCTTCCTCTTTCTTGCCCTATCGGGGCCATCACCCCTTCCTTACCTTCTCCCTTATCCTCTTTCTTTCCCTTTCTCCTATCTAAAAAAAAAACTATCCATCTATAGTTTTGCATTGTCACCACCCATTACTACTTGCACCACCACTACTATTGAGTCTTTTCTTTCTTCTCCTTTATTCCTCCTTCCCCTTCCTTTGCCTTTTCTAGCACTTGACCTAGCCCTTCCTCCTTACATGCCCAATTCCTACTCATTATTCCTCATTACCCTCAATGTTCCCACACAACTGCCTAGCTAACCTTCTCCTCATGTCATTTCATTTTTCTCCCTACCCAATCACTTGCGGCTCCACTTTCATGCCACTAATCATCACCACTATCTTAACAACCAACCATCACCAACACCCTAACCACCTTTATCACCAAAACCCTAACTGCCATTATCACCATAACCATAATCGCTACCATAGCCACCACCCTTGCTAACACCATCACCACTACATTGTTATTGTTCCCTTCACTGTGCACCACCATTTACTGAGCCCTTTCTTTTTTTTTTTGGTTATCTCTATTTTTCCTCCCTCTCCTTTTCCTTAATTTATCCTTAGTTAATTTTCTTAAGTAAATTTTATTACAACTTTGGTTTTTAGATGATATCCTAGTGACATTAGAGGAGAAGTCATAGGTCTTATGTACTTAGAGCCAGATATGCTTTAATATTGATACATGTTATAGCTTAGCGTTTTATATGTAATACATGTGTTGGCTTGAATTCCTCCTCAAATTATTAGAAGATTTAAATAAAAAAGAGAATAAGGTTTCAAATGAAAAAAGACGGAAGATGGTTTGAATCTTCAAGACTTATGGAAGATTTAAAGATTGATTTGAATTTTCAAGCAAGATTCAAGCCAGATTTAAAGAATGGTATGAATCTTCTATCAAGATTTCAGGAAGAACTTAAGAATGGCATTAATCTTCTCTAAGAAGACTGAAATGCCCCGAAAATTCCTTATTTTATAAATTATATTTAAATGAGGTTTTATTAGAAAAGTTATTTAAATAAATTATTTTTATTGAAATAAAAGGATATTTAATTAAGGAAAATCAAGAAGAGATTTATAAGTATTTTAATTAGAAGGAATTTGGGTATTTTAACTAATTAAGGATTTTATTTGGAAATTAATTAAATAAATTATTTTATTTAAAATAAGAAGGAGAAAATAATTTGAAATTAATAATAATTTTATAAATAATTTAATTGAAGAAAATTAGGGTGTTTTACTAATTAAAATAGAATTTATGGAAAATATTTTAAAAACCCTAAATTAGCCTAAAAAGGGAATTTAATATTTTTATTAAATAAATATTTTATGTTAAATACCCAAAATATTCTAATTAATTAATTTAAACCCAAAACCTTAAATTTTTCCTTTTTCCTTTTCCTTTTCTTTTCTTCTTTTTCTTTTTCTTTCTTCCTTTTTCTTCTTTCTTCCACGGTTGGGCCTGGACATGGCCCAACCCACCCTCTCTTCCTCCCCCCTTGGCCCTTTTCTTCTTTTTCTTTTTCTTTCTTCCTTTTTCTTCTTTCTTCCACGGTTGGGCTTGGACATGGCCCAACCCACCCTCTCTTCCTCCCCCCTTGGCCCAGCGTCGCTGGTCTCTTCCTGCATGCACCCACATGCGTCGCTGGTCTCGTTTAATGAAGGAGTAACTCGCTCTGACCGCCCAGTTCTTCCCCTTTTCTTTTCTTTCCCTAGCCGACCTGTCCACCTCCTCTTCTTTCCCTTCTTCCTCCTTTCTCCTCCGTCGACGCGGCTGCAGCTCCCGACCCCATCAATGGCGTCGCCGGCTACAGAGACTTTGACCGGCCGTTTCTTGCCTCATTGTATTCCCCTTGAATCGAGGAATAAATTGGCATAATTCTCATCCGTTATCTCTCGCCCGTTTCCTCTCCCCAACCTCACGAAACTTCGATCCAACCCAAACGATTGCCGACCAATTACTGCCACCGGCCACCCAAATCCTCGCACCTCATACTTTCCTGCCGACCCCCAAAACCCTATTATACCATCTAAAATCTATAAATAGCCTAGTTGTAGGAGTTTTTGGAGTTTTTCTTCCCCAGAAACCCTAAGCAAGAGCTGGCCGCCACCCTAACTTCAAACGCTTCCCCCGCTGCCGATATCCAACCTCAGCACCACTGTACCATTCCAATTTCTTCCCTAAAATTACCTCTAGCTAACTAAGCTCTCCACATCCTTCGATTCTTCTCACACGAGCTGCCATAGCCGTGCGAAATCTCTTGCCCGCCTCCCGAAAATCTGTAACCCGCAACCTTTAAGCCACAATCCTCCGCCGTTTCTGCCACTTCTACTGCCCTCTGAACCACCCAAAAACTCCCTCTAATCCTCCTCCACCGAACCCTAACCTTATTTTATTTTTCCCCGTGTTTCTTCTCTCTTTTTCTTCATCTTTTTTCCTCTTATATTATTTTTCCGGCCACCGCCGTGAACCACCGCCGGTGCCGCCCATTCCCGCCGACTCAAGATGAAACCCTAGACCTTCTTAGTCATTATTTACTCTTTATTATAAATTATTCTATTTTTATTTTATTTATTAGTAATTATTCGAATATAATAATTATTTCCTTTCTATTAATATTATTATTATTTATGTTGAATTTTACTTGCAGGGTAGAGAGTGGTAATAAAATAATTTTATTGTTAGTTTCGAATTTTAAGTTATTAATTGAATTATTATATGATAATTATCATTCTTATTATTATTATTATTATTATAATTATTAGAATAATTATTATATTCATTTTATTAATTATTCTGGAAAATCTTAGGCCCTAATTTTGTATTAACACTCGCACTTATGTATTTTGTATTATTAGTTCTATTGTTTTCATAACCATTAATAATAATATTATTATTATATTTATTATTTTAATATTATTATATATGTTATTAATTTTATTATTAATATTTATAAATAGTAGGTCGTTAGTTATAAGTAGGGTCAAAACCCTACTTTAAATTAATAGGTTATATATAGCATTATTATTAGTATTAGTATTATTATTTTTAATATTATCTTTATTTATAATATTTAGTTGTTATTAGAATTATTATTATTATTATTATTATTATTATTTTATCTTTACTAATATTATTTTGGTGAAGGGTAGAAATCCTTATATCACCTTTTTATTTTGAACTACATTAGTTTTATTATTAATATTCTACTAGTATTTTGTATAGTCAATTCTAGTATAATAATTTTTAATTAAAAATAAGGTCTTGGGATAGGTTAGAAATAATAGCATTCTTAAGAGAAAACCTAATCCTAGTATTTTTCCCATAGTAGGTGAACCCAACCAAAACCCTCAAGTGCTATAGGAGTGTGCTTCAAGACCGGTGACATTTTAGGTAAGGGTTTACTAAGGCCATTGTATGTCTATATGCATTATGTGCTGCATATGCCATGTATTCTATGTTATCATCATTGATTATGTGGTATATGATATGATGTGGAGTTCATGTATGATCTTGGGTTGTTATATGGGATGTGTTTTATTTGTAAGTGATGATATGCGATGTGGCCTTAAGACATGCATGTTAGGGTTGTAAAATAATGATGGGTAGTGTAACAATGCGGCGATAGGGTTTTGCATGAAATGGCATAGTGGTTAGGGTTTTACATAAAGAGGGTATGGGTATTGGTTTTGCATGATATGGTAAGGGTATTGGTTTTGCATGATATGGTATGAGTATTGGTTTTGCGTGATATGGTATGGTATTATGGTTTGCATGGAAGTATGTCTACGTGTAGTTGGGATTTGTACGTGAATTAGGGCTTGCATGTGAATTAGGGTTAGTATGGAAATGCGATCTATGTTGAGTTGAGGTTTGCATGTGAGTTAGGGTTGGCATATGAATTAGGGTTTGCATGGAGACATGGGTTACGTGGAGTTAGGGTTTGCATGGAGGTGTGGTTTACATGGAGTTAGGGTTTGCATGGAGTTAGTGATGCATGTCTAGGAAAATGTATGTGCATGGAAAATATTTATGAACAAAATATTTAAGACACTAACTTTTTTAAAGTGGAAGATTATTAAGCCGAGTCTAGACCGATCCACCGGTCAGGAACAGTGGTTAGGGTTTTACCCTATGTGCGACCGATCCACTGATTATAATAGTGGTTAGGACATGAGGTCCTATATGTGACCTGCCCATCGGTAAAAATAGTGGGGTGACTCGAGCTCAATAAACACAAACCAAAATCGTTAAAGCTCCTAAAAGATACTAATTACTTACAGTGGAACACCATGCGAGCAGGAACAAGACCGATCCACCGGTCAAGAATAGTGGTTAGGGTTGTACCCTATGTGTGACCGATCCACCAGTAATAATAGTGGTTAGTGCATGATGCTCTATGTGTGACCGACACACCAGCTATAATAGTGGGGTGTTCCTTTACTCGCATGGATTGATAAAATGGCATGGTGTGCATCGACTTATGATGAAAGAAAGATTAAGTAATTAATCCAGATCTTTTGGGCCTGACATGTGGACTTGTTGATATTATGCTATAGATTTTCTTATATGTTGTGATGTATCATATGTGTAGTTTGAAATTTTATACTAATTATTATCTTGCATGATTCGATGTGTGAATGTGTCAGCCTTAGTGTTTGGTTACCTTACTCAGTACGTAGCGTACTGATCACCCTTTTCATGGGTTCTGCTCATTCCCACGAGTAGTATGCCCTTCTGATCTTGTGCAGGTGGGCGAGACATCAGTCGGAGCTGAGTGTTGAGCATGTTTGGCTCGAAGTTCGAGAGTGTTGTGGCCGTATTCATTCTTTATGCGATTTCATTCCTTTTGTTATTTCTTTGGTATAGTATTTACCATTTTTTGATTCATTACTCAGTTGAGCATTTTAATGAACCTTTTATCGGTTGTAAGTTTAATTCTCTTTTGAAAATGAATTACATTTCTTGATGAGTACTCTAATTTTATTTTACAACCGTTTAATGATTATTTGAAGTTTAGTTTGTATTAATTTTGTAATTGATTGTTAATCTTTTCTTTAGCCTTAGCACTTGGTACTGGAACGGTCGGAGAGAACCGGTCTGGTACTAACTGTGGCGGTAATATCCCCAGAATTCTCGAGTTTTAAGTATTCTTATTTTAATTACTTCCGCTTTCAAAAAAAATGTAGTGAATTTTGGGGTGTTACAAAGACATTCAAAGTGTACCATCTAATATTACTCTAAGTAGCCTTAGTTAGAAAATTCACTCACAAAAGAGAGAAGATAGCCATGTGAATTACTTGATTTTGATTTCAATTGATAATTTACATACTTATGTTATAATGTGCCAACCATGTGGTTTTAAAGGTATCTATACTTTTCTAAATAGCACATTAAGGTATCCAACATAATACAAATATGGCTAACTAACACACTAACTAGAAAAGAAATATAATACTAACTTATATAATAAATGAATTGAGCTAAAAATTGTTACAAAAAATGTAGCTAATTAATTTAAGGAAATAATTAACGAGAGTCCTAATTTACATAAAATATGACAACTAGGTAACCTTGACTTGGTAGTTTGATATCCATGCATAATATATTCCTTTGACTTGTAATAACTTGTAACACATCAAATTTTAGATATGTTGACACCTTATAGCATATTAATGTTTTCCTTGCAAATATGTTGCATACTTACAAGAATTACTTAAAGTACACTTGTTAAGATTAGTCACATTAGTAATATTATCATCAACAATAAATATTGTAATATGCTCCGTCATTAAGCATGCTAAATCCTCATTGTCTTTAGAATCTATAGATGCTCCTACATCATTTACTTGTATTTGATATCATTTTTATAATTGTTATACATATAGTTATGTTATATATAAGTTGTACTGTATGATGAAAAATGAGAAAGTTATGAATTCATGCATTTTGTGCATATTGTGAGTGGGCATGAATTAGGATATGTAGTATTGATATCATTGTGGCAATTTATGTTATAATGATGATGATGATACATATATATATAAGAGGTTGAAAAATAATTTGTGTTGGAATTTGTAAGGCTTTTATGAAAATATTTTTTAATTAGGTATCTTAGCCATAATTTGTTCTTTATGGGCCAAATTAGAATCTTAACCATTTTATGGTGATAACTGGTTTATAATATTTTAAGTATATTATGTAGAACTTTGGGAGTGAATATGAATGGTATAAGTTTGAAAAATGACAAAAGTACATACTATAAAATTATTAACTAATGATATATATATATATATATATATGACAGTTTGTTTGAAACCGTTGATAAAAATGTGAACATTTGAGGGTGGGAATGCAAAGAAAGTTTTAACAATGGTTATATAAATTAACAATTAATAAAATAAAAGAATCCTATTTTTTACAATAGTTATTAATAAGAAATTAAAAACATAAAATGATGACACATTTTAATAATATTTATATCTATAACTGTTATCAAAACATAGTGTATTAAACAACCCTTCCCCTTACCTCTTCACTCATTATGTTTTTTTTACATAAATATAACTCTCTCTTTCTCTCTTTTTCTCACAGTCCTCCACTTTGTTTCCCTAGAAGGTTATCCTCAATTTCCTTATTGACAAATATCATGCCTTCCTCTTTCTTATTGACAACTATTTTCCTTCTTTTCTTATTATTATCGTCATTTTCTATGTCTTGTTCTTTGTCAAGTTTGAACCAATTATTTATTTATCCATCCACATATTTTACCTATATTTATTTCCCTACCATTCCTGGCTCCTAAAACCACACTAGTTAGTGTCCCTGTAGCCTGCCTGCCTTGAAATCCCTTTGTTTGCTAGGTATATATTTTTATTTTTCTATCATTAACAATATAGGCATCAATGTTATTTAGTTGGAGTTTTGTGTATTATTATTTTTATGATATATGTTCACCTTTGTATCTAATTGTTTTGTTTTCTAGTAGCACATTGGGTTAGTTCCTCTCTATGTTTATGTATACATGGTTGTATATTGATACCTTTGATTTAAAAAAAAATACTATAAATGTATGCATGCATGTTGGTATAATATGATGCTAAAAATATTATGTAATTAGTTTAACTTCTTGCTAATAAAATGATGTTTCCTGCAGTAAGGTGTGTAATTGACTTTGATAAATTGTTGTTGATATAAGTTAATTATGTTGTTGGATTAAAATAATATTTTTTAATATATTATATTATATATTTATGATTAATAAGGCTATATAATTTATATACTTTATAATTAAAAAGAGTTAAATAAAAATCATAGTGATATGATTTAAGCTATGTTTAGACTTAGTTATTAAAAGTAGTTATCTATGATAATTACTTATTTAAAAAAAATTAGCTTAAAAAATTTCCAAAATAATTAATTATTATAGAACACTACTTTTGATAAGTAGTTCCAAACAAGTTGTTAGTGGTTATTCTCTTTTATAGATAGCAAGACGTCACACTTGCCTATTACTTATATACCTCCACCTTATTTGTGCATGGCACCTATTTTGGATTTTCAAAGTTTTGTGATATGGTTATACGAGGAGCTTAGTCACTTTTTAACGAGCGGGTCACACTTTAATCTATTACATTTCACATCATATCATTTTTTGCTGACATTACTTCAAATTGAGTTATAGTTGGGGGCATTACCTAGTCATTTGCATTTTTTTATCCTTTGTACCGATGCACCAAAATTGAGATTTATTGAGTATGAGTTGTTTTCAAAGGATTACGATTAGATAGCTAAAGAGTTGATGGTCATAGATGATGAGGGGATGTTTTTTCATAGTTGTACCCCTAGTATTTGCCATAGTTTTCCTAGAGTATCTATCACTAAAATATCTATTGATGATGTGATGGAGTATATGACATATCGAGATGAGTGAAATCTAAGAATGATGAGTTTTAGTCTGCCTAGGCAAGGCTACCAACGAATTTCATATGGTTGTTAGGGGTGCTCTTAGTTAGGTGTTTGGGTTGTAGCAACCTTTTGATGTATATATTGTGGTTATTGTCTTGGGCTTATTGTTAGCTTTTAGGTCTTGCTTCAAACACTTCGTATGTATTTAATTTTGAATTGAAAACCCTTAGTATTTAATTTTGAATTGAAAACCCTTACATAAATATGTCATATGTATATACATTTGAACTCTTTCTATGCAAATTGATTTGTGTATTGCTATACTTTACATAATACATTATATAAATATGAATTATTTCTAACCATAAGCAATTTGTGAATTGCTAAAGGATATGGCAACGTGTTTGCATTGCTTATATATATAGCTTTAAAATAGCATGATACATTATACAAATACGAATTATTTATAGGCATGAGCAATATGTGAATTATTTTATAGATGTGAATTGATTTGTAATAATATTATTTGTGGGATATATATAGATTGGAATATGGAAGTATGCAAATTTCTTGTCTAGAGAATAAGAAAAAGGAGTTGAATATTTCATCAAGTCTATAGTAGAACATGCTTGGGACGCTAGTAGAATAGTCTAGCCTTATTTGAATTGTGCTTATATTCAATGTGTAAATGTTAATGATTTGAGTGATCATTTGTTTATGTGGGGAATTGATACAAGTTACACTCATTAGATATGGATTGTTGAGATGGAGTTTGGATATGATAATGAAGAAGGTAGGAGGGATAGTACTGGATCATTTGACAACAATGAAGGTGATTCGATAGAGGAGATCTCTCAAAAGAATGAGAAAAGTGTTGGGGATTTTTAAACAATGTTCAACTAGTTAATGAGTGACTAAAAAAATCCTTTTTATGGTGATTGAAATAATTTTACTAGATTATCAACTACTTTAAGGTTGTATACCTAAAAACATGTAATGGATAGAATGATAATAATTTTAAGGAATTATTGACACTTATGAAAGAAAAGATTCTCAATAATAACATTCTACCCTATATAACCTATAAAGTGAAGAAGATCATTTCATTTATGGGTATGAGTTATAAGAAGATACATATATCCCATATTGATTGTATACTATTTTAGCAAAAAACATGCATATTTAGATAATTGTCCTAATTAATAATGTAAAGCACCATGATATATAAAAAATAAAAAACAAGGTTCCATGTAAGGTGTTGTGGTATTTTCCCAAAATACCATGATTCAGGTGGATGTTTAAGGATGTCTAAGATGAGAAGGACTTGAGATGGCATGCTGGTGATAAGATAGATGATGAGCTTCTAAGAAATCTATTTAACTCTCCACAATGGGTGATGATTGATGGCTTGTATCCTAAAATTAGTAAGGAACTAAGAAATTTTTTTGTCTTACACTTTATATGGATGGTATGAATCTACATAATCAAGGCACATACAGTATCTCGCTAGTGAATTTAGTTATATGCAGCCTACCATCATAGATCTACATGAAACGGGAGTATATGATGTTGTCTTTACTCATTTCTAGGTCAAACCAATTGGGGAATGATATTAATGTTTATTTGGAGCCATTGATTTATGATTTGAAGTTCTTATAGGAAACAGATGTTAAGTATTTGATATAATTGGTGAGAAAATTTTCACTTTGACAGCAATATTATTCTATACTATAACTAATATTTTAGCATATGGAAACTTGTTAGGTTGTAGTGTGAAAGGCCATTATATATTCCCAATATGTGAGGATAATACTTCATTTATTCAGCTAATGCATGGGCGGAAGAATGTTTTTCTTGGGCATTATAGAATTTTATTGAAGGATCATCATTATCATAGGTTAATGAATGCTTTCAATGGATTTTCGGAAGAAGTGTATATGAAGATGAAATATTAGAAGGTGTAGTTCGAGAACAAGTATAAGGAGAAGCCTCCGTTAGTTGGGTGAAAATATATGTCTATATTATTCAAACTTCTAAATTGGAAATCTCTATACGTAAAGCATGACCTTGATGTGATGTACATGAAGAACAATGTATGTGATAACCTTGGTACATTACTTAATGTTCCATAAAACACTAAATATTGCATCAATTCTCAATTAGATATGGATGAAATATGAATTAGGCATGAACTATCACCACAAGATAATGGAAGAACTTATTTACCGCCGACTTTCCATACTATCTCTAGAATGTAGAAAACTTAATTTTGTGAATTATTTAATAGCTTCAAGGTTCTAGAAGGGTATTCTTCAAATATCAAAAGGCTAGTGAAATGCTTCAAAAATCCTAATTTTGAGAATTATAGCTAAATAAGGTTTTATTAGGAAAACTAATTAAATAAATTATTTTCATTAAAATAAAGGGGAATTAATTAGGGAAAATCAAGATATTAATAAATATTTTAGTTAGGAAAAATTTGGGTATTTTAGCTAATTAAGGATTTTATTTTAAAAATTAATTAAATAAAATATTTTATTTAAATAGGAGGGAATAAATATGGCCAAATTAATAGGAATGTTATAAATAATTTAATTAGAGAAAGTAGAGTGATTTGCTAATTAAAATGGAATTTATGAAAAAAAAATTCAAAAAACCTAAATTAGCCTTAAAAAGGAATAAATATTATTTTATTTAAATATTATTAATTTTAAATATCCCAAATATCCAAATTAATTTAATTATCCCAATCCACCTATTTTTCTTTTTTCCTCTTCCTTTTTCTTTCATTCTTTTCTTTCTTTTCTTTTTGTTTCTTCCTTACCCCCGACCTAGGCTAGCCAAGTGGCCCATCGCCCTCCTTCCTTTCTCTTTTCCTATGGCGCAGCCCAGCCCAATACACTGTGTTTCGACACTATCTTTTAACTTATGTTGACTGGTCAGCCCCTCTTTTCTTTTTGTCCTTCTTTTTCCCTAGACCGCTCGGCCTACCCCTTCTTTCTTCTTCCTTAACTATTCACGACCTGCAACCCTTCGCCCCATCGTCGACCTAAAACGAATATGTTATTTTTGCTGCCAACCTCGTTGTTTGACTGGCTATTCTCCCTTTGTCTTCTCCCACTGATCTCTCAACCTTTTTGCCCAACCACTCTCCCTTCTTCTTGCACACGATTTCCCTCTCCTGGCCAGCCACTACCCTACCACGTATTTGAATTTTGCCAGCCTTCGTTGCCACCGATAAACCCTAACCGACCAGCCCTAATTTACCATCACTCCCCTCTAATCTTAGCCCTCCCTTTTACTCTATTAATACCCCCATAATCTACCTTGTATCAAGCTTTTAATTTCTTATATAGAAAACCCCCTTGTGTATCACTGCCACTTCAAATGCCTCTTCTGCCGCCATCAGCCAACTCCATTGCCCACCAAAGCCTTCCCTGCACCACCTTATAACTAACTACACCACCCATCTCCCTCGATTTTCCCTGCACGAGCCATGTCAGCCATGCAAATTTTCCTTCTCAATCAACCACTCCTCTGCCTTTGCCACCCTTTTCACCACCGTCTGCCACCACTTCTGGCGCTACCATTGCCCCTTTCACCTTCCAAAAGCCTATGTAGACTTCCCTCTATCTCCCCCTACCTTTCCTTCCCTTTTTCTTCCCCTCCTCTCTTTCGCTCCTTCTTTCATTTTTAGCCACCACCATCATCGTCGTGCACCACCACCTTCATTCTACTCCTCTCCATCTAGCCAGTCTCAAACACCCCTACTCCCACCTTTATTCTCCCTCTCCTTTTCCCAGCCCTCAACTTTTCCCCCTTTCTTCTATTTTTCACCCACCACCGATGCTGTTGTGCACATCCGTCGGTGCCGCCTGTCACCACCAACCTAGGGTGCAACCCTAAACCCTCATAACCCTTTTTCACTATTTGTACAAGCCTTAATTATTTTATTTTAATTTATTTCAATTATTTTAAAGATATTATTATTATTATTATATTTATTATTATTATTAGTAGTAGTAGTATTACTAATGATATTATTATTATTTATATTGAAGGCTGAAGCCCTATTCTTTTTTATTTAGAATATTATTATTATTATTATCATCATCATCATCATCATCATTATTATTAGTATTATTATTATTATTATTATTTTAAAGTGGAGTCAAATCCCTACTTTATTTTACTCTCGATTATGATATTATTATTATTATTATTACTACTACTACTACTACTACTACTACTACTACTACTACTACTACTGCTACTACTACTTCGTAATTATTATTATTATAACTATTTTATTATTAATGTTACTAATATTATTATTAGTATTATTTTAGTGAAGGATCGAAGCCCTTATTCCACTATTTATTTTGAATCATATTATTATTATTAGTATTTTTAGTATTATTATTATTATTATTATTATTACTATTATTAATATTATAATTATTATTATTAGTAGTAGTATCACTATTATTATTATTAGGGTAAAGTCTTCAAACCCTATATTATTAATTTTTCTTAGAATAAATTAGTAAATAATAGTATTTTTGTTAGGAAGAAATCTAATCTTTAACTTTTCCCTCATATAGGTGAGACTAGTCAAATTCCTAAGGAGGCGTAGGAGAGTGCTCCAAGACTGGTGTTATTTTAGATAAGGGTATAACTAAGGTTATATGTGTGTTGATGTGCATTATATGCTTTGTATGTTATGTATCCTATGTTTATCATTATTATTATTTCATGTGTGGTACGGCGTGGAGTTAAAGTCTCTTCATGTGTTATTATATGGCATGTGTCTTATGTATATGTATATTGCATGTGAGGATGTATAAAAGTGGTATTGTGTGGGGAAATGGTTGAAAAAGGAAAATGGGGAAATAAGTTGACAAAAGGGAAATAAGTTGAGCAAGGGATGTGAGTTGACCTGAATATTTTAATAGTCCATGAGTGGATGAATAAAAAGGGGATTATAAATAAAATAAAAGAGTGGGAGAATCTATGGGTGTGCATGTGAGAGCCTATATCTTTTTATGGGAAGAATCTAGGGTTTGCATAGATGAATCTCGGGTTGTATGGGGGAATCTACGTTTTGTATGGGAATTTAGGGTTTTATGTGGGAGCGTAGGGTTTTACATGAAAAAGTACGAAGGGTTGTATAGGAGATATAAGATTTGCATAGGATTAAATTTTATGTATGAAAAGTTGACTTGGGATGTAAGGAAGGTAATAGAAGAGTTGTTTGGATGTTTGGATATTAGGTAGAGATCTATATATTCTACATGCATGTTCAGGTTTGTATTTTGTGTATGTCTTTCAATCTTCTAGGCTAGATTTATGAACTTTTTACTTTGGGGTATAGAGCTACCAAGTTGTGGTATGCCTACTAATTTTGATTCCGGAGTATGTCTGGTGTATTAAGACATGCATATTAATTAGAGATTGATTGAAATTATGGTGTGATTGCAGATTTGTTATGAATTGATGTTGTTTTACAATGCAGATTTAGTAATTGTTTGAACATACAAATGTGTATGTGAGTAGGAATAAAACAGCAAAAACATTAAAAAAAATGTAGTTTAATAACTTAAGAACTGTTATTAAAACAACGTATTTCATCTCAAATTTATGCTCAATTAATACGTATGAAGGTTTAATAAAAGACTAATCAATAACCAAAACCCTAATTGGATGATAGAATTTTAATAACAGTTCTTATGAAAACCGTTATCAAAACTTAGACTTTAATAACAACTTTCATAAGAACCGTTATTAAAAATGTGCATTTAATCTCAAATTAATGCTCACTTAATACGTATTAAGGTTTAACAAATGCATTATCAATGACAGAAACCCTAATTTGATTAGGTTTTAACAAAGATTTTTGTAATAAGCGTTATTAAAACCTGATTTTCTACAATGGTTTTTTTCTTAAAAACCGTTATTGAAACCTTGTTTTTAACAACAGTTTAATGGAAGAACCATTATTAAAACCATTTTTTTAACAACGGTTGTTTCTTAAAAACCTTTATTAAATATAAAGTTTATGCTCATATTCGTGGGTTTTTTTTTATATTTTTGATAACTATTATAAACCATTATTAAATATTTAATAACAGGAGGTTTAAAACCGTACTTAAAACTATAAAATAACCATTATTAAAATCGCTTTTTGGGGTAGTGATTGCAAAAAGTGCATTTTTCTAAGATTATTCCTATCATGTTATTTCTATATATTTAATCCTCATCCCAATTTTCATGTACTCCTAAAATATTTTAAGCCTATCCAAATCATGAATTTACTCATTTCTCATCTGCTCCATATGAATCTTTCACCACGAGTAGGAGGACTTGTGCAGGTTTCATTAATGACATGCAAGTAGTTTAACTTCTTTTTCAAGGATAGTTAGATTATTTAAGAAAAAGTATTTTTGGAAGTCTTTCCTTTTAATGGACCTAGAGTGACCAAAATATATTCCCCCATGTTTTTTCTCATTTAGTTATCCTTTCTTTATAATGTAATTTTGTTTCCTTCTAGTATTTTTTATATTTGGTTGGTTAGATACTAAAACTTTTGTCTTACATAAGAAATACGATGAGATATATATCTTGTGTTATATGTGGAAATAAAATATATTTTTTGAATATTTTTTTTAGTTTTTCTTCCACAAATGTTTTAAAATGAAACATTTTTAACAGTAAAAAATTTGGATGTTACAAAGAAAATTACTAAAAGGGAAGGCAACTTAACATCTTGTATTGAATATTTAGCAAAAAAAACACGAATGATGAGGGGTCATAGATTGTCAAATTTCTTTAGTTTGATCATAACCAATTGATTTAGTAACTTAAGAACAAATACTCAGAACAATAATGACAACTAATCCATTACCTAAAAGGTACTAGCCCTATTTGACCCACCTAGATACATAATAAGACCACTAAATAACAGAGCATTAAATCATTTAAGTACACACTCCCTCTAAAAGGGTAGAATATATTGAAACACCTATATATTTGAAGAGGGCCTCTCAAGGCCTTGCAAGACACCAATTATCACAAAATAGTAAACGTTGAAATTATATGAAGTGTAAAACCCCTAAATTTAATATGTCAATTTTCACTTTCGCATAAGTAATTATAAAATATAAATGGATATTATAGCCACATCCAATACTTAGAGAGGTATGACCAATATCTAAATCATGTTATATATATGGAAAATATCACTTAAACATGAAGATTAAGTATAGTCGGTACTTAGTCCAAGGTTGTGAAAAAATTACAAAAAATAATAGAGCAAAAGAGATAATGAATTTAAACATAATAAGTAAGAGTTTATGCAATACTTGATTTCCCCAAAAAGGAACAAAGAGGATAGAAAATATAACTAGAAATATATGCCTGACAACCCTAAGAACCACTTTAACCTAGCCCATGCTCCTATAACCGTCAATAGAACCTCCATACAAAAATATATATTACAATACATAAATTTATCATGGTATCTAGATATATTAAAATATATAAAAGTAACATGCTCATACATAAAAACTACATGGCCACATACTTAGAGAAATCAATAACAGTACATAGTATGTGCATATTTTTCATGCGATTACAAGGGAGGGTCAATTACACAACATAGAAAACCCCACAAATGTTAACACATGATTTTTACATTTTTATTAGGATCATATGGGTTTCATATTTACAAGCACAAATAGAAAAATAAAAATAAAGAACCACTAAAAGAACTTCAACACTACAAAATCAACAGGAAAATATACTCATAACAACACATAAATAAATAATAAAAATCAAAATTTCCCAAGAGAAGAAGATGGCATACCCTTCAAGAAATGGAGGTAAAAGAGGAGGAGATAAAATATGAGAACTTCACAATTCAACCAGAAATATAATATTATTTATATATTTAAAATTATATAAAGGGTTTATGGAAGTAAATGTAGAGGTGAAAAAAATAGAATAAGGAGGAAAAGGGGAGGATGGATCTTAGTTATATAGTGATTAGAGATGTAGGAGAAACCAAGAGGTGAAAATGAGAGAAATCCTAAAGTAAAATAATTCAATAAAAATAAGCCATAAATATGGGATGGATGTTACTACAATCTAATACTAAGAAAGAGGGGGAACCTACTTGATAAGCACTTAAATGATGGTGGAGGTGGTTGAGTATGTAAGAATTATGAAAACCCAAAAAATGATACAAAGGAATATGTAACACCCCCATTTTTCACAAAAATAAAATTTATTTTAAAAAATAACAATAATAAGCAACACAAGAAACAGGTAGTGCTACCATCACAACTAATATACAATTTAATGAAAGAATAAAGGAATGAAGGTTAAACATCTTTATGGATCCGCCAAACATCATCTTAGAAGATATAAAATTAGGTGTAAGTATGATAGTTTCCTCTTTTAAATGATAAATATATAATCATTTTTTTATGATATATTATAGTTGAATAATAAATGGTATGGCATATACTCGTGATATCGTATGTTAACGATTATATGTACCATTTGTTCTCCATTAATTTGGTAAATCAAGTTTACCTCAATACATGGTTTTATTATTAAACATTTACTTGATTTTTTCTAGGCACAAGGTATTATGTTTATTATAGTGCAATCATACAACGGTTTTGAGTATGATCAATATTTCTTTGTGTTTTTGAAATATAGCATGATGTGTATTTTATAATATGATGTGTGAGCAAATAAATGTATGATGAGATTTAACCTTGGACTGATATTAGTAGTTTAAGTGTGTGTTATAGTTTAATTGATTTCCAAGCATGTTAGATATGTTAATTTCATTCAGTATGTTATTATGTAAGTTTTAATACAACAACTATATGGTGTAATGTTTGAATTCTTCTTCATTATTATTTTAGTGATATTAATCATTTCTAAATTCATCATGAGTAATTAAAAAAGTGGTGTAATTATTTTTTTAAAGAGATTTAAAGTGGTTATTCAAAGTTTAACAATATATATATGTATATTTAAAATTATTATGATCATTTTTCCTTGTAGTAGGGATAAAAAATGTAGTCTATGTGGTATAGGAGTGTTCATTCAAAAAGTATTAATGCCTTATACATTAGTTACGTCCCTTTCTACTCTATAGGTATATTAAGAACTCTATAAATGGGTATGCAAGTTTAAGGATAGGATGAATAGAATAGTTGAGGGATCTATATGTAATATGCACTTTGGAATAGATATATGATGCCCTTATAGCATAGGAGAGAGTTATTTGATTCTTGTATAGTATAGGTAATATTTACCTGATGCCCTTGTAGCATAAGAGATAATTTAGTAGTTTCCTAATTCATTGTAGTAGGGGTCACCTCAGATGCTCCTATAGCACTAGTGTTAGGCTTCATTAACTTGTTTAATTGATGAAATAGTTACACAAAGAGATTCATGCTATAAATGAGATGGTTCTTTCAATAATTAGTTGTGTAAGTATGATAAAGGAATAGTATGAATCAAATAATATATTATAAACTAATATGATCATATGTTATTCATGTTTTATTAGTTATGTCTTGTATATGGATTTATATGGGCATGTTATCTCTATGTGTTGTGTTTTGTTTACAAATTATATCATCATACTGATGTTATGCTTGTTTATGTGTTTGATTGTAGGTAATCTAGGTTAATTTAGCTATGACTAGTGGTTTGGGCTATAAGATAGAAAACCTAGAGTTTTTGTCTCTCAAGGACTTCTGTAATTATTCTAGATATTTTTTACTTTTAAGAATTTGTGTTGTAAATTAAATTTGGTGCTGTAAATGGTCCTTTATATTTGTATTGTTTAATTAAAGTTTTGAAATTCAAATTCCCTACCAATATATCAATAACAGCTTTATAGGTTTTCTACTATTTAAAATAATGAGGTTTTGGTTTAGTTTTTGTTTCATGCTTTATTGTATCGATTTTTGAGCAATACTATTATGAGATAAATTATAGGCATCTGTCTTATATTAGGTGTGATAGTAACACTCTCCTTTTTGTGTATCTGCTTCTGCATTAATTATGTTTTTGAACAAAAAATTACAGGGTTGAAATTGGGAATGTTATAGAGAGATTAAATGTAGGTCTATCTAGGGGTAAAGGAAGGAGTGTTTATTAAGGTAGAGGATGGGAAATGAGAGAGAAAATAATTTAAGTGTAAGAAATGCAAAAGTTACTTAGAAAATGAATAAAAACAAGAAAAGGCTAAACATAAGTCTAAAAGCTATGAAAAAAGTCAATATCTGATCAAGTATGATTGGGAGGTAATTTTCATTGCTTCACTATAGTTATATGATTAATAGATTATTTTTAGTGGCAAAATAAGTGATAAAGAGAATAAAGTAAATGAAAAAGCTAAATAAGCTCATAAAATAATGAAAAGTCTTATAATAATATAATAAGCTCACACATAAATTTTAATAAATTTAAAACAAGATTTGGTACGTAAATTATTAATCTAATGGTGAACTAACAAACTTATAAGATTATTACAAAAATGAAGATCAAAACTTTTTCCTAAAACCACAAAACTTCCCACATCATCCTATTTATCCATTTAAAACCTAAATATATTTTTTCATAGTTTTGAACAAATATTTGTATATGATTTTTAGCTAGCATACCATAATTTTATATTATGCATATAAAGTTTAGAAGGAAAGGCAAATATAAATAAAATTAAATTAGAAGGTCTAGATTTAAAATTCAACCCATTCAGGACCTAATTTTACTTTAGTATTTTATCAGGTGTAACTTAAGAGTTAACAGGCAAAATACACCTAATCGTGAAACATCAATTACTATATAATCAACTAAAACAATCTTAAAGACATAAAATATCCGATAATAATTTCTTTAATTAGTTATGCATAACATAAAACACTTTCAACTTAGTAAATATTCTTAGCGTTAGTTAAGAATAGGGTATTACACCAAGAAAATGCCAAACCTTACTCAAATAGCCAACCTAAGCAATACAAGTCCTGTCTTAAGATCTTTTATTTTAATAGCCAGATCAATAAAACTCATTCCAATCTTTTATTAAATTTTAATATTGCCTACACACTTGATCCATAGAGGAATTAAGACTGAAACTAATTAGAGCAAAGAGGCTCAATATTCGAATGGCATTAAAGTAGAAATACATATGGGTGGCAAAAAAGACCACGCCTTTGCCATTAAGGCCCATTATATATATACGAGCAACAAAGCCAAGTTACAAGCCATCAAAGACCCATTAAAATGAAACCTCAATATTCATTAATTTCAACTGTTCAATATAATGGTTAATAGTTAATGCTAATTCATTGGTCAACAATAGTTAACAATTGACTAAGGGCCAATATTTGACCACAATTCAATTCAAGGCCAAAGATCATTTAGGAGTTCACAGATAAGACCAAAATCAAATGAAAAGAATTATAAAGGCACATAAAATTATTAAAATTCCCCTTTGCTCAACTAAACTTATCTTAGGATTATGAGGAGTATATTTCATGCTCAAGGGCTTACAATGAACCAATTATTTTTCTAAGATGAAACATTAAATGAGGATACCAAGTCTAAAATATTAAGGTTATTCAATATGCCTAAAATTTCCTTTATTAGCAAAATTAATTATTTAATTAAGATCATTTGGTTCAAGTGTCAAATTCCACTAAAATAACATCCCACATTTTTGTAACCCTTGTTTTAGGGTGTTTAGTATTTTAATCAAAACTTAACCTTGAAATGTTGGATTAATTAATTTTTTTAACCTTTTATTTGAAACCAAGATAACTTTTTAAATATTCTATTATAATGATGTTACGATTTTTCTTGTTCTTAAACCCACCCTTAATTAATTAACTTTTTCTAATTTATCTTTTCTAATCGGGTACCTAATCTAACAAAATAAAATCTAAAATAAAATATATCAAACATTAGCGTAATCTAAACCCTCAACCATTTTACTCCTCATACAATCCTCTCCCTTACCATGCCATTTTTCCTATAGCAAACACTTTGCCTTGTATCCTTTTTCACATTGCACAACTTTCCCCTTTTTTGAACCATCTCACCACCTCAACCGACAATAGTAGTCCTACTCCTTCAACATTTTTATTTGGGGTTCTAGCTTAACCTAAACACTTTCTTCCTCTTTTCTTTTTCCCCCAAACCCTTCTTTTATTTTGCATTTAAACCACCAAGCACCCTTCCCCCACCCATTTTCTTCAACAATGAAACACCCCACAAATCCATCATCACCACCCAATGACCCACCTTTTAACATTCTTCCAGCCCCAATCTCCCTTGCTTCCTTTCTCTCTAACTCAACCAAACATCTTCCCCAATTGTCTCTTTTTGTTTTCTTTCTCCCTTCTTTCCAGTTCCATGTTTTGGTTTTGTCCACCCATCACCAATTATCCCCATTGCCAACTACCAATCCACTCCCTCCTAGGTGTTTCATTCTCACACCACCACCACCGTTTTCCCATCATCAATGTTCCCAACCTCCACCATCTAACAACCTCATGTAGCTTCCGCACCACCCAACTTCATCCAACCATACAACCACTATAACATCCCCAAATTTTGGAACTTAAAATTTTCGTTTTAAAAAGTTAATAGCGGAAGCCAAAACACAAAACTTATAGGTGTCATGCCGCATCAAACATAGAAGAGGCACTCCCTATACCTAGTCCATATTAGTTGCAAGGCAAATTTAACCTTATACCTAGGAACCAGGTGTGGGAAGCACTTGATTCCACCACGATATAGGGCACAAAAAAGAGAGAAGGGAGTAAATAGTAAAAGTAGAGGGCTGGAGGTCCAAAGAGAGAGATAGAGATATCCGAGTAAACATAAAATTTACTAAAATATTTAGTGCTCAGCTAAGGCAGGCACATCAAGCTAACAATCATCAGTCACTTGCAAAATAAGGTAGATTTACTCGTGGGAATGAGTAGCACCAATAAAACGGGTGGTCAATAGGCTATGTATTGAGCAAGGAAATAATGCTATCAAAATAGGAATATAAATAGCATATGCTTCCACATTAGATCACAAAGGAATATAACCAAGTAAATGAAACATCTTATAAGGCATATTAGGATCCAGATCATTTTATTAAGTATAGTCCCTTTTCTTTCTTTTATAGACGTTGAGTGAAGGAATCGCACTATTCTTAAACTGGTGGAACGATCTGAAGCTCTAGGGGATGACACACCCGAGCCACTATTCTTTTCAATGGAATGGAAGTTAAAAATATATCCTTAGGGTAGAAAAATCCCGAGCAACTATTCTACCCAATGGAATGTGAATACATATTACATATAGAAAATATATCACTCTTATCCTAACTCATGTATTTTTCCACTGTAAATCATTAGTATCTTTAACATATGTTATGAAGATATATTTTATTTCATGATGAGTAGGGACCCCACTATTATTAGACCGGTAGAATGGTCTAAAACTCTTAGGGGAAACACATCCTAGCCACTATTCATTCCAATGGAATAGAGATTGAAAACATCATCCCAAGGTAGAACGCTCCCGAGATACTATTCTTTCTGGTGAAACGGGATACATATATATAGGTTTAGAAAAATAATCACCATGGCCCTACTCACATGATCTTTCACTTTAAGTGATTAGTATCTTATTGAAGATTGATTCTTAGGCATAAGACGTAGTCAAAATAGTTATACATGTAGCATAGGTCCAAATCCTTAAGTCCTATTAAACCCTAATTACACTCTCTTTAGTGTTCATTCTCCCATGTTGGTTGTTCTACTCTCATTATATTATCCTACCTCTTGAGTCCCATCATTAGTATCATACCCCAAAAGCATAACCTAATTCTCATAAGTTTGCTTTACTGACCTCATACCGATATATTAATCACTAAAGTATCCATACCCATATTGCATAAAATTGTCATAATGCTTCCCATGAAATTTTTATGACTTCTAATTCCAATAGGTAACCTCTAAACATTGAACATGGAATAGTAATATTAACATTTCAAGATAGCTTGCTCCTAATTTACTGTTGAACATTTATGAACCCCAAATAATGATAATACTCCTATGAATTACTCAACTTATTATTGTCATAATTTAAACTTCCTAACACATAAATTAGCAAAACTTCATTAATATCCCATAATGACTAAGTTACCCTTTAAGCACAATTAAAACCTTTATTTTATAAAATCTTATAACTTCCATACATATTATTCTCCAAGTCCCCATTTATCATCGTACCTCATCAGAGACCTTAAACCCATTTACCACAACTTATTCAACCCATATTTCATCCTATAAGACATATTTTTACAATTATGACATTATCATCATTCAACCCACACTGCATACCATAGCTATATTTCCACCAGTGTTATGTGATCATTATCAACCCATATTTCAAACTATAGATATATTTCCATAAGTGTGATGTTATCATCATTCAACCCATATTTCATACCATAAGATGTATTTTCAAAAATATGATATTATTGTCATAAAGCATAACATAATGATATCTCTTACCAATTCTTATATTCTTTCAACATAACATTCATGTCATCGCAAATTATCAATATCAATATATGTTAAATAATATAGCAATAATATCATGAAAAACACATTAGCCATACAAAAAAACATCATCAAAAGTCCTAAGCATCCAATAGTATCCTTACCAACTATGACACTGAGCTCTAAGCATACAAATCCTAGACTTTCTCCTCCAAAGCTACTGGAATACCAGCTACAAAAATAATAATATTTATAGTTAGGCTTGAAGAGTTAAATTAAAGGAGAAATCAATGTAAATAAGGTAAAAATACATAAAACAGTAGTCAAATGGGAAGTTGAGATGTGTGGTTGTGTAGAGGAATATGTGGTAGAGCTATGGTTAAATTTCGGTGGTGTTTGGTTGAGGCTTGGGGGTGAAAATAGGGATGCACGATCAAAGGAATGAGTTTGTATAACTGTGCAATAGGCAGTGTAGCTTCTAGTCTAGAGAAAATAAGGTGCATGGCCAGGCAGTGCAAAATTTGCATGGCTATGCAAAAATAGGCTAAGAGGAAAAATTATGTACGGTCATATGGCATAGGCATTACACGGCTATGCAGCAAAAGATTTAAGCATTGCATGGCCATGAAGTAGGCGGTGCACTGGTTGTGCACTCTACAATGCTGCTACACACAAGAGGAAGAAGAAGGAAAAAGGGGTGAAGGTCGGCAATCAGTGGTTGGCAGTGATGGTTGGTGATGATGAGAGGGAAGTTTGGGGCAACCTTGGTGGTTATTCCACCAACTAAAAGGTAGGGAGCAGTGGCTGAGGTGGTGCACAGTGGGGAAGATGATGGTTTGAAATCCAAAAACAAGGAAAGGGAGGAGAAAAGGAAGAAGGAAGAGGGAGCTCAGTAATGGCTCTTTAACATAAATATAAGCAAAGTGAGGCAAAACTAGAGAGAGTATACGGTGTGTGTGTGTGTGTGTTTGTATGTGTGTGTGTGTGTACACACATACATGTGTGCATATGTGGTGTGAGTCAGGGAAGAAGAAGAAGAAGAGGAAGAATAGATGGTATAAGTGTGTGACGATGATGATGGAGATTGTGTAGCTACTAGGTGATGGTGATGGTTGTAGGGGATGGTTAAGGTAGGGTAATAGTTGCACGGTAAGGGTGGTGATGGTTGACGGAGGTGTTGCGTGAGAAGAAGAAAAATAGTAGGGGGGAAAGATGGGTGTGCAGAGTGTGTGATGGGGTGTGTAATCGCGCAGGGATAATGATGTAGAAAGAGAAGAAGAAAAGGAAAAAGGAGGTAAGGTGGTTGGTGATAGAGGTAGAAAGGAGATGGTGCAAGTTGCAAGTGCATGTTGCATAGATTCATGAGTTACAGCTCAAGTTTTGTGGGAGAAAGAGAAGAAGGAATAGAAAAGAAAAGAGAAAGAAAAAGAAGAGAGAAAAGAGAAGGGTTGGGGGATTAGTTTAGGGTTATTTTAGGTTAGCTAAAGGTAATTAGATTAGCTAGTTTTGATTTTAGTTTAATAATTATGGTTTATCAAAGTTAAGGTTTTCATAATTGATTAAGGCTTTAGGATTAAGGATAGGTTAATGCTAACATATTATGTCAAAAAATGCACCCAACTGCAGCCTTGAGGATTTATGTTGCATTTTCCTTCTAGCGCTCAATGCTCATGTAGCTTCAACCGTTTGGGAGCATCGATATTCACTACCTAATTTGGTCCCTTCATCCACCTTCACCGCTACACTCATTTGGTCTCTATCCATCCGAACCAACACTACCTAGCCACCTTTCTCACACCCTTGATTCTCCACCACACCAACCATCCATCTCCACCACTCTAACCCTCTCTTCTCATTCAAAATCCCCTTCTATCTACATGAATCACACAATTAGCCCTATACAACACAAGTTTACTCATTTCTTTTCTCTTACCAATTTGAGTGTATAATTATAATTTCCATTTTGATAAATATTTTAATATTAATTGCTATTTTATAGGTTATTTATCTATATAATTATTTTATTGTTCTTTTCTTAAGTAAAGGAAGTTGATCAGTGGAACCTAATTATTGTAACACTCCTATTTTTTACTACCAATATATTTCGTTAAAAGAATTGCGGAAATAAAAAATACTTAAAAAAATTAATGTTACAATCGTACCTGACATAGGATAGACGTCTTCCGCCTACCCCATATCAGATATAAGGCTAAACCAATTAAACACTTAAAATAATAGAGTGAACAAAATAACAATTTAATTAAACAACTCCAAAAGTGTTTACATCAGAGGGCCCTAATAGGTTCCAATCAAATCATTACAAAATACATGTGAATAAAGTATAAGACTACAAAAATATAATTTAGGGCATAAAACCCAAATTAAAATTAGGGTCCACAAGAAACCCCACCTAAACCTTCCAGATGACCTTGCTCTCAAGCCTCGACTAAACTGAAGCAAGCCCTCAATTGACCATCCCCAAAGATCTGCACATAGTCCTCTACTTGTGGGAATAAATAGGTGATAGAGCAAACGAGCATATCAGTATGATGCATACTAAGTAAGTCAAGTTGCTCCCTCAATGTACAAAAGTATACTAATTTTCCATACATAAATATAAGATACAACATGCATCATGATAAGACCAAATATAAAATGGAAGTGCATAAAGACATGCTATCAAGCACTAGAATACATCATGCTTAGATTTACAAATTTCTCACATAAACGCTTATATAAGTAGTCATAAGAGCATCCAAGCGACCTCTAAGGTTTATTTCCAATTATCTAATTCCTTAGGTTATACTATTTACTTATCCAAATATAATATTGGTCAATCAATCAAACAATATTCCATTCCATAACCAATTAGTCATTTCAGCCATTAGTCAAGTGCATAAACTAGCATTATTCATTTTGGTCACTCATACCATCACTTTCATTTCTTAACCAATCATTAACCAGTCATTTGGTTGATGATCATAAGTTTCAACCAATATCTACCATCCATGTTTTATTATCAATGACCAATGGACAATGCGCCATCCCATGGTCTCATATACCATGTAAGCCTATCCAAATAAAGGACATAAATTCCAGGTCGAAGCCAAATCACCAAGTGGATAAAAGTCCAGGCTAAAGCTAATCACCAAAATGGACATAAGTCTAGGCCAAAACCAAACACCTAAGTAACCAGGTCCTTTAGTATCTATACCCCTAGTACATCATCAATTTCTAGAGTAGGTAAGGCACTAAGATCTCTTAAGATTCTGCTTAAAGGCAAATCCCAAAGGCAATAAAAATGCCCAAATGTAAACTAACCTCCAATAGCTAATCGAGAATTAGGCAACCTAGACCCTTACTCAACTCATATTTCTTTCACTTTACATAATTTGTAATTTATTTATAAGGATGGGTGATCACATAAGGCCCATAAAAAAGCAAGCAAGTCAATTTACCATGCTAATCCATATTAAACCTTTTTTCTTTTCATTTTCCCCACTATATAGGTTTTCTATTTATCCTTGGTCAATGTTATTCATAAGCAACATGATATTTAATTTAAGCCCATAATGATTCTCATTATTTACTTCTCAATTTTAGCACTTGTCATAAGTGAAGTACTCAAAGATCCATTACATTACTCATAATGTATACCGTAAGTTATAACCCATTATAATCCTTTCATTACTCCAATAATTATTGATAAAATATATATTTTATCCCATTATTAATCATGTTATAGTCTCAAACATAACCTCAAATCATAACCAAACCAAAAAGAAGCAAAATCAAGCAAACCATTCAATCTGTATGGCCCAACCATTTGATTAGTTTGGGTCGACCAATCAATTGGTTTGACCTAACCAAACCATACAATAAACAAACTAGTCAATTGGTTTAGGAAAACTATTCATTATGTATAGACCAGTCAATTCATTCTACCTAACTAGTTGATGGATTTAAGTAGAAAGTAAGAATAGTGTCTCTTTAGGCTTATAAGTTGATGGGTTAGGTTAACTAGTTAACTATTTTATGAACCAGCTGATTGGATTGACCTAACCGGTTGATCAGTTTGCCCTAACAAAACACAAAACCATAAATTTCATATATCAACCTAATCTAACATATTTCCAACCAAATTAACATGCATTTGCAAACATGGGATCACCGTAGCCTATTTTTACCCAATTTCATGCTTTTTAATCAAACAGTGTCATCTAATCATTCAAATCACATATACAACTACATTCCTTCATGCCAAAATGTAGGAATAAACTAAAGATAACACCTAACATATAGAAACACTTACTAAATATTTTAGAAGAAATAATCACTTACATGATGTAGGAAAAATTCCCTTAAAAATAGAAAAGTCCAACTGTGAAAAATCTCATATTTGAAAACCTTAACCTAAAATTATAAACTGAAACATTATACCAAAATCTTGTCAAATTTTGATCTTAAGAATAGAAGAGAATAAGGACATACCAACTTGAGGCCAAACAAGGAAAGAGTTAAACTAAACTACCCAACCTTTTCCCAAAATCTAACTCTGCCTTGCTTAAAAATTGAAATAAGAGAGAGCTAGAGATAGGATCATAAGAGTGTGTGAAAATAGATTAGCAAGGCTCAAAGTGAGGAAGGTAGAGAAGGAATACAAGACTTGAAAAAATTTAGTTGCAAAAAGAAAGGTGTATAGTAGGAATTATTGGGGTTAATTATAGCCAAAAAATCGAAAGGAAATACTGAGGGTTCAGGAATCAACTCAAAACACTACCATTAACTGTTTGAATTTGATCTAAACAAATATATTTTATCTAATATTTATCGACCTCTCCTCGAGAGCTCAAATAGTATCTATTGAGAATTTAGGTCAATTGAACCACAATTAGTATTCATGAATGGAGTAACAATAAATTATTATGGAAGGAGTATTCCAGCTACTCAAAAGAATGCTTGAGATCGAAGCATTCAATCTCTGAATTGTGTATAGGAGAGAGATGGAAAAAGATAATACTGAGGTTATCACTCCTTTTTAATTATCTGAATCAACCTCTAAATCAAATTGAGATAATATTTTGGGTTAAATGCATCATAAAAATGGGCTATAAATCTCTTAGAGACAATCTCGCATGCATTGGTATTATTTCATTTTAGTGTAAGGGATTTTTAAAAAATAGCTCAAAAATGTTACCAACTCTACCAACTAGTCAATGGGTTTGTCTCTACTAGTCAATTATCCTACCATCAGTCGATCAATTTAGTTGAGAAATCCAAAATTAGATGAATTGACAAACCAGTCGATCAGTTCATAGAACCAATCTATGGGTTTGTCTGCAAAACTCAAAAAACTCCAATTTTCAACATAATCTCAGATCAAACTTTATCTTAAACCAAATTATGACATTAAATCAAAATCAAAGGCCCAAAATTTGGAATAATTTACATTAAACCATCATATAAAAATAAAGGACATTACAAATATCTTATGGCATCATATTAGGGTTTCAATGTATAAAGTGTATTAAATATTTTTATTATGTTATAACTATTTAGCTAATAATGCTAGCACAAAATTTTGTAAAATATATCTTACCAAGTTTTGTAACATATTATGTGTATGGAAACATATTAAAATGGGTTTAATGTTGTAAATAAATTATTTATTTTATATATTCCTAATATTATAGGTTGAGTATGCTTATATGTACTTTTAGAATGATTATTATCATTGTGTGCCCTGAGAGCAATTTGGTCTTTTTAACCATATCCTGATATTCATTCCGATAAATATAGCTAATATGTTTTATTTATTTTTTAGTTTGAAAATATGTAATTTTTGATAAATTAGGTATGCATATTAGGTTTAGGTAATTTACCTATATGCTAAAATTATTTAATTTATTGTATTTTAGCATTTTAATGATAAATTATTATAAAAAAAAGATTAGGAATTAAAATGGATGATAATGTGGTAATTTTTATCTCAAAGGCATTTTGATAATTTTTTATCTAATATGCCCAAATATGAATAATTAAAACTATGGTGGCATTAGTATATTACTAAGACATTAGTGTTGACTATAATTATGGTTGTCTTAAATAATTGGAAGTAGATAAAAATGGTTAACTATGGAAATGGATTTTCCTATTATCATGTGATATCAAAGATCACTTTAATAAAATTCTAATATTCAAAGTGAATTACTTTGTGATCGAGAATAGTGGCTCTTTAGGGGCCACTATCCTAAAGATGAGGTTTAATGCATGGCTTGGATTGAATTTTTTCTAGTGTTCCTTAGTTCCCCAACAAGGCCCTATATATTACTCTAATTAGTTTTACAAGCTTCTTATAGGGTATGTATACTTATGGATTAAGTGTCATTATTGGTAGGGTATCGTACTTTCTTTATATGCTAGTGCAACCATGATATCTTAGTGTCCTTAGGTTAATAGTAAGTAGGATACTGTATTACTTGTATGCCTTGATAAGACCGAAGTACCTCCATGTATCCGAGTTGATATGATCTTCCCTTAAGAAAAATTAAAATTAAAATAATTATTATTAGTTTGAAAAGACTATTTGATTGGTTTAGTACTAGCCTTTTTGTCTACCTATGATTCGATGGTAGCTTTCATCCCTACCTATCTCTAATAGTTGTATTCATGATCTACCTATGGATTTATAGTAGCTTTTATGCTTACCTATGGTCGGTATTTTCTTTTGTGCCCAACCTATGGTCCAATAATTGCCCACACATCCTACCTATGGTTTGGTATTTTCCTTCAAGCCTACTTATGGTGTTGTAGAAGTTATTGGTATGCATGTTTTGTTATGAAATATATTGTGAATGTTATGGCTATTGGGTTGAGATTAGTTCTAATCATTATTTTAGAAAACATCCCCTTCAATGCTTGGTTGCTAAGTTTTCATTTATGATCTAAATGAATTAGTAAGTGGAACATGTGGCATTGGTGATATATGTTTATCTAACTTGATTATTATATTTTAGTCAGCACATGTGCATTGCAATACTTTATACCTTGTTCTTATATGATACTTTATATGTTTTAAACATAATATTTGTATGTTTAGTTTTTTAAGGGGATTACTTGGTACTATTTTATTAATAAGTTTCATTTGATGGTCCCCTCCTTATTCAATGGGTAGTTGTAACTTTATAGGTTAGCTTATAAGACTAGTTGAAGGCTAGTATTTTAATTTGAGAGTTAGGACTATCCAGTTTTCTATTTAGTATCTATTTATCTAGATATTCTTGGACTCTTATGTATTTATATATTTCCTCTCATTTTAATTGATGCAACCACTGACGATTTATGTATTATCAAAACAAGGTTAATTTTCTTTGGAATATCTATTTTTTTCTCATAATAGTGCCATTAATTTAAGCCATGTAACACTTTATCCTTAGCAATTGGTATAAGAATGATAGAAAAAATCAGACTCGTATCAAGTGTGATGGTAACCTTATGTTTATACTGTTTTAGCTTTCATAATTAAATTTTCAAATGAAATTTTTAAGTGCTATAAATGGGGCTTTGACTACCTAGTTATCAAACTTATAAATGGTAGCTTATTTTCTTAATATAATTATTCATTAAGATCCCAATATTTCCATGATTAATGTATACGGACCAAAATGCCCATAAGCAGTGAGTATACCTAAAAACTTTGAATTTATTTTAGTTCCAAATAATCTCAAATTCATACCCAATATTCTATGTCCTAAAACAAACCATATTGATCTACTTAGATAAAAATAAAACAACCATGAAGGCACGGAGCCCCTACAGGTGGAATGTGAAAAGAAGGAAACTAAGTCATTTCACATCAAAACTTCATGATACATGGTAATACACACTTAAGCATATGATCATACATAATATGAACATGCTTGGAAAATTTTTCAAAAAAAAAACAAACACCTAATTTTCTAGATCCAAATTCATTAGGTCAAAACATATTCATCATTGGTTAATTGAATATTCATAAGTGACCAACAACATATTCATCTTTATTCCAACATACATAAGAAGAATGTTAAAATCATATTAATCCTTCTCTCATCTAACTTTTCATGTGTTATAAATATATGATAACAACTTAAATTCATCATACTAAAGTATCTAAGACATTATTTCATGCATGTATGAATATGTTAGAAAGCTTAGTGAAAAACCTATTTTCAAAGGTTAGTTATGTTACCAAGTTCCTAAGATAGAAGCAAAAATAAGCCAAATCTAAACACCACCTAATGTGATCCTTGATCACATTTGCAGAAAAATAAGAGAGAGAGGGAAAGAGAGATGGGGAGGGAGAGAGAGTATTAGATTATGGAGATTACTAACAATGAAATAAAAAGAAAAGTGAAAAAGTTAAATGTAACCTAAACACCAAGGAAGATCAAAGATAAAGGGTCCAAATTAGAGAGAAAAAAAATAAAGAACAAAAACAATCAAGAAATAAGAAGAAATGGCCTAGCAATAATCGATGGTGGCTACTCGAAGTTGGAAAGTAATCAACCCCATTATTGAAAATATGATTGGGAATAAAAATTTTGACATCCAAACATCACCTAAACACCAAATAAACTCAAAGGCAATGGATGATAAATATAGGAAAACATTCAAGGGACAAATCTAATTAAAATAAAAAGAACAAGAAAAACTAAAGAGGAAGATATGTATAATCAAATTACAACATACCAATTAGATAAGCCTAAAAAAATCAAAATGAAGGAAATAATTAGAGGATTTTTTGTAAGTTATGTAATGATTGGAGCAAATGAGGTGAGATGGGCATGAATCAACTAATGGATGGAAGGGATAGAGTTGAAGTTGACTTCTAACAGATATAATTGACTAGGTATAGTGATGGAATGGGTAGGTGGTTGAGTGTAGGAAGTTTATGACAAAGAAGGCTTAAGGTTAGTTTTCTTTTAATCACACTTTTGGTTGAATGAAAGCAACTAAAATTATAAAAAAAATTATGTGTAGATAGAATGGCTAGTTAGATGGTAACTAATAGTTAGGGAAAATATATGATAGGTTTTGAAAATTAAACGGTGTAGAAAAACTAATAAATAGGAATTTATTAAAGAACAAAACTAAATAACTCAAAGTAATAAAGAAAAATTATTGGAAGCACTACTTCAAAAAGGGGAAATAATAATGATACATTAACAACGGTGGTGCAGAAACTGTTGTCAAATGCATGAAAATTAATGCGTGAGATATTTTTGATAACGATTATAGTTCAAAAATGTTATTAAAACCACAACGCTAAAATTTACACGGCAATTTTAATAATGGCCCAAGAAAACCATTTTTAAAAGATGTTTTGATAACGAATCTTACAAGAATAGTTGTCAAAAGCCATAATAGGTTTAATAACGGTTCTTGTAACACCCCAAAATTCACTATTTTTTTTTAATGGAAGCAATTAAAATAGAAATACTTAAATTGAAACTAATGAATTCTGGGGATGTTACCACCACACTAAGTACCAAACAGATTCTCTCCGACTGTTTCAGTACCAAGTGCAAAGGCTAAGAAAAGACCGACCACTATTATAGCCGGTGGATCAAAAACACACAGGGCATAAAGCTCCTGACCACTATTATAGCCGGTGGACTGGAAACACACATGGCATAAAGCTCTTGACCGCTATTATTCACCGATGGACCGGTCTGGCCCCTTCTTGCACTGTGTTCCATTATAGGTACTTAGTGTCTTTCCCATGTCTTAGCACAAATAAGTTCAGTTTTGTTGAGCACAGAATCCCCCACTATTATAGCCAGTTGACCAGAAACACACAAGTACAAAGCCTGACCACTATTATTACCAATAGACTGGTCACATATAGGACATCATACCCCAGCCACTATTATTCGGCAGTGGATCAGTCTGGGCCCGGCTCAAAAACCTTCCACTTTAAATGGTTAATGTATTATGGTATCTTATTCAGAAACTTTACCCTAGACATATATGAATCACTCCCTTTACACTTATCCTCCAACTGACACATATCATATCATAAGAACCCCACACCTCCTAACTTGTCCAACAACCTTTCCTCTCTACTCAAACTCACACTAGAATTCCAACACTGAAATATGTGGGTTAAGGCCCACTACTACGTACATACCTCCAAGTCCACTTATTTCCTTAATATAATTTTTTCCCTAGAAACCCTAATTTAGGCCTAAGTGGCCTATCTTACTCCACTTCACACAACCCAAATCATTTTACCACTCCACACATCACAACTCATAAATTCCACCGTCATAATTACATTTTAATCACCAAATACACATCATAACACAAAAACCCTAAGCAGCCACACCAAACCCTAATTGTCCACACAAACCCTAGCTCGGTCTCCTACGTACCCATATATTTCTCCACGTACTATTTTTCATCCAAAGTGTTCAAACACCCAAACAACACTTACATTACCTTCCTCACATCCCAAATCAACTTTTCATACGTAAATTTCATGCCCATGCAGACTTTACACATCCTATGCAACCTTTCAAACTTTTCATGTAAACCCTAAAACTCACACGTAAAAACCCTAGATTCAACCATGACAACCCTAGTTCCATCCATGCAAAACCCTAGATTCAATCCATATAAAACCCTAGATTTTTTCATGTAACACACAAGATTCATCAATACCAAAATCTAGATTCTATCCATACAAAACCAAAGATTTGATCCTCCCATGCAACACCATAGAATCTGCCATACAAAACTCTAAATTCAATCCATACAAACCATAGATTAGATTCTCCTATATTACACCATAGATTAGATTCTTCCATACAAAACCATAAATTAGATTCTCTCATATAACACCGTAAATTAGATTTTCCCATATAAACCATAAATTAAATTCTCTCACACAAAACCATGCAAAACGATAAATTAGATTTTCCCATATAACACCATAAATTAAATTCTCTCACACAAAGCCATGCAAAACCCATAAATTAGATTCTCCCATACAAAACCATAAATTAGATTCTCCTATATAACACCATAAATTAAATTCTCTCACATAAAACCATGCAAAACCATAAATTAGATTCTCCCATACCAACCATAAATTAGACTCTCCCATGCACAACCGTAGATTCTTCCACTCTTTTATCTTATTTAAAATCCCTATTTTATTATTCCACACATGGATCATTAAAATACTTAGGTCAACTCACATCTCTTGGTCAACTTCTTTCCCTTTTGGTCAACTTACTTCCCTTGGTCAACTTCTTTCTCATTTTCCATTTTCAAACTCTTTCCCACATAATACCACTTTTATACATCCTCACATGAATGTCTAAAGGGTCACAAACCAATCATCAAATACCATAATATTTCATCACGTATACATAATACACATGTCATATAACGACACATGAAAACACTTTAATTCCACGCCATCCACACATGAAACAATATAATGATAAACATAAGATGCATAGCATTCAAAGCATATAATGCACATCAACACACATAAGGCCTTAGTAATACCCTTATATAAAATGACACCAGTCTTGGAGCACGCTCCTACGCCTCCTTAGGGTTTTGACTGGTCTCACCTATATGAGGGAAAGCTAAAACTAGATTCCCTCCTACCAAAAAAACTATTATTTACTAACTTATTCTAAGACTAGGTTTTTAATAAAATAATAAAATTTTAATAATAATGACATTAATAAATTTCTAATTTTGCTAAAGATATAAGAAATAATAGTAATATTATAAAAGTTGATAATATAAGGTTGAAGACTTTACCCTAATGATAATAATAATACTAATACCAAAATAATAATAGTAAAAATACTAAAAATAATAACAATGATAATATTGATAAGAATAAGAATAATAATAATAATAATAATAATAATAATAATAATAATAATAATAATAATAATAATAATAATAATAATAATAATAATAATAATAATAATAAATTGATAATATTAACAATAGTAATAATACCCATAATCATAATAATAATAATAAAAGGGAAAAATTTGAAAACAAAGTGAAATAAGGGCTTCGGCCCCTTTACCAAAATAATACTAATAATAATATTAGTAAATTTAATAATATAATTGAGTAATAATAATAATAATTAAATAGTAATTACAATAATGATAAAAACAATAATAATTTTACAAAAATAATAATAACCATAATGGTAATAATAGTAAGAATAATATTCGAAGATAAAATGAAGTAGGGTTTCTAACTTACATTGAATAATAATAAACTTATTAAATAATAATATTAATAACAATAATAACACTAATAATAATAATAAATGCTAATGATAAAATAATAACAATATTAATAATAATAAGACCTAATATTTATAATACTACTACTAAAATTCAAAATAGGCACAATAGGGTTTCAGCCCTATAGAGAATAATAGTACTAACATTGAAAATAATAATAATAATAATAATAATAATAATAATAATAATAATAATAATAATAATAATAATAATCACATAAAAATAACAATAATAATAGCATTACTAATAGTAAAATAGTTATAATAATAATAATAATGATGATGAAATAATAATAATAATTTCAAAATAGTAATTATTATTATTATTATTATTATTATTATTATTATTATTATTATTATTATTATTATTATCACATATTAATAGTAATAGTTGTAGTAATAATAGAAAAAATAAGAATAAAAATAAAAAAATAAAAATATAATAGGGCTTCGGCCCTTAATAGAAATAATAATAAAAAAATTAATAATAAAAATAATAATAATAATAACATTAGTAGTAGTAGTAGTAGTAGTAGTAGTATTAGTATTAGTAGTAGTAATAATAATAATAATAGTGTATATATTCATATAAATGAAATAAAATAAATTAATAAAATGGCCCAAAAATTCTAACTTTCCAAATTATAGTTAAATAAGATTTTATTAGGAAAATTATTTAAATAAATTATTTTTATTAAAATAAAAGGGGATTTAATTAGGGCTAATCAAGAAGAAATTTATAAGTATTTTAATTAGCAGAAATTTAGGTGTTTTAGCCAATTAAGGATTTTATTTTAAAAATTAATTAAACAAAATATTTTATTTAAAATAAGGAGAAAATAGTTCCAAATTAATATGAATTTTATAAATAATTTAACTAAAGAAAATTAGGATGTTTTGCTAATTAAAATGGAATTTATGAAAAACCTTTTCAAAATCTTAAATTGGCCTAAAAAGGGATTTAAATATTATTTTATTTAAATATTATTATTTTTAAAATTTTAAAATATCCCAATTAATTTAATTAACATAATCCATTATTTTTCCGTTTCTTTTTCCTTTTCTTTCTTCCGTTTTCCTTTCTTTTTCTTTCTTTTTCTTTCTTCTTCTTCTCTTTTTTTTTTCCTTCCCAACCAAGGCCAGCCCTACGACCCAAGTCCATTCCCTTCCTTCTCCTTCCCGCGGCCCATTCTCCCTTTATTTCTTTTCTTCTTTTTTCGGCAGCCCAGACGCTACATTTTATCTCCTTTTCCCCCTAGAACGCAGCGTTTGGCTTAAACAACTTTAGTCGTCGCCCGATTCACTCACCATCCCTTCCCTTTCTTTTCTTTTCACGGACCCCCGGTTCCCCCCACCTTTATTTCTTCTTCTTCCTTCCTCCTCCCCCATCTTTGGCAACCTACAACCATTCAAAAATCTTGTTGTTTGACTAGCCTTTTCTCACTCTTTTTCCCTGCTAATCCATCAACCCCGTCACCACATCTCCCCTATTCTGGTGCGATTTTCCCTCCTCCCTAGCCTGCACAACCACCCTCTACCGAATTTGAATTTTTCTGGCTTTTGTTGCCGCTTGTGAGCCTAAACAACTAGCCTCATCCTCCTATTTTTACCTCTTACCTTAACCCTCCATTTTACTCTATAAATATCCTCATAATCTGCCCTGTGTCGAACCTTTGGCTGCTTACCCAGAAATTTCCGACCTTTCCACCGCCGCTCGTTCTGGCCACCTGAGTACTCCCACCACCACCCTCTAACTAATAAATTCTCCCTTCTCCCTCGATTCTCCCTACACAAGCCATCCTGGCTATGCAAAGTAGCCCTCTTGACCAACCCATTCTCTGCCTCTACCACCCTTCGTGCCGCCGTCTGCTACCACTGATGCCTCTTCTACTACTCCTTTCACCTCCCAAACTATTCTACAAACCACCCTCTACCTTCTCCTACCTTTCTTTTCCTCTTCCTCCCTCTCCTCCTCTCTTCCTCTTCTTCTTCCATAATCGGCCACCACTACAGCCACCGTGCGCCGCCACTTTTGGCTGCACCGCCACCCTTATTCTGCTCCTCTCCACCTGGGCAACCCTAAAAATCCCAACTCCCACCTCCATTCTACCTCTCCTTTTCCCAGCCCTCAACTTTTCCTCTTTTCTTCTCTTTTTCCGGCCACCGCCACCTCCACCACCTGTGTCGCCTGTCACCGCCAGCCTAAGGTTAAACCCTAAACCACCTCAACCCTTTTTCACTATTTATACAAGCCTTAATCTATTTTATTTCATTTATTCAAAATATATTACTATTATTATTATTATTATTATTATTATTATTATTATTATTATTATTATTATTATTATTACTATTATTATTATTATTAATGATTTTATTATTATTTCTATTGAGGGTCGAAGCCCTATGAAATTTTTTATTTTTATTTTATTATTATTATTATTATTGCTATTATCTTTATTATTAATATTAATATGTTATTATTATTATTACTATTTCAAAATTAGTATTATTATCATTTCATTATTATAATTATAAATATTTTACTAATAGTGTTTCTATTATTATTATTATTTTTATGTGATTATTATTATTATTATTATTATTATTGTTGTTGTTGTTGTTGTTGTTGTTGTTGTTGTTGTTGTTGTTGTTGTTGTTGGTATTATTATTCTATATAGGGCTGAAACCCTATTGTGCCTATTTTGAATTGTAGTAGTGGGACTATAAATATCAAGTCTTATTATTATTAATATCAAGCCCTTATTTCACTTTTTTTTGATAATGTCCTTTTTATTATTATTGTTACTATTCTTATTCTTATTCTTATTAATATTATCATTGTTATTATTTTTAGTATCTTTGCTATTTTTATATTGGTATTATTATTATTATTAGGATAAAGTCTTCAATCTTATATCATCAACCTTTATAATATTACTATTATTTCCTATATCTTTAACAAAGTTAGTAATTGGTTAACGACATTTTTATTAATATTTTATTATTTTATCAAACACCTAGTCTTAGAATAAGTTAGTAAATAATAGTATTTTTGGTAGGAGGAAATCTAATTTTAGTTTGTCCCTGATATAGGTGAGACTAGTCAAAGCCCTAAGGAGGCATAGGAGCATGCTCCAAGACCATTGTCATTTTAGGTAAGGATGTTACTAAGGCCTATTGTGTGTTGATGTGCATTATATGCTTTGTATGTTATGCATCTTGTGTTTATCATTATATTGATTCATGTGTGGTATGGTGTGGAGTTAAAGTGTGTTCATGTGTTGTTATATGACAAGTGTACTATATTTATGTGACGAAATATTATGGTATGTGATGATATATGTTGTGAACCTATAAGACATGCATGTGAGGATGTTAATATGGTTTGTGTGGGGGAAAGGATGAAAAAGGAGAATGGGGAAGAAGTTGACCAAGGGAAGTAAGTTGACCAAGGTATGTGAGTTGACCTAAGTATTTTAATGATCCATGAGTGGAAGAATAAAATGGGGATTTTTAAAGAAGATAAAAGAATAGGAGAATTTATGGTTTTGTATGGGAGAGTCTAATTTATGGTTTTGTGTGGGAGAATCTAATTCATGGTGTTATATGGGAGAGTCTAATTTATGGTTTTATATGGGAGAATCTAATCTATGGTTTTATATGGGAGAATCTAATCTATGGTTTTTTATCGGAGAATCTAATTTAGGGTTTTATGTGGAAGAATCTAATCTATGGTTTTGTATGGGAGAATTTAATCTATGGCATAACATGGGAGAATCTAATCTACGGTGTAACATAGGAGAATCTAATCTATGGTTTGTATGGATTGAATTTAGGGTTTTGTGTGGATTGAATATAGGGTTTTGTATGAAGGAATCTTGGGATTCGCATGAAATAATCTAGGGTTTTGTATGGATGGATTTAGGATTTTGCATGGTAGATTTTATGGTGTTGCATGGGAGAATCTAAACTAGGATTTGATATGGATGGACTTAGGATTTTGCATGGTAGATTTTATGGTATTGTATGGGCGAATCTAATCTAGGATTTTGTATGGTAGAATCTAAGATTTTGCATGGATGGATCTAGGGTTTGCATTGTTGAATCTAGGGTTTCACATGGGAGTTTTAGGGTTTACATGACAAAGTTTGAAGGTTTACATGGACAGGTTATCATCTACATGGGAGTAAAGTTTATGTATGAAAAGTTGATTTGGGATGTCAGGAAGGTAATGTAAGTGTTGTTTGGGTGTTTGAACACTTTGGATGAAAAATAGTACGTGGAGCAATATAAGGGTATGTAGGAGACCGAGCTAGGGTTTGTGTTGACAATTAGGGTTTGGTGGGGTTTCTTAGGGTTTTGTGGTATCATGTTTATTTAGTCATTAAATTGTAATTATGAGGATGGAATTTATGAGTTGTGGTGTGTGGAATATTAAAAATGATTTGAGTTGTATGAGGTGGAGTAAGATGGGTCACGTAGGCCTATATTAGGGTTTCTAGGGGAAAAACCTTAGAGTAAGGGAATAAGTGGACTTGGAGGTGTGTAGTAGTGGGCCTTAACCCACATATTTTGGTGTTGGAGTTCTAGTGTGAGTTTGAGTATAGAGGAAAGGTTGTCGAACAAGTTACGAGGCGTAGGGTTCTCATGATATGATAAGGGTCAGTTGGATGATGAGTGTCTAGGGTGAAAGCTTTTGAATAAGATACTTAAAACATTAATCATGTAAAGTGAAAGAGTATTAAGCCGAGCCCACAGATCCACTGGTTAGAAATAGTGGTTAGGATGCGTTGTCCTATGTGTCTCTGATCCACTGGCTATAATAATGGTTTGGGTATATTACCCTATGTGTCTCCGATCTACTAGCTATAATAGTTTTAGATTCCGAGCTCAATAAACCAAACACCTAAGTTGCTAAGACACTTAAAAGACACTAAGTACTTACAGTGGAACACCATGTAAGCTGGAGCCAACTGATCCACCGGTAAGAAATAGTGGCTAGGGTATGATACCCTATGTGTGACCGATCCACTAGCTAATAATAGTGGGCAGGAGCATTGTTCCCTACTTGTCTCCAATCCATCGGCTATAATAGTGGGGGCTTCGGTACTCGCATGGATTTGAATAAAAAGCATGGTGTGAATCATTTTTCAATCAGATATTAATTAAATAATTAATCCGAACTATAAATGGGCCTTTGTGTATCTACCCGAATGATTGTTTGATATTCTGTTATCATGTTGGACGATATGCTCTTTTTATTATTCGGCATGGTATATGTGATTTTATGTGTTGGCCATAGTGCACAATTACCTTACTCATAACATAGTGTGCTAATCACCCTTTTCATGGGTGTTGCTCATTCCCATGAGTAGTAGGCCCTTTGACTTAGTGCAGGAGGGTGAGACATCAGGCGGGGTTGAGTGTTGAGCATGTTTTGGCTCAAGAATTGAGATTCTCATGGCTATATTCACTCTTCTTGTTATTTTACTTCCCTTATGTTATTTCTTTTTGATTTATTACTTTGTATTGAATATTGAGATGAACTTTTAATCGTTGTACAATTATTTCTCTTTTTGGACATGAATTATAATTCTCTTATGCATACTCTAATTTTTGAATGTTATGCACTCTTGATTTAAGTATTAATTAAAGTTTAACAAAAATTTCTTTTTAGCCTTAGCACTTGGTACTGGAACGGTCAGAGAGAACCGGTCTAGTACTAAGTGTGGCGGTAACATCTCTAGAATTCACGGGTTTCCAATTTTAAATTCTTTTGCTTTTAAAAAAGAGAAAAAATAATGAATTTTGGGGTGTTACAATTAAGGCTTGTATAAATAGTGAAAAAGGGTTGAAAGGGTTTAGGGTTCAACCTTGAATTGGTGGTGACAGGCGGCATCGGAGGTGGTGAACGACGATGGTGGCAGTGGCCGGAAAAAGAAAAGAAAAGGAGAAAAATTGAAGGCTGGGAACAAAATAAGGAGAATGAAAGTAGGAGTAGAGTTGATTATGGTTTCCTAGAAGGAGAGGAACATAATAGAGGTGGTGACGCAACCAAAGGTGGCGGCGTACAGCGACGGCGATGGTGGCTGAATGGGGAAGAAGAAGAAAAAGAGAGGAGGAGAGGGAGGAAGAGGAAAAGAAAGGTAGGGAAAGATAGAGGAGGGTCTGCAGAATAGATTGGGAGGTGAATGAGGTAGTGGAAGCTACAGTAGTGGTGGCAGACGTTGGCGCGAAGGGTGGAAGAGGAAGAGAATGGGTTGATTGAGAAGGGAACTTTACACGGTCGGGGTGGCTCATACAAGAAGAATCGAGGGAGAAGGGAGGCGTAGTTAGTTAGAGGGTAGTGTAGGGAAGACTAAGGTGGGAAGAGTAGGCGGCGAAGTTAGCCGAAGGCGAGGGACAAAGCATCTAAAGTGGCGGTGGCTCACACGAGGGTTTTTTCTAGGTAGGGATCAAAAGTTTGATGCAGGGCTCATTATGGGGGTATTTATAGATTTTAGAAGAGAGGGTAGGGTTCTGTGGGTTGGTAAGAGAGTAATGAAGGTAGGGTTAAGGTCACTGGCAGTAACAAAAGTCACCGAAATTCAATTTGGGGCAGGGGCATGTGCAGCAAAAGGGAATGTCATGTGTGAAAAGGAAGGGAGATGGGTTGGGTCTAAGTGGTCGCTAAATCAGGGGGAAGAGAGAGGAAGGAAAATGGCCGGTCAAAATGGGCATAACCAGTGACGAAAAACCAGGAAAGGGGCAATGTAGGTGTAGGTCGTCGATGATGGGGGGAGGAGGAAGGAAGAAGAAGAAAGAAAGGGCTGGATTAGTGGTCTAAGGAAAAAAAGAAAGAAAAGAAAAAGAGGGGAGTCAGCCGGTCTAGCAGTGAGGGGGAAGATTTAATTGCAACGTAACATTTGTGGGGGGAAAAGAGGAAGAACGTGGCGTTCTAGCTGCTAAAGGAAGAAGAAAAGAAAGAAAAGGAGTCTGGGCTGCTTGGCTGCCCAAGGAGAAAAGAAAGAGAAGGAGGCGGGCCATGGAGGAAGGAAAAAGGAAGGAGGGGAAAGGAGGAATGGGCTACAAGCTAGCCTAGGTCGGGGAGGAGAGGGAGAAAAGAAAAGAAAAGAAAGAAAAAGAAAGAAAAGGAAAGGAAAAAGGAAGAAAGAAAAGGAAAAAGGAAAAGGGGAAAAATAAAAATATGAGGGTTGGGTTAAGTTGAATTAATTAGGATATTTGGCATATTTAAAAATAATAATATTTAAATTTATTTTTAGGCTAATTTAAGGTTTTTAAAAGGTTTTTCAGAAATTCCATTTTAATTAGCAAAACACCTTAATTTTCTTCAATTAAATTATTTATAAAATTCATATTAATTTGGAACTATTTTCTCCTTCTTATTTTAAATAATTAATTTATTTAATTAATTTTCAAAATAAAATTCTTAATTAGCTAAAATACCTAAATTTCTCCAAGTTAAAATACTTATAAATTTCTTCTTGATTTGCCCTAACTAATTCCCTTTTATTTTAATAAAAATAATCTATTTAATAAATTTTCTAATAAAATCTTATTTAACTATAATTTTTTAAAATTAGAACTTTTGGGGTATTTCAGTTCTTCTAGGAGCTGTTATTAAAACTCCAAATCCGCCTTTTATTTCATTCAGCTCTGTTATGTGCCAAAATTTTCAGACTCTACACCTTTCCTCTCTTACTCTCCTTCTCTTGCAAACCCTCGCACCACCACTCTGGCTCCTCTCAAGTCAGGAAAACCACCACTTGTTCTCTTTCGCACCGCCAACTCTCCTTTTCCTTTGCAACACCATACCTCTGCCATTCTCAGCTTTGCATGTTCTGTTATTCTTCCCCACTTAGCAAGCACTTCCACCTTCTTCCTCCACCATGTTTGTAGGTGGTCATCGCTTCCTCTTGCTCGCCGTCAATTTTCTTGCTTGCTGCCACTTCTTTTACATATGTTGTTGTTCTTCCGCTAGTAGCATTTTCTCTTCTTATATATATATGCATGCATGTTGATATAGGATTGCATTTGTTATTGAAAATTTGTAGTTTGTCATTCAAATATGTGTTGGTGAAAAATTTTGGTGTTCCATTTTGAATTTTTTTTTTTTTGTTTTATTATATATGAACAAATGCATATGTTGGTTGAGACCTTTACATATATATATATATATAACATGCATGAGTATAGAATTATATACGAAGCTAGAGAAATAAAATACTTCAAATTATTATTAATGTCACTCATAAAAACTATATATATATACATTTTCATTAATAAGTATAGGACACTATAAGGTATAGGAAATGTCATATAATGAAATGAATATATATTTTACGTATGCACATCATTAAATGAAATTTTCAATTAGAGATGCATATGTTAATGATTTTTATTTGATGAGGATGAAATAAATATAGAAAATAAAGAATATATAACACTGAATAATTAAATAGAGTGAAATAATTTTGTATAATCATAATAATAATATAAGATTTATTAGGGTTTAATTATAGTTAGCTAGGTTTAGGAGTAGGGTTAGGTTTTATTATAATTTATTAGGGTTAATTAGGATTATTTTTAGGGTTAGGGCTAGAGTTAATGGTTAAAGTTAAAATTAAGGTTTATCATTTACTATACTAAATATAAAAGTAAAAAATTATATAGAGAGGAATAATTGTGTATAATAATAATAATATAGGATTTATTAAGGTTTAATTATAGTTAGCTAGGTTTAGGATCATTATCTTATGAAGTTTAGGGTTAGTTTTTATTATAATTTATTAGGGTTAGGGTTAGGGTTTAGTTTTTAGTGTTTATTATACTAAATATAAAAGTGAAAAATTAAATAGACAAGAATATTTGTGTATAATAATAACAATAACAATAATAATAATATAGGATTTATTTGGGTTTAATTATAGGTAGCTAGGTTTTACTATATATATATTATCTTATTAATATCAACTTTATTTTTCTATATGTAGCTTGAATAATTTGATTATAGTTTGATGTTCAACCGGTTTGTTAAATATATAACTAAAGATTATGTCCTTATTTTAAATAGTTTAATGTTGTTAGCTTTACATATTTGGTTAAGATTTGATAGAATATATTTATGATTTGTCTAGCTAGTTGAATATTAGTTTACATATTTTGTAATTTAGATCCTTTCAAGAACAACCTTTATGATAAGATTTAATGTTCTCATTTGTACGTAGTGAGATGACATACCCTCCACCATATCTATTCATGGCGCCACATACAGATCTATGGACTCATGTGATATGGTTATACAATGAGCTAGGTCGGTTGTACGCGAGTGGCTCATCCTATCACCCCTTCCATTTTAGATCCTATCACCTTCTGTTGACCCCACCTCAGATAAAGCCATAGGCGTCAGCTACATCTAATTTTTTTGTATTGGTTTGTCTACCACACTGATACACCACTCCTGAGATTTATTGAGGGTGAGGTGTTTGCTAGAGAGTATGATAGGATATCGAGACCGATGATGGTCTTTAATGATGAGTGGAAGTTTTTTCATAGCTTGCCTCTGAGTATCCACCCCGGTTACCCTAGAGTATCAATGAGTAGACTCTCTTACAATGATGCCAAGGATTCAGATGATATATCATGATAAGTGGAATTTTAGAGTTATAGTTATTATTCAGCCTCGACGAGGCTATTGGGGGATTTAGTTTTAAGGTTATGAGTTTTTTTTTAGGTGTTTAGGCTATAGCAACCTTTTGATATATATAGTGTTGCTATTGCTTTAATCCCGTAGTATGTATATCTTTTGTAATTTGAACCATTGTATAATGTTTTGCTATGTATGTATGTATGTATGTATGTATATATATATAAACTCTTTCTAAGTATGAGTAGCTTAATTGAGTATTAATATTTTTTTGGAAACATATTACCATGATATATATATATATATATATATATATATATATATATATATATATATATATATATATATATATATACTTTCACGTGGGATACATCTAGATTGAAAAACTATGGATCAGAAATGGTTGTCTACAAATCGTCTGTCTAGAGAATATAATGAAGGAGTGGAGTTTTTCATCAAGTTTGCAGTTGAACACACTCGGGACTCTAGTAGAATAGTTTGTCCTTGTTTGAACTGTTCCTATATTCAGCGTGTCAATGCTAATCATTTGAGAGATCATTTATTTGTGTATGGAATTAATACAAGTTACACTTGCTAGATATGGCATGGGGAAATAGAGTCTAAATATGATAATGATGATGTTAGGAGGGATAGTAGTGGATCATCATTTGATAATTATGAGGGACATTCGTTAGAGGAAATGACTCAAAAGGTTGAGGAAAGTGTTCGAAATTGTCCAAAAATGTTTGAGAAGTTATTGAATGACTGGGAGAAACCTTTGTACGATGATTGTAAGACATTTACTCAATTATCTGCTACTTTAAGGTTGTAAAACTTAAAAGGATGTAACAGATAGAGTGATAAGAGTTTCATGGAATTATTGTCACTTGTAAAGGATATTCTTCCTAATGACAACGTTCTATCCAATTGTACCTATGAAGAGAAGAAAAGTGTATCCTCTATGGGCATGAGTTATGAGAAGATACATGTATGCCCTAATGATTGTATTTTATATCATAATGATAATGTATCTTTGGACAATTATCCTAATCCTGAACGCAAAGAACCATGATACAAGAAAAACAAGGTGTTGGCTAAGGTGTTATGGTATTTTCCTATAATACGAAGATTAAGACGGATGTTTAATGATGTTAAAAATGCCAAGAACCTAAGGTGGCATGCTGATGAGATGATAGATGATGGTCTTCTTAGACATCCATCTGGCTCTCCATAATAGATGACGATTGATGGCTTCTTCCCTGAATTTTGTAAAGAAGCAAGAAATGTGCGCCTTGTGATTTCTACGGATGGAATGAATCCCCATAATCAAGGCACCTACAGTTTATGGCTAGTGATTTTGATTATATACAATCTACCTCTATGGCTTTATATGAAATGTAAGTATATGATGTTGTCTTCGCTCAATTTGGGGCTAAACCAACTTGGGAATGATATTGATGTTCATTTGGAACCTTTGATTGATGATTTGAAGTTCTTGTGGAACTTGGGCATTGAAGTATTTGATGCATATAGTGAAGAAAATTTGACTTCTGTACTATAAATGATTTTCCGGCGTATGGCAACTTGTTAGGTTATAGTGTGAAAGGCCATTAATCATGTCCAATATGTGAGGAGAATACTTCATTTGTTCAGCTAACACATGGCTGGAATGCTATCTTCCTTGTTCATCGTAGGTTTTTACCGAAGAATCATCATTATCATAGGCAAAGAAAAGTATTCAATGGCTTCTGAGAAGAAGAGTAGGCACTAATTCGGTTGACTGGTTGACAAGTGTGGCTAAAGATGAAATATTTGAGTGCCAATTTTAGGAAGAAGAATAAAGATAAGCCTCTATCAGATGGGTGGTAGAAGATGTCAATATTCTTCGACCTTCCTTATTGGGAATCTCTATACATGAGACATGCCCTTGATGTGATGCATAATGAGAAAAATATATATGATAGTCTTGTTGGTACTTTACTTAATGTTCTACACAAGACTAAAGATGGCATCAATGCTCGAATGGATATGGACGAAATGGATATTAGACAAGAACTAGCACCGTAAGATAATGGAAGAAGAACATATTTACCACCGGTGTGTCAAACTCTTTCTACAAAAGATAAAATTTCATTTTACAAATTTTTCACAATGTCAAGGTTCCGGAAGGGTATTCTTCAAATTTCAAAAGGCTCATGTCAATGAAATTAACATGAAGTCTCATGATTATCATATTTTGATGCAGCACTTGTTGCTGATAGCTATACGTGAAATTTTGCTAAAGCGTGTTCGAATTATTATCATGAGGCTTTGTTAGTTCTTTAACACCGTCTGCTCTAAAGTCATACATCCTCATATTTTGGATGCCTTATAAAAAGGGATTGTGATTGCTTTGTGCCAGCTTGAAATGTATTTAGCATCCTCATTCTTTGACATTATGATACATCTAGTTGTTCATTTAGTTTATAAGATAAAGATTCTAGGACCAGTTAATGGGCATTAGATGTACCCCTTTGAATGGTTTATAAGTTGATAAAAGGCTATGTGAAGAATCAATATTAGCTAGAAGGATGTATTGTTAAGTTACCTTGTGGAAGAGGCAATTGAGTTTTAAACGAAGTACTTGTTAAATGCTGAAGCTCTTGGTATTCCTAAGTCTTGACATGCAGGCAAAATCGAAGGATAGGGTATTAGATGCAAATAGTTTGGGCATATAGACCTTGACATGTTCTGTAAAGCACATCTATATGTATCACACAACAGTGATGATGTTCAGTCATACATTGAAGAACGTACGATTTCTTTACATATTGAAAATTCATCGAAGACTGAGAATGGATTATCAATAAACATAATCTTTTCTTCATCGATTGGATAAGAGATCGCATCATTCCATTCATCGGACATTCCCTAATTTCAATTTCTAAAACCCTGTATTGGTTGTCTTAGAAAACTCGTTATGAAGTTTTTCATATACTAGTTATGTGATCAATATTTACACTTTTTATACAAAAGAACAAGATGAGAATATTAGAATGTAGAACAATGGGGTGAATTTAGTGGGTGAGGCAATGCATGTTGCTAGTGCGAAAGATAAGAATCCAACTTATGCAGATATGAATTATTATAGTGCGATTGAACATATATGGGAGTAAGATTACAATGTATTTAAATTCCCTGTATTAGGCTACAGATGGGTTGATAATAGCAATGGGGTTAGATACGAAGATGGATTCACATTAGTACATCTCAATAGGGTAGGGCATAAACAAAACTCATTCATCTTAGCATCATAAGCAACATAAGTATTCTATGTCACTGATCCTACTGATAACATATGGTCTATCATACTATCTATGAAGAAAAGAAATGCCAATGAATATGATAATAAAAATGATGCCAATTGGAATAAAGAGTGTGTCTCAGCTGTACAAGAAACTCAATTATTAAACGATGATAAAAATAAAATTAATGAGGAGAAAATATATGTCAGGGATGATCATCATGAAGTAACATATATATCAAATCCTGAAACTAATCTGAAAATGAGGGGAAAAAAAGAAGGAAAAGAAGGCAATGAGGGTAATAATATTATATATGTGTGTTGTTTTCTTTTAAATGCATTTTTCAACCTTTGTGATAGGATATTTATTGTATCGATAATATAGTGGTAAATTATGGCCAATGCATAACATTCTAACGATATTGTTTTATTAATTTTTTGTAGAGATATGGCTATAGGAATTGTAGAACCCCCTAGAAGACACAGGGGTCTTGGATTAGGTGTTATCAGAACGAGCGTATGTGGTTGATCTCGTGGTTCTCGTAGCACTAATGAGCAAGTGGCTATCCTCACCTAGAAATTGAACTTCACATTTGAACAGATGGAAACAACGGAGCAAGAGTTGTCATTTATTAAATCTCAAGGGTATAAGCCATCTGATTCAGCCAACCATGATCAACTTCACATACCCAATGTAAATAGTGTTAGAGACAGTTGCGAAGCTGATGCAAGTCTTTCTTCTATTCTCGAGGTAAGAATTACAAACTATGAATTGTTATTAACTATATTCAATGTAATAAATAATTAATAATGGGTAATATTTTTTTTTAGGGTTTGCATAAATGTGACTTGTTAGCGAATGACCTTTCAACTCTTTCAGCGAAAGGAAGGGTATGCATCAGTCATAGTACCCAAACACAAATAGTCCACGTGTATAACTTAGCCTCAAATATAAGGCCAATGAGTATTGACACTCCAATCATTGGCAATGCACCCTTTCCTTGTTATAAAGAGGTCGATGAGGTAGCCATAGAGCTAGAAGCTCATGGAAGCTTCGTACCTTAGCCTACGGATCAGATACGTCTCACTACTGAAGAGGTAATGACATTCAACATCTTCATTAGACCTTGCTTAGTAGTTACACTATTTATACCTTTATATATATATATATATATATATATTGATGCAAGAGCATGGCCTTATTCATTTCTAAACATGGTTCTGAGGAGTTTCTTTGAGTTTTTGGAAGTGTCAAAGTCAAACAAGACACTTTCTTGAATTTCAAAGCATAAGTTGTGTTTTATGCAATTTCAAATGACATAGCAGCTATGGGATGAGTCATCCTATGTTTTTATGACATATTGGACATTATGCCACATCATCATGACACATGGAAGCTACTGGAACAAGTGCCACATGTGGAGTAATGTAAACTAGGGTTTTCTTTGTTAAGGTTGTGATTTTATATAATTAACTAGCTCATAAGGCAACAATTTATATATGACGTATTGCCATATCATTTAAGTGTAATTACATGTTGTAATTAGCTGTAATTAACAAATGGAAAGTCGATTTTATGGCCAATAAATAAGGGTCTTCTCATGTGTAAAAGAGATATTTTTGAGTTTGAATAAAAATCATCTCTTTTGAGAGAGTTTAAACCTTCCAATTCTATGTGAGTTGAAAGTGGTCATTGTTAAGGATTCTTTGTGTGTTCCTTTTCTTTAGTTTTGAATCCCATAAAGATTCTTTGTATTTTCTTCATTTGATTCATATCAAAGAGTTCATATTTGTGAGTTCTCTTTGAGATCCATTTAAACATTATCTTTGTGAGGTTTTTAAGTGTTATATTTGTTGCATTTTATCCTACCCTTATTCGTCCACCATCATACTACACGAACATCATCATCCATCACCTTTCTTGAGTGGAATTTGTGTGGGTGTTACATATCAAACTGGTATCAAAGCCTTATGATTCATCCTTCCGTAAGGTAAATCACTTTCCTAGGCTTTGAATTCCACTCATCAAGAATCATCAAGACTCATCAAGAACTTCATCAAGATCTTGATAAATATCATCAAGATTTAATTAAAGTTGAAGATTGTCATTTCTCTTATTTTTCTCCTTCCATACGCCACACATATACATTGATAGTTTCCATTCTTTTAAGTATTGTGAGATTACACACACATAAAAACATTTCTCCTTGAGTGATATACTCGACCCTAGCATACAATACTCCTTCTCATTCGTTGGTTTTCTCTAAATTTACAAAACTTCATTCGATCACCTTGAATTAAACCCTAGCATATGCAACAATGGAAAATTCAGAATTTATGAAGTCCATCCTTGATGCCATCAACGTTCAATTTGAAAATCTTGAAGTACAAATGGAGAATAGGGTGGAAGAACAAAATGATATGGTTGAAGGCATAGTGAGGTGAGCCATTGAATCAAGAGGAGGTCATTTGAATAAAAAACTTGAATATCTTGAAGAAGACTCAAGTCCATCTTCAAGCACACATAGTCGAACAAGAAGAAGGAAAGAACATGGTGAAGATAAGGGTTTGAAGGTTGATTTTCTATAATTTCATGGAGATTTAGATGCGGATACATTCATAGATTAGATGCACACCATGGAATCTATCTTTGAATTTAAAGAATATGATTATCATATGAGATGTAAGTTGGCTACTCTTAAACTTCAAAATTTTGAAAGAATTTTGTTTGATAATCTCAAGAGATCAAGGGAAAGAGATGGAAAGCCAAAGATCAAGTCATGGGAGAAATTGAAAAAGCACATGAAGAGAAAATTCATCCCAAGAGAATTTGAGCAAGACAACTTCATCAAAATGATGACATTGAAGCAAGGGAATTCAAGTGTGGAAGAATATACAAGGAACTTTGAAAAGTTATCCTTGATATGTGATGTACAAGAGAGGAAAGAACAAGCTTGTGCAAGATATCTTGGAGGATTGAAGTTCAACATTAAAGATAAAGTTGAAGTTTCTCTATATGATACACTTGAAGATATGATCAAGCTTGCTATAAAATTTGAAAGGCAACTCAAAAGACCTAAGGTATTCTCCAAAACTTCCTCTTCCTTGTCGAATGAAGCAAAATTATCTTTGACTTTTATGCCATCATATTCGAGCATTATCATGGAAGAAAAAGATCTTAAGCCACGCATGGAGAAGTATAAAGTTAAGGAGATTGAAGGTAAAATTAGACAATGTTTTAAATGTAGAGGTTATGGTCATTATGCTAAAGAGTTTCCTAATCAAAGAGTTATGACCTTAAGAGAAATTGAGGAGATTAAAAAGGAATAAAAGGAAAGTGTGAATGAGGAAGAAAATCGAGTATGTAATGATGAAGACAATCATGCTATTACTACCATTAAAGTAGAAGAAGGGCAATCAAGTTTTTACATGCATCACCTTGATTATGTGGAGAATGATGTGCATTATTATCCCATGGTTTCCTTGTGTTTTTATGGAGAAAATTTTATCATGGAGCCCTTGTATCATTTGAAGCAAATTGAAGAAAAAAAACATGGTGAGTTTGAAGGTGTATAATGTGCATGAAGACATATGTGATGTGAAGAAACAAATGAACCATAATGCACCCCATGCATTTGGTTTATGTTCATTGATATGCGCATATGAAGATCCAATGTCAAGGCTTAAGTGGAATTGGAGGATTTTCAAAGATAACTTTAATGAGAAGGAGATATTCAAAGAATTCAAGGACAAGTATCACGTTGAAGAATATGTCCTTTCGTGTTTGTTATTCATCATCAGAGTTGTGAATTTGAGGACAAATTCTTCAAGAGAGGGAGATTGATGCAATTTCATGGCCTTATTCATTTCCAAACATGGTTTTGAGACATGTTTGAGGAGTTTCTTTGAGTTCTTGGAAGTGCCAATGTCAAACAAGACACTTTCTTGAATTTCAAAGCATAAGTTGTGTTTTATGCAATTTTAAGCAACCAAACAAGACCTTAGTGACATAGCAGCTATGGGATGAGTCGGCCTATGTTTTGATGACATGTTAGACATTATGTAGTGTCATCATGACACGTGGAAGCTGCGGGAACAAGTGCCACACGTGGAGGAATGCAAACTAGAGTTTTCTTTGTTAAGGTTGTGATTTTATGTATTTAACTAGCTCATAAGGCAACAATTTTTATATGATGTATCGCCATATCATTTAAGTTTAATTACAGGTTGTAATTAGCTATAATTAACAAATGGAAAGTCGAGTTTATGGCTTATAAATAAGGGTCTTCTCATGTGTAAAAGAGAGAGTTTTGAGTTTGAATAAAAATCATCTCCTTTGAGAGAGTTTAAACCTTCCAATTCTATGTGAGTAGAAAGTGGCCATTGTTAAGGATTATTTGTGTGTTCCTTTTCTTTGGTTTTGAATCCTATGAAGATTCTTTGTGTTTTCTTCATTTTATTCATATTAAAGGGTTCATCTTTGTGAGTTCTCTTTGAGATCCATTTAAACATCATCTTTGTGAGGTGTTTAAGTGTTACATTTGTTGCATTTTATCCTACCCTTATTTGTCCACCATCATACTACACGAACATCATCATACATCACCTTTCTTGAGTGGAATTTGTGTGGGTGTTATATATCATATATGCTCAATACATATTTTGTTTATTATTATCAATTAAGGAATCAGAAAAGAAGGCTTCTCCTACTAGTAAAACCAAGAGATGTACTAGTAGAACGAGCAACACAAAAGTGGGCGCTGCTAAGGGAAAGATAGCAAAATCTAAAAAATTAGTTGCCCCACAAAAGATTCCTTCTTCGTAGAAGAGCCAACCTCCACCATCAATAGCTTTATTGTATTTCTATGCCCAAAACTACCTCAGGGACAATTATATTTTCATTGATTTTCATCTTGTGTATGTTGGGAGGGATGATGCTACTTACATGGTATTGACAGTTGACATTAGTGAAATTTATAATCAGGAATGGATGTCAACCACGAGTGTCATCATCTATGTCATGTAAGTATTATTTCATATTTGATATTTTAGTACTTCTTGTACTATTAGAATTTTTATGAACTCTTATATGAATTATTAGTTATTAACAAATATGCATTATTATTGCCGTCCATAGGTTGGTAGCTAGTCGCAGTGCGATGGAGGGAATGTTGTCCTCTATTATGTTTGTACGCCCATACTACATAGCTTACGATACTACAATAAGAGAGGGTAGGCACATAAACTATTTAGTAAATCACATTTTGATTGAGGTACACAACAAGCTCTATCTAATTCCTCACCTTGCAACTGAACATTGGGTTTTGTATACCATCTAACTTGATCTTAACAAAGTCTATGTGTTTGATTCCCTTCAAACCTATGACGTGCCTTTTGAAGTCACTCATCATGGTGGGAAGGAATTTATCGACATGTTAGTATACTTTTCACTTCTTGCTTCATTAGCTTATTTACACATATATTCTACTTTCATTATTTGAGGTATATATACTTATAATATTGTGTATCCAACTCTATTTATGAAGGCACTACAGATGGCATATCAAAGGAGAGGTGAGAATGGCATCCCAGACCCAAAGAATCTTCATTATGAGCATGTCATGGTAAGTAGGAAGACAAATATTTTATATGTTTTTTTAATTCAAATTAATATCTAATAGATAGAGAGCTAACTAAATTCATTTGACAGTGTCCACAACAGTAAAACGATGATGATTGTGGATACTATGTATATAGAGCAATGGATATGATAGTCCAAAATAGATTGGTCAACATAGATCCAAGCCATGTATGTTTGCTTTTCCATATTTTTCCATTAATGGATCATAACATATATATTTGGTACTTGACCTAAGTGCTAACTGTATAATAATCGAAACTTGGGCATTGTAGTTTTTTACCGATGACTACGCATGAGGCTAGCAATACAATGTTGATGAAAATGATGGAGTTAGAGACCAATGGGCTAAGCACATGCACTCATTCATTCGGTATTAGTTAGGGATCTATATTATACATGCATGTTTAGGTTTGTATTTTGTCTATGTCTTTTAGTCTTCTAGGCTATGATCTATGAACTTTTGACTTTGGGGTGTAGAGCTACGAAGTCATGGTATGCCTACTAATTTTGATTCCTGAGTATGCCCAGTGTATTGAGGCATATCAATTAGAGATTGATTGAAAATATGTAGTATCATTTGGGAGGAAGACATGCATGTATATATGAATTGATGTTGTTTTCCATTGCAGATTTGGTAAATATTTAAACATACAATTGTATATATCGGCTGGAATAAAATAGCAAAAACATAAATAAAAAAACATATAGTTTTAATAATGGTTCTTATTAAAAACTGTTATTAAAATCATATTTATGCTCATTTAATACGTATTAGGGTTTAAAAAATGCATATTCAATCGCCAAAACCCTAATTGGATCACATAGTTTTGAGATAGAAGCGTTATTAAAATATATGTTTACATTCAGAACTGTTATTAAAACTTTGCATTTAATCTCAAATTTATGATCATTTAATTCGTATTAGGGTTTAATAAATACATAATCATTAACTAAAACCCTAATTGGATCATATTTTAACAACGGTTTTTGTAATAACCATTATTAAAATCTCATTTTTCACAACGGTTTTGACTTTGTAACCATTATTGAAACCTTATTTTTAACAACGATTTTACTTTGAAATTGTTCTTAAAACCTAGTTTTTAACAATAGTTTTTATTGAAAACTGTTATTAAATATTAAGTTTACGCGTATATTCATGGTTCTTTGTATATTTTTTATGACGGTTATGAACCATTATTAAAGATTTAATAATGGACGGTTCAATAACGGTTCAAAACCATTATTAAAACCATAAAATAACTGTTATTAAAACCCCTTCCCAGGGTAGTGAAGGTAAGAATGGTTTTAAATTATTACAAATGGAATGGAAGTCAACTACATAATATATTTTTAGAAGTGTATTATCAACTTACTTATGTAAGGTAATTAGGGCATGGAAGAACAAGGTATTACCCATTAGTGGTGAATACTTAGTTTTAAGTAGAATAATGGTAAAAAAAAATAACATTGTTGGTAAAAGATTATTTCATTTGAATTAAAATATTAGTTTTAAGTAGAATAATGGTGAAAGATTAACATGATAATGAAAAATCAAAACAATAGTAAAAAATATATATAAGTGCATTAGTAGTGAGATACCAATATGTTAGTGGTAAAGTATTATTTTTATATAAAATAATGGTGAAAGTTCAATTCATTGATAAAAATTCTATACATTAGTAATGAAAATTTAGTAGTTAGGATTAAAATTTTAATATATTAGTAGTAAAATATTGGTATATTAATGTAACACCCTCAAAATTTAGAGTTTTACATAAAATCATACAGTAAAACAGGAGGTGCTACCGCGGTGATTGGCACGAGATTGACCCCCAGCCAATCTCATACCAACTACAAGGTTAGAAAATTTAAATGTATTAATACAAGTGATAAATAAAACTAGGTGCAACCATCTCCTTCTACTCAAACCCGCATCACCCAATCTCCTTCTTCTCACAACCATCTCCTTAGCATCCAACAAAAGTCAACTAGGTGCAACACCAATGGCGCTGCAACGCCAAGTTCAAGTTTCCACTATTCTATAGTCGTTCACTCGATTTTGCGTGTAGGCCAGGCCATGAAGCGTGAGCTCTGCATGATGGCTACGCCGTGCACCGTGACCTCCGCATGCTGGCTGGGTCATGTAGCGTGAGATCCATACATTGGCCGAGCAGTGTGAGCTCCTCGTACAGGTCAGATGGGCCAACATGAGAGCCTCGTGCAGCTCAAGGCTGTCATATGGATATTTACGGTTATATTTGTGTTTAAATTTTGTATAATAATATATAATTAGATATTTGATCTATTAGACTTTATAGATCTAAAAATATTCAATGTAATTAGTATGGTAAAAATTAGATATGTTATACTATACATATCTAGAAATGTTCAATGTAATTAGTACGTTAAAAATTAGAGATTGGATAAATTAGACCACATAGATCTAAAATTATAGTTTAGGGACTAATGGATTTATAAATGTGAAAAAAATAGTATATTTATGTATATGCAGAAATTGATATAATCACAATTGGGATTGAAGTATTTTTATTATCAAAACGTAGATGAACCACAGGCAAGAAAAGATATTTGATAGAATTGAGGGTTGTAGAGTTACATCTTCAATGTCATAAAAATGAAGCTGAACAAGTACCATAACCACTTCAATATGTTTTAAAAATATTACAAGATCTTTTATTAGTGGGTTACGACGCAGAAAAAAATGTAGTAGGTCATCACCTAAACAAACTCCATACCAATTCCAATGTAAACCTCAACAACAAGATAATCCTAAGTATAAGATGCCTACAATTCTACATTTTCAGATTAAGTAGGTCATACATCATTTATTACTGATGCAATTATTCTATCATCATGGACCGATGGGGGACATTCATCATTAGTAGGTCGATCATCCTTTAGTGGTCAACTATCCTTATTAACTAGTATAGGTCATGCATCCTCCTCGGCCTATATGGGTTATCCATCCTCTTTAACCCATGCACATTATCTACCACTAATTAATGAAGATAAAGGCGATGATAGCATTAATGATAGAGAGGGTAATGATGTAAGAGTAGATGAATGAGACATACACCTAAGGGATGGTTGATACTTGGTTGGACCATATCCTAGAGGTCGAAGGAACCTTATTAACCAAACCATCTTTAGATAAGAAAGAAGATCGGGTAGGTTTCTATAATCAATTTCTAATGACAAGAGATGCTCTTCATAAGTTTCCTCATATTTGACATTTATTAAGTTTTTCCATTGAGGCATAAAACTACATGTGAATGCTTCATCTCGGGCTTTCTTTCACTTCTCCTCTACATTTTTATGTATATGAAATCTACAAAGTAAATTATTTGAGGTCGAAAACACACATTCCACTACTAAAATAAGCTAAAGTTCTCAATCTGTGAGAATAACAATCAAAAGTATTGTAGAATCCATCAACATCTTCAAATTATCAGGTATCCACATATAATTTTCTTCCTTTTTAGTTGACAAATAAGCAAACACGATGTTAAAATTTATTTGTGTTAGTGTTAATCTAACAATATCAAGTATAGGCATCCTGCATCTATTTATTTTATATGTGCAATCTATTACTAGTATAGAAGGAAATTCTATTAAAGTATTAATAGATATAGGGCGCACAAATAAAAGCTCACTTAGAATATCTGAATTTAGCTCACTTCGACGCCACTAAAAATAATGATTTTCTAACAATATACTCATAACTTGTTGTAAGGTTGTTTGTACATCTATTTCATTTAACCTAATCTTCTATGAAGCATTATATATATACCTTTTCATGATCACATTCCCCACAAACTCTTTCAAAAGAAGTAATTAGATGTGTTGTGGCTTGACACAACTTTTAGTAAGATCATCGACAAAACTTTTCATCTTCTTCTTTTAGTTTTCCTACAAAAGTATGCCCTTCAAGAGTATTTGGCAAATCATAATGGTTTGTTTCATTATTGATAAGTAGTTCCCATCCTCTGTACATATTCTCAACACTGGTAACCTTGAAAGGACAATCATATATTTGAAGACATGTTTCATATATTATCGCCCTCCCTAGATCTAGTACGTGCATATGTACCCCTCTTTTGCATCTAACTTATACACTACCAACTCCTCTACCATTTCCTTTCCTAGAAATTTTTATGATTAAAACCATCATACGATTTTGACTAATATCATGCACTCATATTACAAGATCATTACGATTAGGAAATACCTAATCCATCATTAAAAATCTTTGATAATTATAACCTTTAAATTGATCCTGCAAATATGGTAATAGGTAATAAATGAAAATGGTGTTCATAACCATCATAATAGGTAATGTGGAGATAGGATTGAAAGCAAGGGTGAGGTATCAGCATGAGAATCTCATGCTGGGTTGGAGGGTTTAGCGTTGGCTATTCACTTCGGTACGGGTGTTCAACGTTAGGACTTCATGCTGAGAAAGACTTGTAGTGTTAGAAGGTGACGCTAGTAGGGCTTTGCAGCATTAGCTGATCATAGTTGGGCGTTTGTAATGTTAAATATTCATATTCGAATGGGCAAAACACTAATAAACATAAAGCTATTAATGAAATAAAATGCAAATAAAATTTGATAATGTACTTTAAAGTATTCGCAGCTTCTACATTAGTCTCCTAACTCCTCTTCATATCCATCTTCTTCATAATTATAATGCATTTGTTTAAGCTAGGGTTATATGGTGAAAAGAGAGCAACACAAAGGGAGGAGGCGGAATGAAGAATGAAAATTAGAAAAGAGAGAGGAGAGAAAGGTTACGGTAGCTATAAATGGGGTGAGGATAATATAGTCAAATATTTACCATTTATTTTCTATTTAGTAACTTACTAATTTCCATATAACAAGACCATAAAAATGTGATAGACCAAGATGTTGGTAGATATATATCAAATTATGGATTCGTGAATGCTATCCAATTTTCAAACTTCATAAACTTGTTCACAAGAGGAAAGTGACTTTTGTGTGTGAATCTATATGCGGGTATGTACACACAAATATAAACACACATTATTCTATTATATAAGTATAAGATACATGAGAACTAAAATATTCATATATATACTTTTATCTGAACTAAAAAGAAAGTTAGAAATTAATAAATATAGCTATAAAATTACTCTAATATTTTTTATTAAAAAATAATAAAGTATTGAATACAAATAGAATGAAAAAAATAAGCATCACAATAAAAAAAAATTAACTTTTTTAAAATAATTTTTAATAATAAATGTTAGTAATAGAATAATATTTTTTATACAAACGGAGCATTTGACTAAATGAGGAGGTCTGTAGATAAAATTCTATAATTAAACAAGTAATTGGTAATACAAATTAATAGAATAAAACAAAATGAGGATAAAAAAGTTATTGATACAAATAGAATGAAAAAAATAAAGATAAAAATAAATAAAATATATTTAAATTTTTTTTAAATATTTTTTTATAATAAAAATTAGTAATATAATGATATTTTTTATATATGAACGGAGCATTTGATTAAATAAGGTGGTCTACAAATAAAATTTTATAATTGGAAAGGCAATTAAATATGTGCTGGTATATCATTTTACATATTTATATATTAAATTGGATTGTGGTTTTTTTTTCTTTAGTCTAGTAGAAAAGGGTTGACTCTTTTCTAGGAAGTTCTAGACTTGACTTATACCGTTTCTCACATATGTTTCATGTATGGAAAGACACGTGAGCGTCGGGGTTTAATTTCTAACAATGATAGACCAAGACGTTGGTAGATATATGTCAAATTTATGGATTTGTGAATGCTCTCCAATTTTCAAGCTTCACAAACGTGTTCAAAAGACGAAAGCGACTTTTGTGTGCGAGTCTATACGTGGGTATGTTTACGCACACACATTATTCTAATATATAAAGGCAAGATACATGAGAACTAAAATATTCATATATATACTTTTTTCTGAACTAAAAAGAAGGCTAGAAATTAATAAGTATAGTTATAAAATTACTCTAATATTTTTTATAAAAAAAATAATAAAGTATTTAATACAAATAGAATGAAAAAAATAAGGATAAAAATAAAAATATATTTTAATTTTTTAAAAATAACTTATTATAATAAAAATTAGTAATAGAATGATTTTTTTATACGAATGAAGCATTTGATTAAACGAGGTGGCCTGCAAATAAAATGTTCTAATTAAACAGGCGATTAAATATGTGGTGGTGCATTGATCTAGATGTTTATATATTCAATTGGGTCGTGGTTCCTTTCTTGATTTAATTCGACTCTTTTTTATGGGGTTCCGAGTTCGAATTGCACCGTCTCAGATACATATCTTAAGTATGAAAGAGCGTCCGAGTATAGAGTAATAGTAATTAAAGTTATTAGTTTGAAATTTAACTTCTTCTGAACACTCATAGTCATAAATATATACTCTATGCACTCCTAGAATACATGTTCTAATTTATCATCGGACTATGATATGGTTGGCGGGACTCTGAGATATTGAATTGGGCCAACATTAGCTAGATATATGAGCTGGATGCCAAATTAATATGGATATAGCAACGATAAAGAAAGACTGTTTTGGGTCTTTAATTAAAATTTTGGATCCAAGTGAATTCACAGGTACATAAATCCTTCCCGTCACGTGGCCCGGATACAAGTGAAAGCGAGATTCAATGAAGCATACAGCACAAACGCATGAGGCAAATGCATTGTCCTTATTTTTGCAAATTAGCCTTTATTTTATCTACCTATACCCACCTGCCTATTGATTCCGTCATGTTTTGCGTGTTATGGAATTCCAGAAGTTGACGTTGCATCCTCATGTTCATACTTACCTATCTGATCTGAAACGCACAACCACCATCTAACATATTAATTACTGAACTGAATATTCCGCGAGTTTTTCGGTCCGTCCTTCTTCAAACGAAAAGGATGTCCGCTGGCCCGCCCATCTGTCTCCTATTTCCCCATCCCTAAAATTAACCGTCGTCTATTACCGAGCAAGCTGCTAGCTAGTATATTTATCGGATGCTACCAACTTCCTCAGTCATCTGTTTCATCTCGTAGGGCTTGTCTGGTACGGGAGTAATAGGGATAAAATTTTTTTTTTTATTTTATATATTTTATATTAAGTATTTAATAATAATAAATATATATTTAAAAAAATATCCATTTTGATCAAATTAAGATTTAAAATGGATATTTACTAGAATAAGAATGTTTAATTTTAAATAAATTATATAAGATATATAAAATATGAGGGTAATTTTTTCACCTCTATTACCCTATATAGTACCAAACGAGCACTTACGGTAAGAAACTTCCCTAGATAGAGAGTAGTAGTGTGAAAACAATTTACAACAAGACTCCGTCTAGCCTTGACTAGTAACGATGGTAACCAACCGATCATTTTGCAGACCTTGGCGATCGATAGGAACCGCGTTCATTTAGTCTGATAAGATTGGAGATGACTAAAATCTGATGGATATGAGTCGGTCTTTTTTCTTATTATTATTATTGGCTCAATTAAATATAATTTGATCCTATAAATTTTATGAATACTTGTGGGCTTTTATCAATTCAATTATTTTTTTAATTTATTATTAATCTATTAAATAATAAAAATATAATAATTCTTATGTGACATTATTATACCTCTTATGATGACTCATATTTAGAAATTACTTATAAAATAATAATTTTTTTTGCTAGTCATTTTTTGGAAATATTAATAATGATAAAGTTATAGTAAATAATAGGTAAAAAAATCAACTTATTTATTTCACCCTTTAGACACAATTCAAGTGTTAAAAAATAGACTAACATTAAATTCATCTTAACGCTAAAGTATGTTTATGTAAAAAATGATGATAAATATAAATATTTACTTTATAGATATTATCAAATCAATAAAAATAAGTTCTATTCTAACATATTATCTAGAAGTGAGAATTTGATAAAATAATTAGATTTCAAACGAATTTGTTTAATAAATATTTGTTAAGATAATAATATAATTAGTATATAAAATTATTTTAATTTTATCTTCTTTATTATTTTTTAATTATAAAAAAATATTTACAAATAACCAGCTATAAATAAATAAATAAATATCAAATATAGAAAGTTTTGAGGCCCATGACTGACCATAACGTTGGCTGAGAGACCCGATCTAACAAATAAAATATTCATTCCATGAACCGACTCGCCCCGGTCCAGCTTTGGCTTGGCCCTACTTGAACCCAAGCCCGTCCAGCACACTTGTTGGAAGTAAGAATGAGAGATGACACGACTTAGAGCCTGTTTGTTTTAACTTAGTAAAAGTAGTTTTTTTCATAATTAATTATAAAAAGTTGTTTTAGATTAATTTTACTGTTTGGCTTCACTTTATAAAAGTTATTTTTAAAATTAATTTCTTAAAACTACTTCTTATAAGCTAAAATTAATAAGTAGCTTTAACCTACTTTTACTAATTACTTTTTTCAGTACGCGGCACGGTGATATTTTTAATAAAATTTTCGTTTAAAACATTGCGCTCTGAGATGCACGCCAAAAGCCGCCCCTAGCTTTCTACCAGCTTCTGCCACTACCGAGGCATCAACGATTGTTGAGGCTTTCCCACAGACTAGGAGCAAATCCAACCCTTAGTTTCTCCAAGTCATACAGCACCTCAAATCCCTGCTGTTGGTAATTCCCAAGCGCAGCACCAGCCCACTTTCAGCGTCTGTAAACTCACCACTGTCCATCAACATCAAACACCCTACTTTCTTCGGATTTTTCCATTTCCCGGGCTCATCGCCGGCATCCATGAACTCATAAAAGTAATTTCTCGCGGGCAATACCACTGAGGAATTGCCCCCGAAATGCAACGTCAAGCTCGGGACAACAAGACCAGAACTTGAGGCCCTGCTACTAATATAGTAACACGGTCCGAGCCCAGCCCTTTGCTCGGCCGAACTCCAAATTCGTAAACTCAAGTATGATTCCTCGTCCGCTCGCGTAAGTCGCGTACTTGGTCTATAAACCCGTCTTCGGTATTGGATGACGATGGGTTTGGGAGGAAATATTGTGGCTGCTAGCATTACTCTACCGGTTTCAGGTATGGGAGGATTTCTTGTTTTGCGAACAATTCTAGGGATTTGAAGAGCTCGATTGTTTGTGGGGACGGGGATAGTTTGGCGGTGGTTGGTTTTGGTGGCGGCTGTGGCTGTTTGAGGGGCGCTGCTACGGCGGAGATGAGCGGAGTTTGTGGTGGTCAGAGGCGGAAGCTGGTGTGGAATGCTAGAGTGGATTGCATGGCCATCGATAGATTGGTATCTTATAATTTATTTTATTTAACTCACAGTAATAACTAATAAGGTCGCTAGCCTGATGGGTTTTTTTCTTCTTCTTCAAATCAACAGTAGCATTGCAGAGGCTGAGAACGGAGACTAGCTTCCCTTATTCATAGCATCTAAAGTTAAAAATGATCGATTATTATAATTGTTTTACATTTTAATAATAAATGATTTAATGCCTACAATATCATATTTATTTTAATTTTTTTTATTATCCTATTCCTACATGCATATATTCAATTTTTATTTTTATTTTTCTTTTGCTAAAATTATATTATTAAAAATGATATGCAAAACAAATTAACCTAGTTTTATATCATAGGAAAAACCTAACATAATAGTATGCTCACAATATTAAATTAATTAATCACAATATATATATATATATTATTCTACCACCTATAAAAATAGCACAAAATGACAATGAGCATTAATATGAAGACCCTTTTTCTAAGTTAATATTGACATTATTTCATTTCTTTTTATTTCATCAGGGTCCAACTATGTTAAATTAACCAATATTAAAGATTTTATTTTTTTTATATGATTTCATTAATTACTTTATAAGGTTAATTTGTAATATCTTTATATTTTTTTTATACTTGTTAATATTTAATATGCTTTTTAATATTTAATATTACATAATTTATATAGTAATTATTACTAAAAGATATATATAGGAAGATAAAAACTAAAGATGGAAAAGAAAAAGTAATTTTGTAAGAAAATGAAAACCAAACACTAATAAGATACAATAAGTAGTTTTTTAGCATTAATTACTTATGTAATAAAAGTTAAAACAAACAAACATTTTACTTATAAAAGTACTTTTTTGAAAGTAGATTTATAAAAGTAATTTTTATCTATAAGTAGTTATTAATAATAAGTAAAACCAAACAGGGGCTTAGTGTCATGCAAAACGTCGGTCAATTGTTTCTCTCTTTCATTTTCTTTGACTTTTGCACCCTTTCTGTACTTCGAATGAGGACAAAAGTGAAGCTCTGTTTGGATTCTATATTTCCTAACTTAAGGTCTTTACAAAATATAACCTCACATCTGTTGTCAGATTTTATGAGTGAATTAACCCCAGTTAGACTGGGTGGCGACTGATTAAGGGCGTGGGTTCAGACTTTGTCTCCCACCACAGAATTTGCATAATGAAAGCTGTTGGATGGTCCGAGAGATGTATTCAAAATCTAAATCTAAATTAAAATTTAATATTTTTAAAAAATATAAATACTAATATATTAATTTTAATTTGTATAAATAATTAAATGATATAAACTAATAATAATATTTTATAAAAGAAAATTATGACATTAAAGTATAATAAATGTATTATTAGTATTACTTTTATTATAATCATCATTATTATTGTTACTATAATAAAAAAAAAAGATTTAGATTTTTTGCCCTAATTTTATTTTATTTTGTATTATTATTACTTTGTATTACTTAATTATTAATAAATAAAATAAAATAAATACACCAATATATATAGTAAAATTTAGTTTTTAGTTTGGGTTTAAAATTTGGATAGATAACATTATTCAAGAGAGAGGGCCGTAAAGGGATGGATGAAAATGATGATAGAAAGAAATATAATTTTTTAAAAAAAAATAGAAAATAAAAATAAGAATTAGAAATATATATATAATTTGTTTAAAAACAAATTAAATATAGTAAAATTAAGAGATAAAAAAATTTAAAACTACTATTTGTATTAGTTAATGTAAATTATTAATAAATTTTTTTAAAAAAATAATTGGAGGCTTTTGGTATCGATTTCGAGATGAGAAACATTCTCGGAACAGGACAGGAGATGACGTCCAAGTATCATTTTTGCGCTTTGTTGCTAAGGGATGCAACTGAAGAAAAAGGGTAATTTGGAGTAGATCTAGCAAACCAATCCAACCCAAACAATCCGACTGGAATAATCTGCCCTAAAACCCAATCTAGACTCAAAAAATTAAACTCGATCTCAACCAGAACTAACCCGAATCAGTCCGAACCCAATCTAAATCTAATTAATTTGATAGTGGCCATATTCAAAATGACCCAAACTAAAATAACCCAAGTTGAACTAAACCCGACCCAAACTTGATCCATAATCGAATAGAAACCCGATAATAGCCTAACCTGAACTTATCCAATCTGAAATGACCCAACTCAAACCCAACTTGTACCCAAACATAACTTCAGAATTAATACAAAGTAAAGTCAAATTTCATCTACAAAGGTAATAGTTTATCTCATATACATTGATACATAAATACAAATAAACTATCTTATTACTAAAATTTTACTTGAACAAAAATATGCACCCCGTATAACAATAAATGAAACAAAACTAGTAAGATTATATTCTTCTCACTTTATTACAATATCATATTAACATCAATTATATTAGATCATAAAAATTTCTGTTATTATTGTTGTTGTTGTTGTTGTTGTTGTTGTTATTATTATTATTATTATTATTATTATTATTATTATTATTATTATAACATTCATATTTTCAAAACATACAATACTTATAAAACAACGTGGAAGGTGAATATAAATGAGAATATTACTCTCACATCTAGTGCAAGTAGATATTATTATTCCGCTTACACTAGATGCTAAGGCTAAAACTTAAAATTAAAACCAAAACAAAATTCCAATACCACAATAAAATCAAATAACAACACCAAAAGTAGTTAACGATATATCAGTAAATTAAATAACTCTACTTTATTTAAAACCTATTAAAATTGAAACACCATCAAAAGATAGAAATCCAGAAATCAAACTACTCTCTCAACTTGTCTTGCAAGTATGCATCCATCATGAAGTATGGTCACAATTTACCTAAATAAGGCTATCTACTTACCACGTACATCATAGATCATCACAACCTTATTTAAAATAACAACAAGCTAATTAGGGAATAAACTAAGTAACCCATTATTTTGAAGGAAAATATCATAATATATACAATCGCTATAATACATCAAATACGACAACATATAAGTCAAATGATAAGGTAAATATTAGTTCACCATTTATATAATCCTCTTTAATTAGTAACCACATAAGCAAACAATCAAATTTTATTTATTGAGTGGGAAAAACTCAACTAAGAGGGTTTTTTGGCAAATAAGTCGGAAGATATCTAATAAAAACCAAAACCACTCACAGGAGAGCTACTTCCTAAGCAATATTAGTGGTCCTAGCACCAAATAACAAAATCCAATATAGGTTATCCAGTCTTTAAGTTTGTATAGTATCTAAGAGATCCAAAGATCCTAATAAAGTAAACATAGAACCTTATTGGCTCTTGGCCAGGTAAATAAACCAAGTGCCTACACATCACTAAAATCTAAGGAAAGGGTATTGCTGATCCCCAACTCAAGGAGGTCAACCTCAAAAGACCCTATCATTTTCTCATCTTCCACTATAAATTTTAGTGTCTTATTTAAAGTGACTGTATAACGCATCCAAAACATAGAACTATATCTATTCCTTAATTATCTACCTTTTTAAATCTAGGTAACTTTCATATTTAGTACTTTTCAAAAATAGCAACTTCTATAAATAACACTTTCTATAAATAACACGTCCTATAAATAATAATTTTATAAATAAATTTTTTATTAAATAAGTTTTTTTATAATACCACTTTCTAATTTGAACAATTTTCATAAAGAATTAACCAATTGGGCTAGAATCTAATCAACCATCATTGTAATTCAATGCCAATTAGGAAAAGAATGGTCATATATTCATAATAATATCATATGACTACACATACCATAAATTTTATACTATCACCAACAATATATAAAATTACATAAGCACCCTACATGTGTTCAAAATAATTTAGAAAAAGAAATTTATAAAAATACATATGAATAAACTTGTATTTACAACACTCATATTGTTAGATAAAATTATGAACCAAGTTGACAAAATACGGTGGTTTGTAAAATAATAGTTACCTCATGTATAAAATTTAAAGCACCTTAAATCATATATCACAAAAATAGTATCAAATATATCAAAATATAATTAATTATTTACCTATGAATAACTAGAAAAATAAATTGATTACCTAAAATGTGATCTAATCACCAAAGGCTTATTATTCAAATAATCCTAAATTTAACAATAATATAATATTAATGCTAGGTGAAATATATTAAATAAATGTATTATAATTATCTTAGGCTCAACTTATCAAAATCCTTAAATTTAATAATATTTTAATCTAACACCTAATATTTATATATAAGCCCTTAATTCTATAACAATTAAGGGGGCATGGAATTGATCTAATGAATAAAGTGCTAAGTGATCATTTGCCTAATTATTTACCTCAAAATAAAACATATAAATTTAATCTTGATAAAAATAAATTAAATATTTGCTACTTAGTTGTAACTATACTGTTTGAAAGCTAAAATCGATATGATAGCATCGTTGGAGGCTATTATTGCAATACCCCAAAATGTTATAACCTTTATTTCTACCTATTTAATATTTTTATTCAAAACAAACCCTTAAACCGTGGCCTAATTATTTTATTTTAACCTTTGGCCTATAACCCGAAATAAATTTTCTATAATTTAACCCCTATTATTTTAACTTTTTCAATCCTATTAAATCTATCTTAGATCGGATTATTTGTTTCTTATATATTTTCCTACTCAGTAACCTAACCTACCCACACTAAACCTAAAACTAAAATAATATAAATTTTCTATCTGACGCCTGCCACCCTCCTCCCTTACATTACTTATGTCGTGCCCCCTTTTTCCTCCACTTCTTCCGCTGCAACTAAAATATCCCAAAATCATAATTTAGAGAATTATGGCAAAATAAAAATTTATTAGAAAAATTAATTAAATAAATTATTTCATTAAAATACGAAGAAGTAATTAAGGCAACATTAAGAGAAAAACAATAATTAATTTAATTAGGAAAAATTAAGGCCTTTTGCTAATTAAAATGAAATTAAGGAAAATCATTCAAAATAACCTAAATTAATCTAAAAGGGGATTTAATTATTATTTTATTAAAACATTATTATTTTAAATATTTATAAATATCAGAATGTTCTAAATACCCCAGCCCATCTATTTTTCCCTTCCTTTTCCTTTTTTCTTTCCTTCCTCTCCTTTCTCCTTTTCCATTTTCCCTTCCTCCCATGATTTGCACTAGCCCACCTTCGTGGTCCAGACCCCCTTCTACCCCCTCGCAAGCGGCCCAAGGCCTGCCTTCCCTTTCTTTTCCCCGCTTGTTGCCATCTGCCTAGTCCTCTCCTCTTTTTCTTTTTTTTTCCTTGGGCCAGCTGATCCACTTCTTTCTTCTTCCCTATTCTTATTCCCCGCTCCTTCCCTATGCAAGCATGCGGCTTCTACAACATCGCACACCGGGCTGCTACCACCCCTATCTTCCTCATCGATTCCTCTCTTTACTCGACCCAATCAGCTCTCCTCTCTCTCCTCATACATGCCCTTCCTTTCTCCTTCCCCGATCAGACAGGACTTACAACTTTGCAGGTTTGTATCAGTCGTGCATCGCCGGTTGGCAACTTACCACGTATGCTAATCTATTCCCCTCTTCACCCTATGTCACTTTCCCCCTTCAATGGCCTATAATTACCCCTCAACCACTCCCATTCGGTCTTTTTCCCCAGCCTAGAACTTCCTCCCTTTTTTTGAGCCACTGCTTGTTTAGACGTCCACCCCATCGCCGCCGCACAAACCACCTCCCAAACCACTACCTACACCACCCTCCACCAAACTACACCACTTATCACCCTTGATTCTTCCATCATGAGCCACCTTGGTTGTGCAAAGTTGGCTATTCGACCAACCTCTTCTTACCCATCACCGCCCTTCGCATTGTCATCCACTATCGTTCCCGCTGCAACCACCACTCCCTTTACCCCCCAAAACAACAAACAAAACCTCCTCTACCTCCCCCAAACTTCATTTCCCTTTCCTCCCTCTCCTTCTCCCTTCCTCCCTCTCCACCACCTTCCGCCACCATACCCACCGCAGCCTGCACCGTCCCTTTGGCTGCACCACTATCATTATTCTAGCCCTTTCAATCTAGGGAATCTACCACCACCTCAACTATCCTCTCATTCCCCCTCTTCTATCCTAAACTACTACCTTTCTGCCCTCTCTTCTCCATCTGTAGCCACTGGTGCCGCCTGGCCACCACCATCCCTAAGTTGTACCCTAACCCCCACAACCCTTGAACCATATTTATGCAAATGTTATCCTTTTTTTATTAGTATTAATATCATCATCATCATCATCATTATTAATTCTAACTTTGCCATATCATCAGTTTTATTATTATTGTAAATATTCAAACCCTATTATTATTTACCATTTGACGATTGTTATTATTAGTATTATTCTTAACACCTTTATTATTATTGTTACTATTACTATTACTATTACTATTACTATTACTATTACTATTATTATTATTATTATTATTATTATCACTACTTTAGTATTACTAATATCGTTATTAGTGTTAATAAGATTTGGGTTATTATTAGTATTATCTCTAAAACTATTATTATTATTATTAGTAATATTAAGCTATTATCTTTAATATTATAAATATCACTATAAATATGAACCTATGTACCTCTTAAGACCTATTTTGACTAGTAATAACCTAGTTAACTACCTTTAGAATAATAACCTCACTTTTACTTATAAAACTACTAATGATAATAGTAACCCTAATATTAGGCTATGATAAGGGTAAAGTAGGAAATAATGGTACTTTTGGTAATAGGAAAGTTAACCCTTAGTTTTTCCCTCTTATAGGTGAATTCAATGAAAGCCCTAAGGAGGCGTAGGAGCGTGCTCCAAGATCGGTGTCGTATTAGGTAAGGATGCAGCTAAGATCAACTATGTGTATGTTATATGCATTGTATGCCATGTGCTATGTCATGATGTCTACTTTATGATTATTATGACTATTTTCTTGTAGCGTAGTTTGGAGTTGAGGTATGCTTATGTGACTTTCTTATGGCATGTGGATATTGATATACATATGTTGTGCTTATGATGTTATATGATGTGACCCTTTAGGACATATATGTTAGGGTGTTTAATAATATGATATAGGGTGAAAGGATGAAATGGAAAAAAGGGGAAATTGAGATGACAAAAGGTATATAGGATTGACCTAATTATCTCATGATGCATGAGGGGGGAAATGAAAGGAGAATATAGATAAAATAAAAGACTAGGGTGAACCTTGCATGGAAATTTCTAGGGTTTGCATAGGATGGAAGAAGTTGCATGGAAATTTATAGGGTTTGCATGGGATGGAAGGAATTTGCATGGGAATTTTTAGGGTTATCATGGGTTGGAATAAGTCTACATAGGGATAATCTTTACATGAGAAAAGTTATCTTGGGGTGTAAGTAAGGTGACGGAAGAGTTTTTGGGGGTTATTGAAGTCCTTCGGGGAAAAATAGTACATGAGTTGGTATAAGGGTACATAGGAGACCTAGCTAGGATTTTGAAGGAAATCCCTAATTAGAGGAGGTTGTGAAAATAAAAATAATTGAGGGTGAGTGGAATATGGGATAAGAGTGGAATAATATCATGTGTTGGGTGAGCATGGGTGTCATGGAAAAGAAAGGATGGTAGGTAAGAAATGGAGAGGTGACATATGGGAAGGAAAGGTGCTAGGGTTTGGAGTGGCCAATTAGGGTTTCATGGTCACATGTGTATTTGGGGAGTAAAGTGAAATACTTGGGGTTGAATCTAAGTGAGATGATGTGTTGGATGATAAAGGGACTTTTGTTGGGTGAGACAGAGAAAGGATAGGCCGCATAGGTCAAATTAGGGTTTTAGGGAAAAATCCTAGGGGAAGATAGTAAGTGGACTTGGATGGCATATGTTAGTGGGACTTGACCCACACACTTAGGATTTGGGCTTCTAATGTTAGTAAGTGGAAGAAGGAAAGGATGTTGGGGTGTGTTAGGAGGTGTAAAAGTCTCAAGATATGGGATAGGCCCTATTAGGAGAATAATAGTAGATAGATTGTAACATGTATGTCTAGGGTGAAAGTATATCGAATAAGACTAAAATAAAATACTAACTATTTAAAGAGGAATATTATTGAGCTAGGACCGTACTAGTCCACCAGCAAATAATAGTGGCCAAGAGCCGAGTGCCCTGAAGATCGATCCCCCAGTGAATAGTAGTGGCTAGGAGTGCTTTGCCTTGCATTTTTCCGGTCCACAGGCTTTAATAGTGGTTCTTAACAAACTGAACATAATTATGCTAAGACATGAGAAATACACTAAGTATTTACAACAAAATACCATGAGATTCAGAGCCAGACCGGTCCATCGGTGAATAATATTGGTCAGGAGCGCTTTGCCCTAGAGACCGATCCACCGGCAATAACAGTGGTCTAGAGCATTTTGTCCTATAAGTTTTCGGTCCACCAGCTATAATAGTGGGATTCTCATACTCGCATAGATTGATAATAAGTATGGTTTGAAATGAGTATTAATCAGAGATTTAAAGAATCGGTTTATCCAAATTATAGCTCAGCCCTTATTATTTGTATTATTTGTTAGTTGTCTATATGATTATGCATGTGTTATATGCCATTGTGTGTATAGCCTTAGATACATGGTTACCTTACTTAGTATGTAGCATACTAATCATCTATTTCATATGTCCTGCTTATTCCCACAAGCAGAGGACCCTTTTAAATTGGTGTAGGTAAGAGATGTCATATTCGATACTTATAAGGCATTGGGCAGGGCAAAGAGTTGAATTTGGACTTGGCCTAAGGACTAAGAGCGACTTGGCCGATTCTCCTTTTTTTATTCATTTATCTTGTATTGGTTTATTTTAGACTTGTTTTATCGTACTATAACTTTTATCCCTTTTAGGAACTTTAATTATAAACTCTTGGATTACAAACTCTTTTACACGTACTCTGATTTCCGTATCAAGAACAATCCAATTCTTCTATGAGATATTGTTTAAGTTTGACTCTTGATTAATGATGATTTTGTTTAGCCTTGTGGTTAGTACAAGACCAATAGGGGGCCAGGCTTATACCGATTATGGCGGTAATATCCCTAAAATTTACAGTTTGTTTTCTTTACTTTCGTTGTATCTTTTAATAAAATGAATTTTTTTAGTAGTGAATTTTTTTGGGTATTATAAGTTGGTATAAGAGGAATGAATGGTTCTTATACCCACGCTTATTTTTAAAACAAAATTTGATTTATAAAGTTTTTCCCAGATTTTGAAATATTTTCGAACCCAAAAAGGCCTTTCCATTCTAAAAATTTTGAGTTTGGGCCATAGTGAGGGATGAAAGGGTAGATTAGGAATTTTTCAAAAAAGGGAAATGGTGTAAAATGATTGCTTTGAACCAGTAGGTTCGCTACTGATGTACCTTATTTCTTATAGCTGCTCTTTATGATAAACGACTAAATAGGGCATTTAGAGGATGCCTTTGGGGCTTGCATGGAGTTTTTCTAGCGCCAGCCTCTAGAGCCATCCCCACACCCTCACCCCGTTGAGGGCGCTGGTGAGGACTAGCTCTAGAGGGTCACTGGGCATCACCCTCCGAACTACTCTAGTGAGGAGGACTCAGTGGTCCTTGAAGGGTGAATTCGAGACATGGATTACACTTTATAAGCAGTAGACTGCCCGCTAGCCTGATAGCCCAACATCCTAGCTTTCTTCCTGAGAGGCATAGTAGATGCTTGGTGGGTGGAGCACCATGCCCAAGGCGATCCTCAAGTGTCTTGGAGGCATTCAAGACCACCCTCCGCTCTAGATTCTACCCCGAGAGCTTAAAGAGGGACAAGCTCCGATATTTCATGCAACTCTACCAAGGATCGATGACAGTTCATTAGAATCACACTCGCTTCACCGAGGTGCTTAGATTTACCCTAGGGATCGCCACCAAGGAGTCTGCGATAGTGTTCCAATTCAAGCAAACCCTAACTCCCATGCAAACCCTAACTCCACGTAAATCACACTTCCATGCAAACCCTATCTCCCAAGCAAACCCTAACTCCATACCACATTAATACCACCATGCAAAACCCTAACATCATGCAACATTAATACCGCCATTCGAAACACTAACACCATGCAATTCCAGGCAAACCCTAACACCATAAACTTTCATGCAAAACTCTAACACCATACCATTTCATGCAAAACCCTAACACCATGCCATTTCCTACAAAATCCTAACACCACATTGTTACACTCCCCATCATTATTTTACAACCCTAACATGCATGTCTTAAGGACATATCATACAATAATAGTAACAAAATTATACACATAATTCTCATGCCACACTTTATTCACACCAACATACTTCAACTCCATAATCATGCCGTATTAATAACAATTATACAATATTCACATGAAATACACTATAATTCATATCACATGGCATGCATAGCATAAAATCACATATTACATATATGGCCTTAGTACCCTTTACATAAAACGACATTAATCTTAGAGCACGCTCTTACACCTCCTTAGGGCTTTGACTAGTTTCACCTATTATAAGGGAAAAGCTAAAATTAGGCTCCATCCGATAAAAAATACTATTAAACTCTAACTTATTATAAGACTAGGATTTTGATAAAATATTAAAATAATAATAAAAAAATACCAAAAATAATATCAATATTAATATAAATAAGAATATTAATAATAGTAACAATAATAATGACAAGGACATTATTCAAAACAAAGTGAAATAAGGGCTTCGGCCCCTTTACTAAAATAATTCTAATAATAATAATATTAGTGAAATAAATTACCAAATTTAGTAATAATAATAGTGATGAAATAATAATAATAGTAATAATAATAATAATGATGATGATGATAAAAACCATAATAATATTGTAATAATAATAATAATCATAATGGTAATAATAGTAAGGATAATATTTGAAGATAAAAAGAAGTAGGGTTTCCACCCTACATTGAGTAATAATAACTTAATAAATAATAATAATAACATTAATAAGAATAAATACTAATAATAATAAAAATACTAATATCCCTAATAATAATAAGACATGATATTTATCATACTACTGTTAAAATTTTAAATAAGCATAGTAGGGTCTTAGCCCTATATAAAATAATAATACTAACACTTGAGAATAATAATAATAATAATAATAATAATAATAATAATAATAATAATAATAATAATAATAATAATAATAATAATAATAATAATAATAATAATAACATTATTAACAACACTAATGGTAAAATAGTTGTATTAATAATATTGGAATAATAATAATAGAAATTGGAAATAGGAATAATAATAATAATTATACTTATAACATATTAATATTAATAATAGTAATAATAGAAATAATAAGGGTAATAGTCCTAAAGTCGAATTAAAAATTACAATAGGGCTTCATCCCTCAACGGAATAATAATAAAAACATTAATAATAATAACAATAATAATAATACACATTAAAAATGGAAATAATAATAATAATAATAGGATTTGTATTAAAATAATTGAAATAAAATAATTTAAGGCTTGTAAAATAGGGAAAAAGGTTGAGAGGGTCTAGGGTTCAACCTTAGGCTGGCGAGGATAGGCGGCACAGGCGGTGGTGCAAGGCGGAGGTGGCGGCAAGAAAAAGAGAAGAAAAGGGGAAAAGTTGAAGGTTCGAAACAAAATAAGAAGGAGGGTCGAAGTAAGGGTGATTATGATTGCCCAGAAGGAGAGGAACAAAATGATGGTGGTGGCGCAGCCAAAGGTGGAGGCACACGGCGGCGGTAGTGGTGGCTGAATAGGGAAGAAGAAGAGGAAGAGAGGAAGAGAGGGAGAAAGAGGAAAAGGAAGGTAGGGGGAGATAGAGGAGGGTCTGCAGTATAATTTGAGAGGTGAAAGGAGCGGTGGTAGTGGCATAAGAGGTGGCTAAGAGTGGTTCGAAGGGCAGAGGTGGCATAAAATGGTTTGGTTATGAAGGGCAATTCGCACAGTAGGGGTGGATTGTTCAGGAAGAATGGAAGGGTATGGGTGGTCCAGTTAGTTAGAGGGAGGTTTACGGAAGGCGTAGGCAAAAAGAACAGGCTACGGTGTTGGCCAGAGACGGCGAAAGTGGTGTCTAAAGGGGCGGTGGCACGAAAGAAGGTATCTTCTAAACATCAACCTAAAAACTCGACTCAACACTACTATGGGGTGTATTTATAGGCTTGAAAGGATGTTAGGGTCGAAGGGAAAGTGGAGGAGTGGTAGGCAGGCGTGGTAAACGGCCGATGAGGGCAGCCGACACACTTTTCCCAATCATGTCTGCAAGTGGCCAAGGGAGAGGGAATCGTGCGAGGAAATGGGAGACGTGGTTTGGGTCAATGGGTCACCGAAAAAAAAAGGAAGAGGAAGGAACAAAACAGATAGTCAACGGGGCATGATTGATAGCAAAAAAATAAGGAGAAGGGCAGCGAAAATGGTCGACGTCCACGGCAGGGCGAAGGGCTGGGGAAGAAGAAGAAGGGGGTACGGGAACCGGTTTGCCCAGGAAAAAAAAAAGAAAGAAAAAGAAGAAATCGGGCCGGTCGGCACGGTGAGGGGGGATTTAAAAGAAACATAGAGTTTCAGTGTGAAAAAGACTCAAAACGCGTTGCGGTGAGGGAGAAGGAAGAAGAAAGAAAAGGCTGGACTGACCGGGTGGTTAGGAGAAATAGAAAGAAAATAAAGACGAACCGGCCAATGAAAAATAAACAAAACGCAGCGTTTGGCTACATCGGTAGAGGAAGAAAAGAAAAAGAAAGATGGGCCGTAGGGAGGAACGGCTTGCGCCGAAGGAAGGAAAGGGCAGAGGGCTTGGACCACTGGGCTGGCCCAGGTCGGGGAGGAGAGGAAAAAGAAAATAAGAAGAAAGAAAGAGAAAAGGAGAAAAAGAAAAGAAAAAGAAGAAATAAAAAAGAAAAAAGGAAAAAAGGAAAGAAAAAAATAATTAGGTTGGGTAATTAAATTAAATAAAATATTTGGAATATTTAAAAATAATAATATCTAAATAAAATAATATTTAAATCCCTTTTTAGGCTAATTTAAGGATTTTTAAAAGATTTTCCATAAATTATATTTTAATTAGCAAAATACTATAATTTTCTCAAATTAAATTATTTATAAAATTCATATTAATTTGAAACTATTTTCTCCTTCTTATTTTGAATAAAATAACTTATTTAATTAATTTATATAATGAAATCTTTAATTAGATAAAATACCCAAATTTCTCCTAATTAAAATATTTATAAATTTATTCTTGATTTGCCCTAATAGTTTTCCTTTTATTTTAGAAAAAATAATTTATTTAAATAATTTTTCTAATAAAATATTATTTAACTATAATTTTTAAAATTTAAATTTTTGGAGCATTTCAGTAGTACTTTCTTTGAGTGACAAAAGGAAATATACCCAGTTATATTACAATTGTGGCCTTAGTTATAGATGGGGTAAACCTCTTAATAAATCCTTTCTTTTAGGGGTAGTTGTATAGTAGTCATATTAGTATTATCCTTATCTGCTTAGAATGCTATAGGCCTTAACCCTAGGAAGTAGCTAGTGACTTTGGGGACAAAGTCTTTCTTTAAGGGGGTAGTGATGAAATACCAAAAAAACCCTAATTTAGAAAATTATGGCAAAATAAGGATTTATTAGGAAAATTAATTAAGTGAATTATTTTATTAAAATAAGAGGAAATAATTAAGGCAAAATTAAGAGAAAAATAATAAATAATTTAATTAGGAAAAATTGGAGTGTTTTTCTAGTTAAAATGGAATTAAGGAAAAATAATTCAAAATATCCTAAATTAATCTAAAAAGGGGATTTAATTATAATTTTATCAAAATATTATTATTTTAAATATTTAAAAATACCAAAATATTATAAATACCCCAACCCATCTATTTTTTTCTTTTGTTCCCTTTTTCTTTTTTCCTTTTTTCTTTCCTTCCTCTCCTTTCTCCTTTTCCTTTTTTCTTTTTCTCCCTGTCTCTAGCTGCCTGGTCCTCTCCTCTTTTTCTTTCTTTCTTTTTCCCCTAGGCTAACCTATGTAAATTTGAGTAATGAAACTTGACACAGTCATCAAGTGTGGAAATTTGACACTTCTTACCATGAATATATTAAATATGAATATTGTTTGACATGTGCAAATGAATTCATAGAAGTCATACGATATTATTAGTGAATTCTACAATAATGACCATCCGAAGAACAAAAGCATTGATCAAGTTATAGGTAAATAATGTTCTTAGCATTCCCAAATATTAGATTATTCTATGGCTAGTTGTACAGGGCAGGTTAGCATCCAATAGACACCATAAAATTCACATATTATTATATGCTCAAACATGCACATAAACTTAAGAAGGTATTAGCAAGGAACCAAAAAGGATAATGGTATCAATAAAATCAAACTGTATAATATGTTATCAGTAAAAATGAATACATGAACTAACTTACATTCATAAGTCCAAAAAAGCTCCTTGCCTCTAAAAGCCTGTGTTATTTTCTATGTCCAATTAGAACTCCTAACTGTAAAAGAGAACAAATAATATAGTTAGAATACCTAATGCAAAAAGTGATCTATCTCAATTTCAATACAATGAATATCACATGTCTAACATTGGCACAAAATACAAATTTTGGTTCCATAATTTGTCCACACTTATAGTGCATAGTTCTAACGTTCAAACCATTAAAATGGGAAATTTTGAATGGATTAAATATACCTCATACTAATTTAGTGAGTTGTAAAGATTGTTGTGTTCCTAAAAAGCCTAAAATTTGATCTCTCACAACTTGCATCATTTCAACCGTCAACTTCTGCGTGGTCTCATTAGCATTTGCTCTAAGTTTTCTCTCTTATTCCTCCGCTTCTTCTCTTAACTTTCTCTCTCTTTCTTCAAAAATTTCCTTCATATTTTCCATTTCAAGCCTTAAATTTTCCTCCCTTAAGGCATTTGAATGTTTAAGCTCCTCGATTTGTTGACAAAGTCTAGCCTCAATTTCATTATCTTTTTTGCTCCTTAAAGGCATAGGTCTAGCTACTAGCCCTTTAATATAGCCAGAACGATGCTCAAATGCATGGGTATATGCTTCTTTCACACTGAGATTATCAACTCCATACAACTCCTTCTACTTAGCATGATAATGGAGTCTTCAAACCTACGTGGATATAATTTGAGAGATGTGTAAATATTGTACTAATGGATTTACACTCCTATAGGAGTAAATAGTATAATATAATCTATTGCATTCATGAAATTTGTATCCTATATTGCTATGCTTCAATTTAACTATATTGTTATCTTACTCAATACGTAGCCTACTTATCACCCCTATTATGAGTACTACTTGTTCCCATGAGCAATGACTCCTATAGAGTTTGTGCAAGTAGGTAATGAAGCCTTAGAGGACTTTGCTGCATATGATTACCTGATCGGGTTAGAGTGATGCTATGGTATTTTGGGTTGGGGCCAGGGAGAGTGTATCTTGAATTATTTCTCCTTAGTACTTGATGTTTTTTCCCAGTAGTGGAACCCTGTTATGTATTTTGATTTCTCTTCAATATTGACACTTGACCTTCGCATGTTATAGTATTTTCCATATATCAATGTTTAACTCTTTCACATTTTAATTTATTTCTGTTTATGGTATTATATTTGTATTTTTCTTTTAGCCTTTGTACTTAGTATGAGACTGGCCAGGGGTCATACTTATACTAATCACTATGGTGGCACCCCTTGTGGTGTGTGATTTTAGAAATAAAGGAAAATTTTCAACTGTAATTTTTAGAAGTGATACATGTTCTCTTTGTTTTGATTCTTGTAATCATGTTATTAATCTAAATGGAATAATGATTTTGTTCTTGGTACTTTTTATGAGAATAGTAAGGGTAACGAGACTTATACCAAGTGTGGTGGTAATACCCTTTGTTTTATTAATTTTGCTTCCATGCTAAAAAATATTTGGTTCATAAAAACTAAGGTGTTACAATTATTACATAAATCAATCATATCGAAATTCTCAAAACTAAATTCAAAGGCTGATACTTCATCTTCATAATTGCCTAGTACTATGCGACATTGTTAGTACAATTGTTACTCTTTTTCTATATTATAGATTTATATATCTATTTTTATATAGGACTTTTACTCTCTACTACTCTAACTAATGGCATACATCATAGTTGGATGAGTAGAAATCATGACTTGTTGACTTAAAACTATGAATTAAAGATGCAAAAATTGCTTAGGAAATACAAAAAGGAAAGATGGGGTGCACAACACCACCTGATTTCTCCCATCTGTTTTTTATTCCATTAAACATTATAGAGTTATTATTAATTGTATCTACGAAAGGTGTCCTACTAACTACAAACCTAGTTTGCTAATAAGAAATAACATCATATGTCCCTATACAATAATTTCATACTACATTAATAAAAAAGGATAGTATGATATAAACAGATATACTTTAAAGTACTGATTAAATACCTATGAATATTATGTGGTATTATAGTTATTACATAGTGAACTCTCATTTCTAATCCAAGTACGGTAGTGTTGACTCTTATATTTTATTTTTCTTGAGATATGTGGTTACTATGCTAGGTATGGAGATCTAGTAAACTATTTATAATATCTAAAGGCGGTAGGATTATAGTAAAATAGGCTTAGTAAAGAATAATTTCTAAAAATTACTTATTTACCAAAAGCTAATTGGTTACTAAATATAATTTGAAATGGTCAAGGCTCTATTCATTGTTAAATTCTATTAACAATGTAAATTATTTGATAACTACTTATTTCATTCATATCTTTCTCTAGCTAGATTACAATTATCCCTTTTTTTTCACTTTCCTAATTTGTAAAGTGTGAGAATTCTCTTATAACCACATGAAACTAATTACTTGTATAATTAAATAAATAGACACGTGTGTAGACCCTTATCCTCATATTTTTTTTAGTTATAGGTATTAATTAATATAAACATAAAAATTATAGCTGTAAATATAATAATTATAATGTATAATATTATAATAACTATAGTAAAATTTATATTTATATTTCTACTAATAATAATAATTATTTTATTTCTAAAGATAATAACAATAACAACAATAATAATAAAAATTAACATGATAATTATAATTATTATAACAATCATTATTATATAATAATATTTATTATTGTATTTATAATTATAATTATAATAATACTAATAATGATAATTTATTATTATTATTATTACATATTTTATGACAAAAATTTGTTATATCATTACATATATTATAATAAAAATTACTATCATCATCATAAAAATAATAATAAATCAAAAAGTTCAAGTTATTAATTATATTAAATAGATAAAAATCAATGTTAATACATATTTTAAATTGAATTAACTTGATCTAAATCTGATACGACTCAAAGCTTATAAACTCAAATCTACCTGACCCAAATCCAATCCGACCCAGAATTTGTACACCCGAATTGAATCAGAATCTGAAGAAATCTGATGGATTAGAACTAGACTTGACCCGATATTCTCTTAATCCAAAATAACCCACCTATTATAGACCCGATCCAAATCACAGTTATCCGAGTTAGACTTGAATTCAAAAGATACCCAAACCTAATCTAATTGTATAATAAACTGGCTTTAACCGGACCTAAATTAATTCGATCCATGTAACCCGTTTGCCACCTATTGTGGTGTACTTGCAACAATCAAAAAATTCTTAAAGATTGGGAGGACCTTGTGGACACGGTAAAATTGAACCTACTCTGCAGAACTTCAGTTATCAACGATGCAATGGCCCGATACAAAGCAACTACAGTCGAACGACGTTGTTTAAAATGTGCACTTGCTGCTACTTGAGCCATCCAAATTCTGAACTCCTGCATATGTATCAAGGCTCGGCACTAAATTCGTCGTAGCAATATTATTACAAGCTAAAAGGCTTCACCGCTTTTTAAATTCATATAATCGATTGAATGGGGGCCAGCAAATAAAAATACGGTGGGCATTAATCTGGGCCAATAATAGATGAGCTGGATGCGGAATTCATTTGGATATAATCACGATAATGAAAGACGGGTTTAAGTCTTTAAAAAATACTTCTAGTAGATTAAACCATATCACGAATTAATTACTAGAATAAAATCGGATCATTTATTTTTTTTCATTTTATAATATATTATGATTTAAAAATATTATTGTTAATTCCATATTAAAACACTTGTATAATTCTGTATTTTTTAATAATTTTTATTATAAGATATTTATATATATATATATATATATATATATTAAAAGATACTAATAATTTAAACTCATTCTCAAAATTAGAGATGCCATTCTTATACATTTTGAATCCAAATGATCAGTCCTACGTAAATAAATCCTTCACCGGTATATGGCACAGCTGCATGTGAAGTGAAGAATCAATGAAGAATCCTACGGCTCGGAGACGAAGCAAATGCGTTGTCTTATTTTAACAAATTAAGCTTGACTTTGGGATAGCAAGTTGGCATTAATACATTGTTCGTTTTTGTCTTTTCACCAACGTGTCTTAATGTTCTGTTAATTGTGAAAATGACGCAAATGGCGTGTCCTCAGGCATTAGACCATCAAATATAAAGAGGTCATGCTCATGAACGTCTTAACACATCCCACTTCATTCATAGTATCAACGCTCTCAAATTTGCACTGTCCATCCATCGGTCGTATATTGTTGTTGTGCATACACTAGCCGCTGGCCTCAATGGCTAACACATATCCCTCGCCTAATGAAGAGGCCACACTGCGATATTTTCCTGACGGCAGGATGGATGTTGAAAACCCACCTATAAGAAGCATGAGGCTGCGGTCAATGTCACCGTGGGAGATTGATTGTTTTTCATCGATGTTCTCATCACCGCGGGGAATTACTCCATCATGGAAACAGCGTCTACAAGTATTCAGTAAGTACCCGCTAATTTTGGTACTTATAGTTGGAATAACGGCTATAGTAGCTGCACTGGGCGTCCTGACGGCACCAGTATCAGCTGTGTTGCTCGTGGTTTTCTTAATCACTTACTGTTTCACCCGGCCGGCTCAAATACTCGGGAATAAAAAACTCGAGTACATTACACAGCTGATGATGGTCGGTTTCACCGGCGTCGCACTGCTACTCGGTGTTGCATTGATGGTTCTTTTTCTCATCTTTCGATTTGTCCCGAATTTAAAGAGTAAAGAAATAGTCGGGATGGAGGTGTGGAAATGGCTTGAGATAGCTCTTGTGTCTTGTTTGTTTGGAATTATTTGGATAGGGGGTAGTTTCCTGTGGACCTACGTTCAACTTGAGTACGATTACAAGAGGGACCTGATATACTTCGTGAATGCATCAAGATGGGCGGTCAACTGTGTCTGTTTCTTTGGCGGGGAGCTCTTAGTCCTCAAAGTGGCTCCCGGCTCCAAGACTAAAGTTGTTATTTATGGCCTGCCAATCTGGAAATGGATAGCGGTCATCGATCTGATTATATGTGCCTGTCATGTAATCCGAATTGTTACTCGTGCCATCATTCTCCTCCTCGACGCCTATCGGCAAAATGATGATGGTGGTAAGAACAACTACAACAAGTACGTAGTGTACATGGCAAAAGGACTGAGGGGAAGTGTAAACGTTGTGTTGTTCCTAGTATTGATCCTCCTCACTTGGGCCTTCTACGTCCATGATCGCCTCGACCTCGATCATTCGACCGACGATGCGAAGAGGTTCCTTCGATACGCAAAGGGGACCTTTTTATCTCTTTTGGTAGGTTCCGTCCTTTGGGTGTTTAAGAAATTTCTACTGCTGTTATGGGAGGCGCGGCAGGTTTACAAGAGGCTCACGGATAGGATGCTGAAGGCGTGGATGCAACTTTACTTCCTCATCATGATCGTTGGGCTTGAAGAAGCGGAGCTAGTTAATTGGAGCATTCATGGCAACGATGGAGCTGAAAATCAAGGAAATAAAGCCGCGGAAGATGATCAGCAGCAGCCGGAAGAAGAAGAAGAGGAGGAGGATAATGGTGGGCATCAGCATGAAGATGCAAATTCGGAGGAGGAGGAGGAGCTGCAGGCGCCGAATCCAGCCGCGAGTACTGGAAGCAGACAAGTAGTAGGAAACAACGGGGATGTTGGCGGTGATCAGTCGAAAAAAAGAGGCGCCGAAGAATCGGCTTCTAGCAAGAAGAAAAAAGAAGATAGAAAGAAGAGAAAGACCCAAAATGCGAAGGACGTAATACAACAGATTCTAGATCGAGCTAAGAAACAGACGCTCAATTATGACGTACTCCAGAGAATGTCCGGATACTTAGTAGCTGCCGATGCGTTATGGACTGCCAAGGAAGATGCGGGGTCTACCGACTCCGTTTCCTCTAAAATTTCCTACTTTGGGGAGAAATGGAGGAAGGAGCAATATCCTGACAACAGAGATAGGTAATACATCATTATTATTACGATTTATATACAGGGATTGAGTTTGATTAACATCGTCTGGTTTCTTTGTTTTTGTGACCGCGGATGCAGAAAAGTGAGCATAAAAGAACTTGGGGAGAAGGTTAACAAAATGATCACAGAAAAAGATAACTCGAGAGACAATGGCGAAGATAAATCAACAACATCCAAGGTCAGCAAAGATAAGTTGAACCAAAAAGACCTGCAACTCTTGTATGCGCAGCTTCAGGAAGTAGACCGAACAAGGAAAGAAGTTAGGTATGGGGACTTGGAGAAATGGCTGGTACGTAGTAATTCTACTAATACTCCTCTCTCTCTTCTCCCTTACTTTTATTCGCCTTTTCTGCATCCACTTAGAAATGGCTGGCAAGTGCAGTAGCCACTAGTTGACTCGAGAAGCACCCACGCGCTAAAATCTTTAAAATTGGACACACTTGTTGATCATCCACAAACAGTCGGTCAACGCAAGTTATTGGGATACATATACCCCTGGTTGGATATATTATGCATAGTAATGATCACTCTATATTTGGGTAGATTTTGATTAAATAATCTCTCTTAGCTGGAGAACGGCCAGAATAAATAATATATATGTCTAATCATTTACTGCAGCTGGTGTCCAGCCGCCTTCTGCCGCTGGTGTCCAGCCGCCTTCTGGAGCAAGACAGATCACGGCATGCCTTGCACGGGGACGGGACGGGGAACGGGGACCAAACGAAACCCAAAAACAATATTTTTTAAAAATTTAGAAAATAAAGATGACAGAAAATATAAAAAAAATATATATATATACATATATAGATATTTTTTATATAGATTAAATTTATTAAAATTAAGAAAGAAAATAAAAAATTTCTAAAATTATTATTTATATTAATTAATTTTATTCATTAATAATTATTTTTAATAAAAAATTAATTAAATAATATTTTATTTATTAAAAATATTAATTAAATAATTTTAATATAAATTTTAGGGACGGCACCCGACTGTCAACACTATGCATAACCGACTATGCCAGAAAAGGAAAAAACTATTTTGGTTATTCTTACAATCATTTTCTCCGTTTAGTATTTATAAATATGTGTCGTGGTAATGAGTTTTAGAATAAAACCACCGGTGCATGGGCATTGAAACACGTCCTCCGAAAACGTTTTCTATTCTAAAAATTTTTTGATATCAGAATTAATAGTAAAAATATCTGATTAATTTTTTAAAAATATTAATGATTTATATCAATTTATATATATAATAATTTGAAAACTTTTTTTTTTTTTAATTTTAATAAATTTAATTTATATATATATAATTTTTTTTATCATTTTCTTCTATTTTTATTTTTTAAGTTTTTAAAAATTAATATTTTTATATTTTTTTCCGCCTCATATTTTTCGTTTCCGTTCCCAACCCCTTTTCCGATCCCGTCCCTATCCCGGTTACCCGACAACACGGGAGGTCTACAGAAACAGGGACACGAAAGTCGTGGAAACGTGCGAGATATTTTATTAAACATATAAAGTCAACGGAGTTCATGTGCATGCATCACTATTAGTACAAAAAATTACAAACATCGATGTTGAATATTTATGTATATGTATTATATTCATCACATTTATTATTTTTTTGATTCTGTTGATTAACAGACGAGGGCGTACAGACACTGTCAAACGCTTGGGCGTGCCCTAGCAGGAAACAAAGAAGGCGCTGTATACTTGGACAAGATCATGACCGTAGCTGTCGCCACTACAGTCCTCATCGTCTGGCTTTTTTTAGTCAAACTCGCTACTATCGAGTTATTTGCTGCTATCGCATCACCATTGATAGCAGTAGCTTTTATTTTTGGCGACTCCGCAAAGACACTGTTCCAAGGAATGATTTTTGTCTTTGGCGTGCATCCTTTTGATGTTGGTGATATCTGTTTAATCAATGACACTCAGGTACGTGCGTGTGTGTGTCATATGTGTATGTACGTGCATAATTTATATATCCTTCCTGTTTGTTCATGTAATTGATTATGACACAACCATTACGTACAGACATTAGAGGTGAAAAGGCTTGGCATTTGGAAGACAGTTTTCCTAAAAGAGGGCTGCAAAGACGAGGAAGTAATATATCCGAATTCGGCCTTAGCTACTGCGACCATTGTCAAGCATAAAAATGTTCTAGATCTAAACGATTACTTGGAGTTTCACGTAAGTAAGATTGGTACCACCGAACCAGATAAAGGGGTGAGGAAACTCAAGAAAGATATTAAAGGGTACGTGCGTAATTGGGATTTACACATTCACAACGTTATTATTATGAGCTGATCTATATTTTGCGATTTTTCTAAACTAATGTACATATCCATTTTCAGATACCTGAACGATAGAGATGAGAAATTTGACAAGAAATATTCCCAAGTAGTGGTGAAAGAGCTTGCAGACAAGGTTAAGATTGGGGTCCGTTTCAAACATCTGATGAGCTTCCAAGATATGTCCTACTTGGAATGTTTGAAGAAGAAGGACAGGAGCACTTCTGATTTATTGGAACATATAATGGGGTTAGTCGACGATTACGAGAAGAAAGCCGCTTACCCACAAACTGAAAATGGAGTCGCAGCTGAGCAGGGAGACGGCTAGGACAGTGAGATTTCTCCGGTAGTATAATCGAGTTCATGTGTTGTGCATGGTAGCTCCCTAGTTAATGAATTGATTATATATATATATATATATATATATACTATTAATTACATGTCCTCTTCTTTTTTTCCTTTTTTTAGGGGGATTGAAATGCGTATTTGCCGGTAAACCGGAAACAAGTGTGTAGATCTATTTATGTATGTGTGTATGAAATGCATTATACCAAATCAACATTGAAGTACATTCCACCATCCCAAAAAAAATTTCAATAATGATTTTGAAAGTATTTTAAAATCGTACATTAATAAAGGTTCAAAACTTATTGCTAAAAATCTAAATTTATTAATAAAATTTGGATCAAAATTGTAGTTTTAATAATAGTTCCACCCAAAAGCCATTATTAAAATAAACGTTTTAATAAGCTTAAAAGTCCTAACTAAATCTCGATAAAATATCAGTTAAAATCCAAAATAATTATTAATTAGCATTAAATATATGACTTAATAATAATTTTCTTCAAAACTATTGTTAAAATGTACATATTTGCATTAAATATATAATTTATGTGGTAATTAAATCCTAATTAGTATTTAATGAGCATTTAATTCACAGTTTATGAACATTTTTCTTTAATAACTGTTATTAAAACATAGTCTTAACAATGATTTTACTTTAAATAGTTATTAAAACCCCCTGAAATATATTAACACATTAAGGTTTTAATAACGGTTTAGGCAACAACTGTAATTCTATGAAATTTCGCTAAATCTAATCCCATATCATTAATACTCTAATCTAATTCTAATTTTGAGAAAATATTATTCTAGCCATAACCAAATTTCTTGATATTAAAATATTAACCTAACCTGAATTGGTGACTCAAATAAATTATATTTCATAACCCAATCTTAATTCAAGTAAATTTATATCACCAAGTCTACATATTTTAGCTAATCAAAAATTTATCTAAAACTAACCTTAAACCTTTTTGTCTATTTTTCTTTTCTTTCTCCTTTTCCTTTTTTGCTTTCTTCTACATCCTACGCCGTAATACTTGACTATATCCTTACAACTTGCAACACAAAACCATCACCCTTACTCCCTACTATAACCATGATGCATGCATACTTTTTTTTTGAGATTATAAGAAAGCATAAATTACACTTAAGCATAACATAAGAAACTTTAAACATGCTATAACAAGAATTTTATATACTTAATAGAAGCATATGTTTTACCTCTTTCCAAACACAAATAGCAAACTAACACAAAGAACCTCCAAAAGAATATCAATGCCTTTGAAAGATGGAGACAGTAGAGGAGAAGACAAAAGATGACAACTTCACAATTTAACCAAAAATCTAATATGATAAGGAAATCACTTAGACAATTGCCAACCAATACACCAAATCCAAATAGTGCACGAATACAACTATCAAACCAACATACTAAAACCAAGTACTGCACTCAGGTAACTACCAAATTGACAGATCACAACAATCCATTTAAATCCTTATACAATAATTATTTATATTTTAATGACTCGAGGGGATGCAATAATAACCCATAGACATAAAAGTACACTGGTCATACCAGCATATTAAAGCAACACAATATCCTCCCAACTTGTAACCCAGAGACATAAAAGTACTCTCATCATATTGGTGCACCAAAGTAACGCAATATCCTCCCATCATAGGACACCTAATCCTTAAGTATCGATACCCCCTATAGGGTCCATAGGTCACCTATAAAATAGACTAGGGCCATATTGGGGCACAACCGCCACACCAAAAAACCAAACGAATCAAGGACTCCTACCTCGTCTCTTGGGTAGCTACCCCTAGAGAAAAACCATTCCCAAATATCTATTCCACTTTAAATATTAATATGTTAATAAAGTTATCATAAAATATCACATAATGCACAATGATTCCAATTTCATTCTTAACCATTTTTATTTTATTTCAATTATTCAAGTCGATCATAAGGTCAATAATCCACACTAAAATCAAAGTTAACATTAAGGTCAACCTAGGAATCCATTAAGGTCATCGTAATCCAATTATTCACACTTTTAGGTATAATAAGTTATAAATGACCAAAGTGCCCTTATATGTTATTTATTCAATAATTTCCCACGTTAATACCAATTGTTATTATTAGAATTAAGCAAAATTCATGGTACAACTAAATAACATTAAAATAGGTACATTAATATAAAATAACAGTTCTATAAATTTTTAAGAGTGACAAAAATACCATTTTGCCCATAAAACACAATTATGCTCATTTAGCACATAAAACTGCCATCATGCATAATTATTTTAACACAAGCCACCCTATTTTAATGTGCTATCATACATATATTTAAAATACATAAATTTAACATACCCTTGCATAAAACATATGGTCACACACTTAGAGAAATTAATAACAATACATGATGCATGCATAGTTTTTTTTTTTAGATTATAAGAAAGCATAAATTACACTTAAGCATAACATAAGAAACTTTAAACATGCTATCACATGATTTTTATATATTTAGTAGGATCATATGGTTTACCTCTTTCCAAGCATAAATAGCAGACTAACACAAAGAACCTCCAAAAGAATATTAGTGCCTTTGAAAGATGGAGACACAAGAAGAGAAGACAAAAGATGACAACTTCACAATTTAACCAAAAATCTAACCTTCTTTACTTATTTAAAAATAAATAAAGGCAAGATAGAAGGAAATGTAGAAGTGAAAAAAAGAGAATAAGAATAAAGAGAGGAGGATGGGTCTTGGTTATAAGCTTAACAAACCTTAAGAATACTTAGCAAAACTAACCAAAATGAAGAGAAAGGTGGGAGCAACCAAGAGGAGAAAATGAAAGAAATGCTGGATGAAAACAAAGAAAGACAAATGGGGTATAATTAGGGGCTGAAGGAACCAAAAATCTGCGGCCACAAGAAGGGGGAGGTAGCTTGTTCAACACTTGAATAATAAAAGGTCAAGGTGGTTCAGTGTGTAAGGTGGTGGAGTGTATTTAGGTTTAAATAAAGTTATGAAAACCAATCAATCAATTAACGGATGGGGGAGGTGATGGTGTGCAGGTCCAAGGTCAACTTTAAGCACAGGGAATGCAAGTGAAGAAGGTTGAGTGTATGAAAAACTAAAGTGACACAACTAGCATAGGTAGAAAGTATGTGAAAGTAACTTTATCTCAAAATTTGGTTGAATGAATAAGAAAATAGTCAACTTGATACAACATTTGATCATGGAAGTGTAGGGAAGTAATTCCGTGCATGATCAGTAATTGTTGGATTTATATATTATTTTTAGTAGTGGAAAGATCAAGAAAGAGGATAAAATTAATAAAAATAGCAAACAAGCTCATACAATTACAAAAATTTATGAAAACCCTTAAAATAATATTTTAAACTCACATGTAAAATGTTATTAATTTACAGCAAGGTTTGATATATAAAATATTGAAATTACGGTTAATTAACAAGCTTATAAGGTAATTACTAACATAAATAACAAAATTATTTCTAAAAGCACGAAACTTTCTAGATCATCTTATTTAATCATTTAAAGCCTAAATATAATTTTTTATAACTTTTAACACAAATTTGATATGATATTTAGCTAGTATACTGTAAATATATATATTGCATATAAAATTCAAGAGGGATAACAAATACAAATAAAATTAAATCAAAATTTCTATATTTATATTTAAATGCATTTAGGACCTAAATTATAAAAATATTTTACAAGGTTTAACTTAAAAGTTTATATATATAAATAGTATTTTATAAGCAAAGTACGCCTAGCCTTAAAATCTCAATTACTACGGAATTACCCAAAACAATCTTTAGTCTATAAAATATTCTACAATAATTTATGTAATTAAATACATATAATTATAACTAGTTAAAAATAGGGTATTACATTACGAACCCCTTAAAAGGGACTTTGCCCCTGAAGTCCATACCACATCACACAAAACAAGTTACAAAAATACTATTTCTTAAAATAAAGTCTAACAAGAGAATAAGAAAAACATGTAACACGAATTTCAAATAAAAGGAAGGAATAAAAATTCTAAAGATTGCACAACTCTAATAAGACAACCAATACATAATATGCACGTAAAACATTATACAATGAGTTATCTCTATAAAATCACACATGAAAACGAAGCTAACACTTGGCTCAACAACTCATAAAAGATCCTCATATGCACCAATCACATACATCTAGGTCAAAGGATATTTCTAAACCTAAAATACTTCACTAATAAGCTCATTAATCTATACTACAACTATGATAGTCTAGACACTTTAATTCGCAAATGCTACTACTATGGCAACTATAGCATTCAGAGCCCACCATTTTTTATTTATTATTATTATTATTATTATTATTATTATTATTATTATTTTGATTACCCGCTAATAGTTCACCTCATACAAGATAAAACTTAACACATCCCCATTCACTAGTAGATAGACAAGAAAATGCACATATTTTACAAGGAAGAATTTTTTATACATAAAGGTTGTAATTAGTAACACAAACTACAAAAAGGAAGCAACATGCAATTGAACGCTAATCAACGGAGGCTATAATATAAACACATAATGAAAATCATACGGCATCATTAAAGTCACTAGGGTAAATGAATTACCCCTTACACTGCATATGAAAACGAACATTTCTATCTAAACCTTAACATTATCATTATCACAATTCTAGGTTTATTTTTTTGTTCTTTACTTGAAAAGTACACATCTAATTAAACATATCCATCAATGTTGCAACCCAATGTTTCTTACAATTCCAAAAACTGAAACTACTCAACAAAAATAGATTAAAAATTATATCACATTATGTTACATCCAGGAAGGTACACCTTAAGGTTATACTCCTTCGAACCTACAAGACTAGGGTCAACCTAGTGGGGTTATTACCCCCTTAAAAGTAAACTAATTACGAAACCAAAATAATCACACACACATAAAATACAAAGTTAACACGAGTCAAGCATGTAAAATAACAAGTGACCATCTACGAAGACATAGTTACCACACTACCCAATCACACTATCCTCACAAGCCAATCCAGATTTCAAAATTCACTTAACCATATATCAAAAGACAAATCGAACACCTAAAATGAATTATATATCAATGAAATTTGAAATTTAAAAACATAAAATCCGATTTTTAAAACCAAAAGCTCTGATACCAACTTGTAACACCCCAATTTTTAGCACTTAAAATTTTCTTTAAAAAGAGTTGATTGCGGAAGCTAAGCCAATAAAAAATGTAAGGTGTTACTGCCACACTTAGTATAAGTCCGGTTCCTCTACCTTTCTTACACTAACTGTTAAGGCTAAAACTCTTATCCACTTAAATTAAGAATAAAAATCGATAAGAAGAAGAGAAAGGTTTCATTACAATATTAAATTGTTCTGATAACACAAGATTAAACAAACGAGTTACAACTGATAAAGGAAAGAAATACATAAGGGGACATAAGAGTCTAAAAGATATCCAAATCAAAAGATGCCTGAATAGACACCGGATAATCCTAACTCTCAACTCCTACCAAAATCCATTAAGTTGTACCCTCAAACTACTCCTGTAAGGTAAAGAATGCCCATTAAAAAGGCAAGGGACCATAAAACGAAACTCATCAGTACAACAGTACTAAGTAAACCAATATACAATACTAAGCATGAAAATATCACATGGAGCACATAGAAAGTAACACAAAGTATCATGCCATAACATGTTAAATAGTAAATACCATAAAGAAGTGCCACATTCATACCATAACTCATATCATGCCATATGGCACATGTCCATCACAACAAACTAAACCATATTATAACTATTTCATTAATCCAATTATACCAAGGGTGTTCCAAGAAAAGAAAAACATCAAACCATAATTAAGGCCTTTCATGATAACCACATATATTTCACTTATAACATGATAAGGAAATCATTGAGACAATTGCCAACCAATACACAAAATCCAAATAGTGTACAAATACATAAAAGTACTCTCATCATATTGGTGCAACAAAGTAACGCAATATCCCCCCATCATAAACACCTAATCCTTAAGTATCGATACCCCCTATAGGGCCCATAGGTCACCTATAAAATAGACTAGGGCCATATTGGGGCACAACTGCCACACCAAAAAACCAACCGAATTGAGGACTCCTACCTCGTCTCTTGGGTAGCTACCCCTAGAGAAAAACCATTCCCAAATATCTAGGTATTCCACTTTAAATATTAATATGTTAATAAATTTATCATAAAATATCACATAATGCACAATGATTCTAATTTCATTCTTAACCATTTTTATTTTATTTCAATTATTCAAGTCGATCATAAGGTCAATAATACACACTAAAATCAAAGTTAACATTAAGGTCAACCTAGGGATCCATTAAGGTCATCGTAATCCAATTATTCACACTTTTAGGTATAATAAGTTATAAATGACCAAAATTCCCTTATATGTTATTCATTCAATAATTTCCCACTTTAATACCAATTGTTATTATAAGAATTAAGAAAAATTCATGGTACAACTAAATAACATTAAAATTGGTATATTAATATAAAATAACAATTCTATAAATTTTTAAGAGTGAAAAAAATACCATTTTGCCCCTAAAACATAATTATGCTCATTTAGCACATAAAACTACCATCATGCATAATTATTTTAACACAAGCAACCCTATTTTAATGTGCTATCATACATATATTTAAAATACATAAATTTAACATACCCTTGCATAAAATATATGGTCACTCACTTAGAGATATTAATAACAATACATGATGTATGCATACTTTTTTTTTAGATTATAAGAAAGCATAAATTACACTTAAGTATAACATAAGAAACTTTAAACATGCTATCAAATTATTTTTATATATTTAGTAGGATCATATGGTTTACCTCTTTCCAAGCATAAATAGAAAACTAACACAAAGAACCTCCAAAATAATATTAGTGCCTTTGAAAGATGGAGACACAAGAGGAGAAGACAAAAGATGACAACTTCACAATTTAACCAAAAATATAACCTTCTTTACTTATTTAAAAATAAATAAAGGTAAGATAGAAGCAAATGTAGAAGTGAAAAAAAGAGAATAAGAATAAAGAGAGGAGGATGGGTCTTGGTTATAAGCTTAACAAACCTTAAGAATACTTAGCAAAACTAACCAAAATGAAGAGAAAGGTGGGAGCAATCAAGAGGAGAAAATGAAAGAAATGCTGAATGAAAACAAAGAAAGACAAATGGGGTATAATTAGGGGCTGAAGGAACAAAAAATATGCGGCCACAAGAAGGGGGAGGTAGCTTGTTCAACACTTGAATGATAAAGGTCAAGGTGGTTGAGTATGTAAGGTGGTGGAGTGTATTTAGGTTTAAATGAAGTTATGAAAACCAATCAATCAATCAAGGGATGGGGGAGGTGATGGTGTGCAGGTCCAAGGTCAGCTTTAAGCATGGGGAATTCAAGTAAAGAAGGTTGAGTGCAAGAAAAACCAAAGTGACACAACTAGCATAGGTAAAAAGTGTGTAAAAGTAACTTTATCTCAAAACTTAGTTGAATAAATATGAAAATGGTCAACTTGATACAACATCTAGTCATGGAAGTGTAGGGAAGTAATTTCATGCATGAACAGTAATTTTTGGATTTATATTATATTTTTAGTAGTGCAAAGATCAATAAAGAGGATAAAATTAATGAAAATAGCAAACAAGCTCATAAAATTACGAAAATTTATGAAAACCCTTAGAATAATATTTTAAACTCACATGTAAATGTTATTAATTTACAACAAGTTTGATATAAAAAATATTGAAATTATGGTTAATTAACATGCTTATAAGGTAATTACTAACACAAATACCAAAATTATTCCTAAAAGCACAAAACTTTCCAGATCATCTTATTTAATCATTTAAAATCTAAATTTAAGTTTTCATAATTTTTAACACAAATGTGGTATGATATTTAGCTAGCATACCGTAATTATATATTTTTCATATAAAATTCAAAAGGGATAACAAACACAAGTATAATTAAACTAAAATTTCTAGATTTACATTTAAATGCATTTAGAACCTTAATAAAATTTAATAATAATATTTTGCAAGGTTTAACTTAAAAGTTTACATATATATATATACTGTATTTTATAAGCAAAGTACGACTAGATGCAAAATCACAATTACTACGAAAACACCCAAAACAAACTTTAGGCTATAAAATATTCTATAATAATTTTTGTAATTAAATACACATAATTAGAACTAGTTAAAAATAGGGTATTACACCTATGGTTTAGTAGCAGCCTTTGTGCCTACTTGTGATATTATGGATTTTGTTGAACTATGCTTGTGAGCCAATGTTTTATGAGATTTGTAAGGATTAATGATAAGGTATATGCCATGTGGTTATTATCTTGTATTTGAATTTGATGTGCTTCTAATTATACTACAAAGAATATCACTTGGATGTTGCATCGGTAATTTTTAGTTAATTCTAGATGAATGAGTCTGGTTAATATGATGTATTGGTGGTATATGATTATATGAATGGTTAATTGACACCGATATATTTAGATGCTTTGCATATGTTCTATACTAGTTTTTATTTTATTTTATTTTAGTATAAAGGGTTACTTAATATCATTATACTAGATGATTTCTTTTGTAGGCTCATGCCTATTCAATAGGCAGTGGTCTTTGTAGGTTAGCTTTTGAGCTTAGTTGGGGCCGATAATTCAGTTGAGAGAATATAGATCTATCCAATGTTTTTTGGGTAGTTTGATTTCAATTGTATTTTGGATGCATGTGTTCTCCTATATTTTCCTCTCTCTATATTTTGTAAACTATTGATATTGCTTTTGCTTAGCACTATATTTATCTATTATTTTTTATGCTCTGATTCTTGTAATTATGTTATTAATTTAAGAGATGTAATGATTTTACCCTTAGTACTTGGTATTATAATGATAAGGTAATCAGACTTGTATCAAGTGTAGCCGTAACACCCATCATTTTATTATTTTAGCTTCCGCACTTAACTTTAAAAAAAATCAGTTTGTAAGGGGTGCTACAATTATTACATCAATCAATCAAATTGAAATTCTCAAAACTAAATCCAAAGGCCGTTATTTCATCTTCATAATTGCCTAGTACTATGCGTCATCATTAGTGCAATTGTTACTCTTTTTTAATTATAGATTTATCTATTTGTCTTTATATAGGACTTCTACTATCTTATACTCTAACTAATGGCATACATCATAGTTAGATAAGTAGAAAGTATGAATTATTGACTTAGGACTATAAATTAAAGATGAAAACACTACTTAGAAAATACAAAAAAGAGAGGTGTGGTGTACAACACCATCTGATTTCTCCTAATCTTTTTTTTTCTTACAAAAATTATAGAGCTATTATTAATTGTATCTATGAAAGGTATCTTACTAACTACAATCCTAGTTCGCTAATAAGAGATAATATCATTGTAACACCCAAATATTCACTACTTTTATTTTAAAGTTGAAGTAATTAAAATATAAACTCTTAAATTAAAACCTATGAATTCTGGGCATGTTATCGCCAAACCTAGTACCAAACCAATTCTCTCCAACCATTTTAGTACCAAGTGCTAAGGCTAAAAAAATTATTAACATTAAACTCAAACCAGTAATTCATAAAAGAACTAGAAAGATCATACATAAAAATCAGAGTACGCGTAAAAGATTATTATTCAATCATAACATAAAAATCAGAATGCGAAATCAAAATTCCTCGGAAGGAATATTCTTACAATCGATAAAAAAATTTATTTGAAATATTCAATACAAGGTAATAAATTCATAAAAGGATAAATCCGATACAAAAGAAATAAAAAACGGATATAAATCATATAAAGACTGAATATGGCCATGACACTCTCGAACTTAGAGCCAAAACATGCTCAACACTTAGCCCCGTCGGATGTCTCGCCCACCTGCACAAAGTCAGAAGGGCATACTACTCCTGGGAATGAGCAACACCCATGAAAAGGGTGATTAGTATGCTACGTACTGAGCAAGGTAACCGAGCATTAAGGCCAATACATAAGCATATAGAATTATGCAAAAATAATACTCAACTTATACTTTCAAACCCACACATATAGTACATATAAGGTCATGAAGGAAATTATACAACCTACAAATGATCCAGGTTACACATATAGTACATGATTATTCCGAATTAATTATTTAATTACTCTTTTATTAGAAATCAATTTATGCCATTTTCTTTATCAAGTCTACACAAGTACGGGAACTCCACTATTTTAGACGGTGGATCGGTCGCGAGGGTACATGCCCTGCCACTATTTTAGCCGATGGATCGGTTGCAAGGGTAATATACCCTGCCACTATTTTATGCCGGTGGATCAGTCTGGCCCCTTCTCATACGGTGTTCCACTGTAAGTAATTAGTGTCTTTTCCATGTCTTAGCAACTATAGGGTTTAATTTTGTTGAGCTCGGAATCCCCCACTATTATAGCTGGTAGATCGGTCGTGAGGGTACATGCCCTGCCACTATTTTAGCTGGTGGATCGATCGCGAGGGAAACATTCCCTACCACTATTTTATGCCAGTGGATCGGTCTGGGCCCGGCTCAACATCTTCCACTTTATGTAATTAATATTTTAAGTATCTTATTTTAAATCTTTCACCCTGGACATGCACGAATCTTTCCCTTTACACTTCACACATCACAAATCATAAAATTCTACCATCATAATTATACTTTAATCTCCAAATGCACATGGTACCACAAAAACTATAAGCAGCCACACCAAACCCTAATTGTCCACACAAACCCTAGCTCGGTCTCCTATGCATCCTTATATTGCTCCACGTACTATTTTTAACCCAAAGTGTTTAAACACCCAAACAACACTTACATTACCTTCCTCACATCCCAATTCAACTTTTCATATGTAAATTTCACTCCCATGCAGACTTTATACATCCCATGCAACCTTTTGAATTTTTCATACCAAACTCTAAGTCCATCCGTACGAAACCCTAAATTCTTTCATACAAACCCCAAGATTTTGTCATACAAAACCCTAAATTCAATCCACACAAAACTAAAGATTCATCCATACCAAACCTTAAATTAAAACCATAAAGATTCATCCATACCAACCCTACATTCAATCCTTACAAAACCAAAGATTCATCCTTACCAAAACCTAAATTCAAACCATATAAAACCAGAGATTCATCCATACAAAACCTTACATTCAAACCATATAAAACCCAAATATTCATCCATACAAAACCCTAAATTCAATCCATACTAACCCAAAGATTCATCCATACCAAACCCTAAATTCAAACCATATAAAACCAAAGATTCATCCATACAAAACCATACATTAGATCCTCCTATACAAAACCATAGATTAGATTCTCCCATATAAAACCATAAATTAGTTTATCCCAAGTAAAACCATGAATTAGATTCTCCCATATAATACCATAAATTATATTCTTCCATAAAAAACCATAAATTATATTCTCCGACACAAAACTATCAATTAGATTCCCCCATATAAAACGATAAATTATATTCTCCCACATAAAATCATAAATTATATTCTCCCACACAAAACCATAAATTAGATTCCCCCATTGAAAACCATAAATTAGATTTTCCCACACAAAACCATAAATAAGATTCTTCCATATAGAACCATAAATTAGTTTCCCCCATATAAAACCATAAATTATATTCTCCCATACAAAACCATAAATTAGATTCTCCCATATAAAACCATAAATTATATACTCCCACACAAAACCCTAAATTTTCCATTTTATTCTTCCACTCGTGAATCATTAAAACACTTAGGTCAACTCACATTCCTTGGTCAACTTCTTTCCCCCATTCTCCTTTTTCATCCTTTCTCCCACACAAACCATATCAACATCCTCATATGCATGTCTTATAGGGTCACAACACATATCATCACATATACATAATACACATGCCATATAACAACACAAGAACATGCTTGTACTCCATGTCATACCATATACGAAATAATTACAATAATAAACATAGGATGCATAACATACAAGACATTTAATGCACATCAACACACAATAGGCCTTAGTAACCCCTTACCTAAAATGACACCAATCTTAGAGTATGATCCTATGCCTCCTTAGGGCTTTGACAAAATAATAACATATTAATAAAAAAACATTAACAAATTTCTAACCTTACTAAAGATATAGAAAATAATAGAAATATTATAAAAGTTGATAATATAGGGTTGAAGACTTTACCCTAATAATAATAAAAATGATACTAAAATAATATCAATGATAATATAAATAACAACAACAACAACAACAATAATAATAATAATAATAATAATAGCAAAACTAATAGTAAAGTAGTTGTAATATTAATAATGGACTAATAATAATAGTAAATAATAATAATAATAACAACAACAACATATTAATATTAATACTAAAGATAATACCAACAACAACAACAACAATAATAATAATAAAATTGAATTAAAAATATAATAGGGCTCAGCCCTCAACAGATATAATAATAAAAATATTAATACTAATAATAATAACAATAGAAATAATAATAATAATAATAATAATAATAGTACTTATATTTAAATAAATGAAATAAAATAAATTAAGGCTTATAAAAAAAAGAGAGAAGGGTTGAGAGGGTTTAGGGTTCAACATTAAGTTGGTGGGGATGGGCGGCACCGACGGTGGTGCACAGCGGCGGCGATGGCCGGAAAAAGGGAAGAAAAGGGGAAAAGTTGAAGGCTAGGAACAAAGTAGGAAGAATGAGGGTGGAAGTAAGGATGTTTGAGACTGCCTAGAGGTAGAGGAGTTGAATGAGGATGGTGGCATAGCCAAAGGTGGCGGCGCACGGCGGCAGTGGTGGTGCCCGAATGGAGAAGAAGGAGAGAAAGAGAGGAGGAGAGGGAGGGAGAGGAAAAGAAAGGTAGGGGAAGGTAGAGGGTGATCTGCAGAATAGATTGGAAGGTGAAAAAAGTGGCGGCAGAGGCTGAAGAGATGGCTAAGGGCAGCGTAAAGGGTGGCTGGGACAAAAAATGGGTTGATCGGGAAGGCTAATTCGCACAACCAGGGTGGCTTGCACAAGAAGAATCGAGTGATATGGGATATTTATCTAGCTAGAGGGTGGTGTAAGGAGTATTTTGGTAGGTGGAGTGGTTGGCGGAGTTGGCCGAAGGCGGCGGACGAGGCATCTAAAGGGGTGGCAGTGGCAAGGTCGAAAACTTCTAGGTAAGGAAATCAAAGGCTTGATATTGGATATTATGAGGGTATTTATAGGCTTTAGAAGAGATGTTAGGTTTTTGTGGGTCGGCTAGGGGTGAGCAAGTAAATTTTCGGTCGCCGGCGATGATGGTTGGCCGGTGGCAGTCAAAACGGGGCAAGGATTGGTTGCGTAGGAAAGATAGGGAAATTGTGTGAGAAATGGGAGGAGGATTGGTCTTATATGGTTGCCGAATCAGGGGGAGGAGAAAGGAAGAAAAACAGTCGGTCAATAGTACGTAACCGGTGGCAAAAATCTAGGGATGGCGGCAGAAATGGTGCAAGTCGATGTTGACGGGGCTGGGCAGGTGCGAAGGAAGAAGAAGAAGAAAGAAAAGGCTGGACCGGTTGGTTTGGGGAAAGAAAGAAAAGAAGAGGGAGACGGGCGAACCAGGCGGTCGGGCGCAATGAGGGGGATTAAATGAAACGTGCTGTCTTGGGGGAAAAAGAAGCAAGACACGACGCTTAGAGTGAAAGAAAGGAAAAGAATGGCACAACAGATTGGGCCGTCGAAGGGAGAAGAAAAGAAGAGAAGAATGGGCCCCAAAACGCAGGCCCAGTCGAGAGAAGAAGAAGAATAAAAAAGGAGAAAAAGGAAAGAAAGAAAAAGAAAGGAAGAAGGAAAAAAATAAAAATAGTAGGTTGGGTTAATTAAATTAATTAAAATATTTGGAATATTTAAAAATATAATATTTAAAAATAATAATATTTAAATATCTTTTTAGGCTAATTTAAGGTTTTTGAATGATTTTCCATAAATTCCATTTTAATTAGTAAAACATCCTAATTTAATTTAATTAAATTATATATAAAATTCATATTAATTTGGAACTATTTTCTCCTTCTTATTTTAAATAAAATAAATTATTTAATTAATTTCTAAAATAAAATCTTTAATTAGCTAAAATACCCAAATTTCTTATAATAAAATTACTTATAAATTTCTTCTTTGTTTTTCTTAATTAATTTCAATTTTATTTTAATAAAATAATTTATTAAATTAAAATTTTCAGTAAAACATTATTAATAAAAAAGGATAGTATAATATAAGCATATTTGTTTTAAAATTTTAATTAAATACCTATGAATATCGCGTAATATTATAGTTCTTACATAGTAAACCAAACTCTCTTATAAAAGTATGGTACTATTGGCTCTTATATTTTATTTTTCTTGGGATATGCGGCTACTATGTTAATCATGGAGATCTAGTAGGCTATTTATAATAGCTAAGGGCGGTAGAATTACGGTAAAACAAGCTTA